>AZBU02000013.1:1200000-1744715 GCA_000757645.3 Steinernema carpocapsae | reverse complement strand
GTCGTTGTCTATTTCTTTCGCCATTGCTGAGGCGGGAATGGGAACTTTCGCGCGCAATTCAGCACGCAGTGTCCAAATCGTGTTCGCCATTCGCAGTTCTTTGCTGCTTGGGAGCGTTTCGGGGTTCGGTAGCCGGGAGAGTCCATCGGCGTTTCCGAATTTCGCTGTTTCCCTGTACTCAATGTCGTACGTATATTGCATCAGAATGAGGGCCCATCGGTGTAGTCGCTTGGCGGCGATCACCGGAATGCCTGTTTTGGGTCCAAAAATGGACACCAAAGGTTTGTGGTCGGTAAGGAGCAAAAATCTCCGTCCGTAGAGGTATTGCTTGAACTTCTCTACTCCGAACACAATGCCTAAGCCTTCATTTTCGATCTGTGCGTAATTCTTTTCCGCTTTGCTCTGTGTACGCGACGCCTACGCGATGACACGTTCGGTCTGGTCCGAGTATCGGTGGTACACAACCGCACCGAGTCCGTAGTCCGAAGCGTCCGTCGCTAGGACTACCGTTTGGGTCGGGTCGTAGTGGGCAAGGGTCTCGATCTCGGATAACTTCCTTCGGACCGCGTGGAAAGTCTTTGATCACGCGAATTCCGCATCTTTGCGTCGAAGGGCATTCAGCGGTTTTGAGGATCTCCTCAAGTCTCTGGAGGTGTTCTTCGTCCGACGACGCTGTAAGGGTGAAGTCCAAGTAGACAACCACACCTTCCAGGCCGACGAGCATCTGCTCCATCACTCGTTGGAAGATCGCCGGAGCAGACGCAACGCCGAACGGAATACTCTGGTACTGAAACAGTCCTTTGTGCGTATTAATCGTCATGCACTGCTTCGACTCTTCGTCGAGCGGCAGCTGCAGGAACGCATCTTTCAAATCCAATTTTGAGTAGCGTTTCCCTCCGTTCAGAGCCTGGAACAGTTCGTCAGGTTTGGGCAACGGGTATTGGTCAATCGCCAATTGCGGGTTGACCGTGACTTTGAAGTTGGCGCATACGCGCACCTTCCATCCTTCTTGGGCACGATCACGAGCGGCGTGGCCCAGTCGGAGTGGGAAACAGGCTTCAGGATGCCTTCCTTCACCTGTCGCATCAGGTTTTCTTCCACTTTGGCCTTTACGGCGTGGGGAACGGTTCTTGGTTTGAAGAACTTGGGTTCTGGGGTGTTCTTGAATTTGAGCGTGGCTTTCGCCTTCGTGCATCGACCGATTCCGGGCCGGAAAACGCTCTCGTATTTTGTCAATACGGTTTCGTTGTTGTGTAATGGAAAGGACATTGCTCGATGTTTACACGTCTGAGATTTGAGATCGTACAGTTAAGGTATGGCTCAAAGCAGTTCACAGACAAACAGTTCAAACATGATTGGCTTAGAATAGCTTTATCATCTTCAATTTGTTTGTTCTCCTTTCCACTTTTTTTTTGTCCTAGCAAGTCTCTATTAATAAACCGAGTGATCATTTCTTACAAAGACGACTTGAGAAAGGCTCAAACACAAATTTGAACTTGCCAATCGTGAACAGACTAGCTAACAAAAACCCAACTATTCAGCTTTCTTCGACTTGTATTGGAAGCACAAAACGCTTATAGTTAAAATCAGCATCAAGCATTCTATCAATGTCAGAAATTTTGACAGATTTCACTCGGTTTAGGTTTTAGATTTCTCCACTTCCGTAAAATGCAAAAAACGCAGGACAAAAAAGGTTTGAAATCCGATCCATTTCACTTCCGAAATGTGATCCATTTGTTTGATTCATGAAGCTTTTTGCAAAATGTTAAGCAGACCTATTTATTGTTTTCCTTTCTGTCTGCCCCACATTGTCACCATGCAGTGGTTTCCTCTCCTCTTCGCTCTTCTACTTCCGTGTAGTTTTGCACTCAACTACAAGGAAGAATGGGGCTACGTGTCCGTCCGAACCAAGGCTCACCTCTTCTGGTGGCACTATTACACCGATGACGCCGAGAGGCCTTTGGTCCTCTGGCTTCAAGGAGGTCCTGGCGCCTCAGGCGTTGGATTTGGCAATTTCGAGGAAATTGGACCTGTGGATTGGCATAATAGGACTCGACAACATAGCTGGGTAAGCCGACTATATTTTTACATCTCTAAGATAAATATGTTTAGCTAGCAAAAGCGGACCTGTTATTCATCGACTACCCAGTGGGAACAGGCTTCAGCTACACGACTCATCCTAACGGCTACACTAAGAACATCGACGAGATCTGCAACGATCTCTTGGCTTTTCTCAAATTCTGGGAGCCCAGACATATCAACGCCACGATGCAGCCTTTTTACATCTTTTCTGAGTCATATGGAGGCAAGGTGGCTGCCGTATTTGGAGATCTCTTATATAAGGTAAGTCAAGTCACCTAATCCCTAAAGTTGCGTAAAACCTATTTTTAGAAAGTCCAAAGTGACGAGATCAACATAAACTTCAAAGGAGTGGTTTTGGGAAATTCTTGGATCTCTCCTGTAGACTATGTGAACTCGTATGGAGAGTATCTCCACAAATTTTTAAGTAACCTCATGCCTAAATCCAATCTATAATTTGACTTTCAGACTGCGATTTTAAATTTGACTCTGCATGAGGACAACCTTTTGATGTACAAGGACGTGGCCAAAAAATGTCAAGATTTTGTTGACCAAAACAGTTGGTCTGAGGCTACGGACTACTGTGAAATGGCTCATAATGTCTTAGTAAGAGCATAAGAAGTCGAATTTCCGTCAAAAAGCATATTTTAAGGCAATGACTGGTGTCGACTTTTATAACATAATGGGAGGCAACGACATCAAGCAAACTGGACAAGATGAGTTTATGAATTATGACGTTAGACAAAAGCTTAGAATCATCCCAGAATCGGTTCACTGGACCAACATCTCTTGGAAAGTTGCGGATAAACACAGAGAAGACATTATGAAGCCTGTTATTCATCATGGTGAGTATTCATAATTTTATTAAACGTTTCATAGAGCATCTTTTTTAGTAGATAACCTGCTAAGCCACGAAAACATAAAAGTGGTAGTCTTCAGCGGAGAGTGGGACCTAGTCTGCAATGTTCTGGGAACGCTGAGATGGATGTCCAAACTCAACTGGCCTCATCTTAACCATTTTAAAAAGATGGACAGAAAAGCATTCTTCACTAAAAGCGGCCAATTTGTCGGATACTTCAAGAAACTGAAGAACCTGGAGTTCTATTTGGTGAAGAAAGCTGGCCATATGGTACCCAAAGACAACCCTGAAGCAGGAATAAGGATGCTGGAGATGATATTAGGTCAGTAAACTTTGACAACAATTGTGAGGATTTGGTTAAATGAATGCTTAGATTTATGCATTCGACCTTGTATTCTCAAGTGACAAAAAATGTGTTTTCGAATATTTGTTGTGCTTACATTGAGCAATGAAGAGTACCTGGTAGCCATATTTGGAACCTGCAAATAACGCTAACTTTACGCACAAAGAAGGCTGTTTCTCGCTATTTATATTTTAGTTTCCGTGTCTGATGGAACCAAAATGCTATAGACTTTCTTGGATCTTAGGTGGTAACCTCAAACAATGACAAACTGAAATTTGTGGGATAGCACTGGTCAAACGTCGGATGGGCTGGCAGATGGGTTGGTCGGATGTCAAATGATCTTCCAGGTCGACATTCTCCCAAATAAGTTTTGGCACTCCCTTTTCGATTCAAGTATCAGGTTTCCCCACTTCCGCCAAGTTCAAAAAACGCAAATGATTCAGAAATAAAGCAATCAAAAAGTTTTTGAAATTCGATCCATTAAATTTCTGAAATGTGATCCATTCGTTTGATCTATAGAGCTTTCAATAGTTTGTCAAACGTTTCCACCGATCATCGTCAACATGCAGTGGCTTCCTCTCCTCTTCGCTCTCCTCCTTTGTTGTAGCTTTGCCGTTAGCTACAAGGAAGAATGGGACTACGCCCCGTCCGAACCGAGGCTAACCTATTCTGGTGGCACTATTACCCGATGACACCGAGAGGCCTTTGGTCCTCTGGCTTCAAGAAAGTCCTGGCGCCTCAGGCCCTCAGGCATTTGGCAATTTTGAAAAAATCGGACCTGTGGATTGGCATAATAGGACTCGACAGCATAGCTGGGTAAGCCGACCATATTTTTACATCTCTAAGATAAATATTTTAGCTAGCAAAAGCGGACCTGTTGTTTATCGACTACCCAGTGGAAACAGGCTTCAGCTACACGACGGATCTTATCGGCTACACTAACAAGGGAATTGTCAAAGGTGACACATATAGATCGAGCTGAAAATTTGCACACTTGTAGAGTTTGAGGCGCTGATCAACGTGGATTTCCATTCTTGTGGTGCAAAATGAGCAAAAAAGGCCTAAAACGGTTGTTTTTGGTTTTCCCTCACCCACATATTACAATACTGAACAGCAAATGCTACAACTGACTGGCCGAGTGGTTATAACTCCCGGCTCCCACTTTTTGCTCTCGGATTCGAGTCCTCTTCGGGAACGACTTTTACCAATACGTTTGTCAATGGTCTTCACAATTTTCTTTGGTGAAATACGTCGTTTTTCTGTGGATTCTTGCTCAAATCTGTTGAAACGCCATGACCGTGGATCCCAGCCGAGTCTTCTTCCTACTGCGCTCTCATTCCGAACAAAAGTCGTCAAATAGAAACAAGCGAAGAGTTCACGTCAACAGAGGTTGAGTTAGCGTTGCAAATCATCGGTAAGCAGAGAGTAACAATGCAGAGTTGTTGCTCGTGTTGATGTCGTCTTCGTACTCGCTCTCCTCGTTTTCTTGATCCGTTTCATCAAGGCTGTCTTCAGCGAATTCATCGAACTTGATTCATCAAGGCTGTGTAAGAACATCTAAGAGATCTGCGACAATGTCTTAATCTTCTTAAAATTCTGGGAACTTAGGCATGTGTGAGCTGATTGAATAATGAACGTAATTTCATTACAAGCTGATAATCTTAAACATGCGAAATTCATTTTACTTCCATTTTCAATACACTTTTCAATACTCTACGCGTTCAAGATCATCTCCAACATCTTCATTCCGCCTTCAGCATTATCCAGAGGCACCATATGTCCAGCCTTGAAGACAGAGTAGAACTCGAGATTCTTCAGCCTTTTGGAATAACCAGCAAACTGGCCACCTTCTGTAAAGAAGGCTTCTCGGTCTCTCTTGGCAAAGTCGGTAAGATGAGGCCACTGGAGCTTGGACATCCACTTTTCGGTTCCCATGACGTCGCAGATTAGGTCCAGCTGGCCATTGAAAACAACGACTTTAATGTCTTCGTGGGTTAGGAGGCTGTCGACTGAAATTAAACGTTTAAAATGGCTGTTTAGAAAACGTTTATCTTACCATTATGGATTACAGGCTTCATAAAGTCGCCCTGCTGGTTCTGGAATACCTCAAAGGAGGACTCAGTCCAACGGACCGATTCTGGGATGATCCGCAACTTCTGTCTGACCTCGTTATTCATGAACTCCTCGAGACTGCCACTCTGCCTAGCCTTGGCAAGTGACTTGCGTCGGCCTAGCAAGCCGTTAAGATTAACATGGCTACTCTTAGGTTTACCGTAAAAGTAGAGCGACGTGCCACGGACAGAGCCGAATTTAGCCGAATTCGCCTGTTTGATGCCACTGACGTCCATGACGTTGTAGAAGCTCACGTCTTTGGTTAGCTAAAAATTCACATTTGAACTTAATTCTAAGATTTCAGGCGTTTACCGATTCCACGACATTTTCAGCAGATCCCCAGCAGTCAGTAGCCTCAGACCAACGGTTTTGATCTACCAGTTTTTGGCATTTCTCAGCTTGGCGATTGTAGATCACAAGATCATTATCACCCATAAAGGACTGAAAAAGCCGAAATTAGGTTAAAATTTAGGCTAGGGTCACTTACAAAGGCGTAGAGATACTCTCCCCACGAGTTCACATAGTCAGCAGGAGAAATCCAGGAATCTCCCAAAGCCACACCCTTAAAGTTCATTTTGACCTCGCCGCTTTGGATTTTCTAAAAATGGATTGAGAAAAATTTAGGAATCAGGAGGCTAACCTTATACAGAAGATCTCCAAACGCAGCTGTCATTTTGCCTCCATAGGACTCAGAGAAGATGTAGAAAGGCTTATTAGTGGCGCTTACATGTCGAGGACCCCAGAATTTAAAGAAAGCCAAGAGATCGTCGCAGATCTCGTCGATGTTCTTAGTGTAGCCATTAGGGTCAGTTGTGAAGCTGAAACCAGTTCCTACGGGATTGTCGATAAACAGCAGATCCGCTTTTTCTAGCTAAAATATTTATCTTAGAGATGTAAAAATATAAACAGTTTACCCAGCTATGCTCTCGAGTCCTATTATGCCAATCCACAGGTCCAATTTCCTCAAAATTGCCAAATCCAACGCCTGAGGCGCCAGGACCTCCTTGAAGCCAGAGGACTAAAGGTCGCTCGGTGTCATCAGTGTAATAATGCCACCAGAAGAGGTTAGCTTTGGGTCGGACTGGAACGTAACCCCATTTTTCTTTGTAGCTGAGGGTAAAGCTACAAGGGAGAAGGAGAGCGAAGAGAAGAGGAAACCACTGCATGGTGACAATATGAGGCAGACAGAGCCGAAGGTCGGTAAATAGTCAAAACAGCTGAGATAAGATGTGTTGTGTCACTCGATCGCAAACACCGATACGTATTGATTTGGGAAGATACGGAGGAAAGAGGGGAGTTGGTTTATATGGGGTGAGAAGTAAAGATAGCGAGGCGAGCGAATGGTTAAGGCATCGCTTTAAATCCAAACATCGCTTTCTGAAGGTCTTCAATTTGAACCAAATGGACATCGATTTTTAGCTTGTAAGGCATTTATAAGTAGTTTTATGCAATTTTATGCAAATGAACGTTGTTGTTGAGCTTCTAAAATCAAATTACAATTTCTGTGGGTTCACACGTTCACATTTCTCAACTTGTCACTTTCCAATTTCTCTCCATCTGCAAACAAATTTCAACTGCTCATAACTTTTATTACCCTTAATTGATCACTTATCACCCGCGTCGCACACTTACATGCGTAATCCTTATCAGAACCCCCGAGCATCAAAGGCACTTTCCTATCCACGATTCTTCGTTCAATCGTTAGCAATGCCTCGGACGGTGTGGATTTTTCTTCTGTTGTCTGTGGGCTCCCAGGCGTTCCTGAATGCCAAAATTAGTCCTTGGCAGAAGGTCAACAGGGCTACAGCTGGAAAAGTTGTGACCAGTAAAGCCGCTTCTAAATGGGCCTGTAATGGAAAGGCTTCTGATGGGTATCTGGCCTGCACGGAAGACTGGATTGTTCAGAAGATCGACAACTTCAACTCCAACGACACGCGGACATGGAAAATGGTAGGTTAAGCCTGACTTTCAGGGTTCGAACAATATTTTAGCGCTACCAAATCATGGACAAGTATTTCAAGAATCAGTCGAGTCCTGTGATCTTTTTGATGATTGGAGGAGAGGACAAAATCAGCCCTTATTGGGTGCAAGATCCTCAGATTCAGTACCTTCAATGGGCTAAGAATTTCAGTGCCATGGTTTACCAGACTGAGCATCGCTTCTTTGGAGAGAGCCACCCTCTTCCGTAAGAAACCAATTTTTAGCCTTTTGATGGTAAATTTTAGGGACATGACCACAGCAAACCTGAAATACCTGAACACGACCCAGGCGCTAGAGGATCTGGCCTTTTTCATCAAATCCATGAACGCCAAGAACAAGTGGGTCAACCCTCGCTGGGTCACTTTCGGAGGCTCTTATCCTGGATCGATGGCTGCTTGGTTCCGTTCTAAGTATTCTAACCTGACCGTTGGATCTGTGGCTAGCTCTGCTCCTCTTAACCTCAAGCTGGACTTCAACGGTAAACTAACGTATTCTAAAATTGCCTCAAACGTGCTGTGACGCTTTAGAGTACACCCTGGTCATGCAGAACACAATCCGCAACGTGTCCCAGCCTTGCTACGACGCTGTCGACAGGGGTTTCGACCTTATGTCCAAGATGATTCTGACTACAAACGGCAGGGCCAGCATTAACAAGATTTTTGAGTACTTCAATCTATTTTTCTGTTTTTTGACTTTGTATTTTTAGCAACAAGCCAGCTTTCGCTGACAGCAGTGTCACTAAGCTTCAGATCTACAATTTCTTTGCTAACGTGTTCGCGCCATTCCAGGATATCATCCAGTACACCTACGATGGATTGGTAACCTTCATATCTAAAAAAAAGATGTCATTGATAATGCGTATTTAGGGTGCCCTACGTGAAAACGACCTAACTGTTTTTAATATGTGCAAAACTGTGGAGCAGCCAAGCAAGACCTATCAAAAAGGAACTCCTGAAGACTACGCTGACCGTATCGCCCAGGTCGTGGAGATGTACAACCAAGGACAATATAAGAAACACGTGCAAATGGACAACGACTACGCCCATACCATCTCTTCCTATCAAAACGTGTCTTTCGACGGATCTAACGCGGCCGGTCGAGGCTGGATGTGGCTGTGCTGTAACGAGATTGGCTTCCTTCAGACCACGGAACTGGGAAAAAACATCTTCCACGACCTAGTGCCCATGAACTACTACATGCAGCAGTGCACGGACATGTTTGGACCTACAGTAGGACCCACTTTTGTTAGAGACCATAATTACGAGACTCAGAAGTACTATGGAGGAGTTGACTACTTTGACGTGAGTCATCAACCCTCAAAATTCATCCAAAATGTTATTTTAGGCCACAAACCTGTTCCTCCCAACGGTAGCCTGGATCCGTGGCACGCTTTGGGATATTACAAGGGCAATGCTAAGAAGCACGTGACGAGCCATCTTATCCAGGGTAGCTCACCTAAGCAGAAAAGTAGAAGCTCAAAAAAATTATTTTCAGGCACTGCCCACTGTGGTGACATGTACGCGGACTACAAGGACGAGAGAACCGCTGCTGAGCTGAAAAAAGTCCATGTGGCTATCTTCAAGGAGCTGACCTACTATATCACTGGAAATAGAGAAATTGAAGCTTGAAAATGTATGTTAAGGCTGTCGTAGAATTTTCTGTATTTATAAATCTTTTTTGACTAAAACCGTTTGATTGAGAGTCCAGACGACCTTTGTCCTGGGTACACAGCACCTAAAATTGAAAACAGCTAACACACTATCCTTTCGACCTTTTTCTTTATATTTTGTCCTTGGGCTTAAGCTATTTTTCTTATGTTTGGTTATTGCTTCCAAAGCTAAGCTCTGTCCTTGGCGAAGACTGAATCGCTTAACCACTAGTTGATGGAACGCTCATTTTCGGTCGCCTGGCCTGCACTCAGAGACTCCGATATGCAGTACCTTCAATGGGCTAAGAATCTTGGAGCTATGGTCTACCAGACTGAGCATCGCTCCTTTGGAGAGAGTCAGCCTCTCCCGTGAGAGACTCAATTTTAGCGTGTGATCGCGCGTCTGTCGCTCTTATTTCTGAAACATTGCGCGTTTCTTAAAGCCCATTTTACCTTATTTACAGGTCCGAATTTAGGCTTCTCTTACGTGTGCCTCATTGCGTAAGGTCTGGTTTAGACTCCAGAATTCAGTAAGGAGGCTTCAGGCACCAAAGACAGCTTTTTGGAAATTCGCTTTCTTTCATACCACACCCCTCCCCAGAAGCTTCTTCTCCCTTCTTTACGCAAACAGTTCCGCTCATAAATTATCACATGCAACGCGTCATCGCTAGCAGCAGCAACGAACACAAGTAGGATTCAAAATGATAACACTAATCCCTCCGGCACCTTATCAAAAACGCTTTCCTAAGGCGCCGCTCTGCGTGACTCTTATCGTGCCTGCACCTGTGTCTTTCCTAAGGCAAACCGTCGATGATGTACGTTAGAACGGTGTGGTCGCTTCTTTTGCTGCCTCTGGTGGCTGAAGCTTTGCTTCATGGGAAACTTAGCCCTTGGCAGAAACTGAATCGATTGGCAGCCGCTAAAAGTGCAACCTACGTCTGCGATGGAAAACCAGGACCCAATGACCTCTCCTGCACCAAGAACTGGATCACGCAGCCTGTGGATCACTTCAACAAGGCGGATACAAGGAATTGGTCTATGGTATTATTGGAAATTTCAGATTTTTTAGTTTTAAAAGTTGATTTCTAGCAATACGAAGCCATGGATCAGTACTTCAACAATGTCACAAAAAATCCTATCATTTTCCTTATGATCGGAGGAGAGGATGCCATCGCTCCTTACTGGATTTTGGACCCTAAGCTTCAATACCTTCAATGGGCTAAAAATTTCAGCGCTATGGTTTACCAGACTGAGCATCGCTTCTTTGGAGAGAGCCACCCTCTTCCGTAAGAGACCAATTTTTAGCCTTTTTGATGGTAAATTTTAGGGACATGACCACAGCAAACCTGAAATACCTGAACACGACCCAGGCGCTAGAGGATCTGGCCTTTTTCATCAAATCCATGAACGCCAAGAACAAGTGGGTCAACCCTCGCTGGGTCACTTTCGGAGGCTCTTATCCTGGATCTATGGCTGCATGGTTCCGTTCTAAGTATCCCAAACTCACTGTCGGATCTGTGGCTAGCTCTGCTCCTCTTAACCTTAAGCTGGACTTTTACGGTAAATCAACACAGAACATCTCAGATCCTAAAAATGCTTAGAATATACTCTGGTTATGGAGAACACTATCCGGAATGAGTCTCAAAAATGTGCCCAGCTCATCGATGACGCTTTTGGCGCTATGACCAAAATGGCTCTCACTACCGATGGTCGGAACAAGCTGTCTAAGATTTTCAAGTAAGCTTCTTTTTTTGAGCTTTTCCGAACCTATTTTAGCGCTCAGCCAAAGTTCTACGACAACAACGTAACTCAAATCCAAATCTACAACTTTTTCGGCACGATTTTTAACGTCTACCAGGATACTATCCAATACACTTATGACGGCAGGGTAGGTCTATCAATTTTCTATCTGGTCTGAAGCCCGAAATTTAGTACCCTGGAACATACGAGCAGAACATCACCGTCCACAGCCTGTGTAACACTGTCCTAGCCAACAATACGGGTTCGACCTACGGTAGCGATGAGGACCTGGCGACTAGGATCAAAAACTGGTACAACCAGTACAACCTCTACGGAAACAGCAAGTACCTGCTGAGCGTCGATAACAGCTACCAGGATGGCCTTCCTGACCAGCAGAACGTGCTGTTTAACGGAACGGACGCAGCCGGGCGAGGCTGGTTCTGGCTTTGCTGCAACGAGATTGGCTTCCTTCAGACCACCGAGCTGGGAAAGAACATCTTTCACGACATCCTGACCATGAATTTTCAAATGCAGTCGTGCGTGGACGTTTTTGGACCTCCTGTCGGACCCAAGTTTATCAGGGACCATAACATCGAGACTCAGAAGTACTATGGAGGAGTTGACTATTTCAACGTAGGCTTATGACTCTAAAATGATTCCTGAAGTCCGTGTTTAGGCCACAAACCTGTTCCTCCCCAACGGCAGCCTGGACCCGTGGCACGCGCTGGGATACTACAAGGACGAGGCTGCTAAGCACGTTAAAACTCATCTTATCAAGGAACGGCTCACTGTGGAGACATGTACGCCCTTACACGGATTCGAAGACTCAGGGTGAGCTTGACAAGGTCCACAAGATGATCTACAACGAGTTGGTCTTCTATCTAACTGGCAAGGAGGGAACTATGTAAATGTGAATGTGCTTGTTAGCTTAATCTTGTGTACGTCATAAATGCTTAATGTCTAATACAGTAGTAGTGAAACCGTAGAACACTCGAATTTATTCAGGCAATTAATGAATCAAATGGCTGTAAATAAAGCTGTAAATTTGGCGATCGTAAATTCAAATTTTAGCCTAAAAACTGCTTGAAATCTGCTTACCGTAACAACAGCTGAAGAAACAACTCAAAATTTGAAATTCAGGGACTAAACAATTTAAGAATTCCTTACATTTTTGTTTGAGTGTGTATAGAAACAATTTAAAAACAATCGCTGATAACAGATTGCGTAATGTTTGCATTTCTGTAAATCTACGTGAACCAATGTTTGTTTAATTCGATGAAATTGGTTAGGAACGTTCAATAATTGCCTGTAAAATCTGTAAACAGCAAGGAATTTTAGAATTTGATGACTAAAGGCCATGATGCTTGTGCCCTATTCGTCTCTGTTTACAAATCTCGTCATTAGGAGTCATGGTTTTTTGACTCATTGATGATAACCGGCGCAATTTGCAAGAATCGCTTACTGATCCCCCTGATTACAATGGTTATCATACGTTTTTAAGAATGCGCCGCGCTCAAATCGTCATAATCAGCTTAATGTTATGTGAGAGAATTATATGCTGACAACGCTTTGGGTGAAAGGCGATCAGAGGGGTTTGGGATGGGAAAATAGAAATTTGACGGTACGCAGAAAAAGAACCTTTAGTAACCTGGAACGAAAAGGAACGACAAGAAAGGAAATCTTTACGACAAGGTAGGAAAAGAATCCTGTTCCAACTTTCCCTTTTCCATAGTTATCATACAATTGGTTTTAGTCTGTATCTCATCTCTGTATTTGCAACCTGAAACAGCTTTGTTTACTTTTCATTAAAAGTAGCTATAAATCGCACCTCACTAGTCCTCTATATCTCCAATGCCAGCTAATCTGTGTCTTACAAGAGAGCAGCCGAAAAAGCGCTCATTTCGCTTTCCACTGTGCATGAGTCGCCCGTTAGCGGCCCTTTGGCGTCGTTCCTTATCACCGACACGCCCCTAGGCGCATGTCTTCGTTGCTCCGTTTTCCTGTCGCACTTTGAAGTCGGTCGCAAAGTGATGCGTGTCTCAACTGGCCTCCTGCTTCTTGCTCTTGTGGGTCTGTCCACGGCCCGCGTTGGAATTTCTCCGAGCGCTTGGGCGCGCATGAATGAGGTGCTTACCACGCTTCCTAATGATGGATTTCTGCCTTATACAAATGGCACCTTTAAACAGAAGATTGACCACAACGCTAACGCCAACTTGAAGAACAACACTTGGGATCAGGTAAGCTAAAACTAGGATATTCGAGTTAAAAAGTAGTTTTAGCACTACCAACAGATGAGCGAGTACCACGATAAGAAGGCTAAAGATAGTCTTGTGTTCCTAATGATTGGAGGAGAGGGTGCAGCTACTCCTAACTGGGTCGCCAACAAGGGGCTTCAGTACATCCAGTGGGCTAAGGAATTCGGAGCTATGGTTTTCCAGCTTGAGCATCGCTTCTTTGGAGCTTCTCAACCTTTTACGTTAGCTTCAACCCCTAATTTTGTAATTTTAAGAGTCTTATTTTTAGGATCATGTCCACAGAGAACCTCAAATACCTTACGACCCATTTGGCTTTGGAAGATTTGGCCAATTTTATCAACACCGTCAATGCTGACCCTAAAAAATATGGTCTTCAAGGCAAACCCCGTTGGATCACTTTTGGAGGCTCTTATCCTGGATCCATGGCTGCCTGGTTCCGTTCTCAATATCCCAGCTTGACTCTTGGCTCTGTGGCTAGCTCTGCTCCTCTCTGGCTTAAGCTCGATTTTTACGGCAAGTCAAAAAGCCTCTTAGAGTATTTTAAAGACGGAAATTGTAGAGTACACAATGGTCATGGAAGACACGATCAGGAACGAGTCCGCAGCTTGCTATAATACCTTCAACAAGACTTTCACTATGCTGCAGCAGAAGACGCTTACCACAGATGGACGTAATTTCATCAACAAGAACTTTGGAAAGTGGGTTATGATCGGAAATTGGCTAAAATGCAAAGGATTTGATTGTAGGAACACCGTGAACCTTACGCCCCTCTTCAACGACAATAACGTGACCATGCTTCAGCTGACCAACTTCCTGTCTAACGTCTATGATGTGGTTCAAGGCGTTATCCAGTACACCTATGATGGCAGGGTAAGTTATAAACATGTAGCTCAGAGTGAAACTGGAAAAATTGTAAGCAAACAAAAGAACAATTTTAAAATTAGGGCTCAGTCTAACTTTAGACTTCTTAGATTATGCAGTTAAGGTCGCTTTTATGCAGTTAAGGTCGTTAAGGAAGACGTTTTTTGAAGCCTTATTAAAGCCAATATTACCTGTAAGCGTGGGCTTGATTGAAAAATAGGCTAAGCCAAAATTTAAGGTTCAATGGACAGCATTATGAAGTCTACACTTTGGTTTAAAAACTGTTTAGAAGTCACATATGGGTTTGAACATAGGTTTGAGTTTGATTCGAAGTTTAGGTTAAATTTTGGACTTGATTAAAGACAAAGCTGAAGTTTGGACTTGATTCAAAGTTAAAGTTAAGCCAAAGCTTAGGCGTGTCTGAAAGCCAAGCTTAAGCGTAGATTCAAGTGAAAACTAAGAAAAACTTGAGCTTAATGCAAATAAAACAAAAATATTTATCTGCGACTAACTCAAAAATGCAAGGTAAGGCTAAGCTTAAGCTCAAAATATAGCCTCAAAGGTAAGGCTTCACTGGAAGAATTAGCTTTTTTGAAAACCGAGGCTGAACCTAAGCTTATATGTAGTCCACTAGAAGCCAATCATACGCATAGGCTTACTTGAAAGTCATGAAAGGCCTTTGTTTGCTAAACCTCAGGTTTCAGAACAACATGACCGTAGAAGGCTACAACGTCCACACCATGTGCAATTACCTGACCGGCAACGGAACCAAGCTTCCCAACACCGACGACGAGCTAATGACCAACCTTGTCAAGTTCCTTGTTTGGAGCAACAAGGCCAACAATGTCAACGCTAACCTCTCTCAGAACGCCTTCAACAACGACTACAAGGCTATGATTGCTCCTCTCCAGGCCACTAACTACAGCGATACTAATGGAAATCGTAGGCTACAAATTCACTTTTAAGAACCTTAAAAATTGCTTAAGCTAACTTTGACATGCGTGGATGGATGTGGCTGTGCTGCAATGAACTCGGATGGTTTCAGACCACTAGTCAGGGTTACACAATCTTCCAGGATATTGTTCCTCTTGGGTACGTTTTTTGGAGACCTGAGTTCGGAGTAAAATTTGTGCTTCAGATTCTATTTCCAACAGTGCGAAGATATCTTTGGAGACTCAATCAACGCATCCCACGTTCGTGACCAGAACCACATTCGTCAGAACGCCTATGGTGGATACGACTACTTTAATGTAGCTCAAACCCTAAATTTACCTTTTTCTGAATATGTTTATTAAGGCCACGAATCTGGTCCTTCCCAACGGCAGCCTGGACCCCTGGCACGCTCTGGGATACTACAAGGCGGATAACAAGAATCACGTGGTTCCTCATTTGACTCCTGGAACTGCCCACTGCTCTGACATGTATGAAGAGTACCCTGGAGAGCCTTCCGCTTTGAAAGAGGTTCGGAAGGTTGTCCATGACGAGCTAAACTACTACATCAATGGACAGAAGCATACCAAATTTAGCGCTGCAGCTACGTATTCAATGCTGCTGATCGCTGTCATGGCTTTTGTGACTAAGATGTTGTAATGTGTTTAAAGTGTTGTTTGTGGGAATGTAGATTGAAGGTTTTTGTATCGGTGATCTGAAGTTGTCAATCTGGCTTTTTGTCAATCTTTGTACACTAAAGTGTTTAAGCTGTTTTAGGTTTTGTTTGAAGCTTATCCTTGAATTTTTCAAGTTTAACTAGCTTTTCAATAGCATCTAAGCACAAGCTTATCCTTGACTTTTCAAAAAACTTCTTTCCTTAAAATTAAGCTGAAAATTGGGGAAACGAGCTGTTCGATAAACCATGCATAAACGTATCATCGGCTTTCTATCGAGCCTAACGTTTGGCTTCATTTGACAAGCAGTGCTTGGAAAATTAAAAAACGGCATTTGCATTTCACATTGCTCTCAATGGAGCACTACATACAACACTGAAACATACCGAATTCAGACAAAAAACTCCAATACACTTTAGTTTACAGCGCAATACATAGATTGCCCAATCAATTTCCCCTCCCCCCAATCCCTCATCCCTTCCACACCAGTTACTCATCTCCCGCAAAAGAACCTTTGTCACTCTTTTTTCACTTTCCTTCCTTGCCGCCATCGCGCTTGGCGGCATCTTCACAAGTGCAAATGAGGAACCCGCGTTTTTGTTGCGCTCGGGCGTGAGACCTTGGGTTGCCCGCTTGGGCGCCGCGGTGTGTTCAAAACTCAGCCTCCTAACTTTCGCTCTTTTTGCCTCCTCCCGCGACGTTTCCACTTGCTGTCACAGAGTTATTAAACGGCGTTTTATGCGGCGCCCGTTGCGTCTTTGCTCTTCAAAGGAGAAATCCAGTTTTGCCTCGCAATCCAAATCTAATCGGTTTAGTCATCAAAAACCGAATCTCTGATTATCTCTTCTCTGACCCCGTTTGAAACTCTCTTTTTTCTTATAAATCGCTATTTCACTAATTTACTAACTTTCAAAAATACCTCAAAAATGTGTTTTGATTGTGACTTGGCAGAAAAGGTTAATTTAGAATTCAAAAAATTGAATTTCCGACTTTGGAGAGGGTGGACAACCCCAAATTGGTGCCGGTCGATCGAGGGCGTCGAAAGAGTTTCTGGCGGCTATTATTCGAGCGTGCCTAAATGCCCCGCGTGCAGCCCATTGTCTCTGCTTTGATGAGTTTAGGCGTACGCGCTGTTATCTGTTATTTATGTTGGGGTTGATGGGAAGGCTAGGCGCGGGCAGGCGCGATGAAGCGAGGTCAATTGTCGGAGGACTTGAAAATATTTTGGAGGTTTTGGAAACTTTGAAACGGTTAGTAATGGGTAACTGAAGGCTTCTTCTCCTAAGAATGTCTATGTTAGACCTTGTTGTTTTTTTCGCTTATCGATAGAATATATTGCCTGGTGACTGCCAACGAATGATCTATAGGAGTCACAAGAAGCGATCGCTGTAGTGTTTAGATATTCATTAAAATAGGTCTGGCCTGCATTAGAATGCGTCATTGAAAAAGCTTGTTTTCCAACTTTACGACTGCAAAAACGTTGCAGTTGAGCAAGAGTTGTAAACACTGCCAACGAATGTTTCAATGCATTTAAAAGATTGCGGAACATGGATGATTCAAGAGATGCGTCATGGATGATTCAAGAGACGTCATTGAGTCAAGCGATTTCAGTAAAAACTACAAAATTTTGCAACATTTTTTTGGTATTTTTGAGGCTTAGGAATTGTCTGAAATACATGAGATTCAACAATACTTAAATTTTGTGGTGTGTTATGCATGACCAAAAACTCAAAATTTTCTATAAAGTGCATGGAAGGAAGACCCGGTATTATTAAATAATGCATTAGTCTGTCCGACTCACTTTGCAAAACCGCTTTTATTGAAATAAATTTCATTAATAATGCTTTTGACAATATTTTAAGCGTTTCGGTCCGCCTTGTGACTCCAATTCTCACCGTTAATGTTAGCGGCTACCTTCTTAGAGCCCTTCGCGGCAATCCTCTCCGAAAAACAAAGCTTATCATCTTATTTCACCGATAAGACAGGTCATCCCTCCGTTTGGATATTTTGCGTGCGCCGGTCGGTCTCCCTCTATCGTTGCCGTGTCCAAGCAGTTCTGTTTATAAGACTCCTTCCACTGTTTAAAATTCTAGCCACACAGATTGTTTGACGTACTTTGGCTCTGTGTAGTTGGTCGTAAAAACCGCATTAAACTCTGCAGCGCTGCCGACTGTTCTGTATTCTGCTCATTTGAGAGCATTTTAGGGTTAAAAGTAGCCTCTCCCTATATTAGCCGCCCATGGTTAATCATGTTATGTGTGTTTGTCTCCAACTGCCCCTGGACAACACAGACGTCTTAACGGCAATGTTTTGAGCCCGCGTTCGTGTATTCTTGTTTACGTTCAGGACCATTAAACAGATAAGCGGTCAGAGATTCACAACAGAGAGACGCAAAATGAAGCCATTTGAAAGCGTTGTTTTGGCAGATGGGCCAAGGAAAAGATTCATTTTGTGCTTAGTTTTGACGTTTTACGGTTATTTAGGTTTTGTTTATTTTTGAAGTTGCTTTCTTATCTTTTAGCGGTTTGACAAGCTATCTTATGCAAATGGCCTAGTTGAAAACAGTTTTTAAGAGTTTTTTGCCTTAGGAATGATTTGCATAACCCTATCCAGAATCGTAAACGATTGTCAAACACACCTGCGCTCGTTAAACAAACGAAGCAAAAAACAGAACACGCAAAGCTGCGAGGCGACGCCGTTTGACGTTTGAATCTGTTTGCACTGGACGGCTTATCGCACGAAAGTCGTCGTTGTGACTGTCTGAAGCTGGGAATTCGATTGGTTTTTGGGGTTAAACCAACTTTTCAGCTTGTCACGGGCCTAAAAGTTCTGCTTGTTCCGGTGCGTCGGCATACTATGTGCAGACTGACTGTTATTGCATGTTATTCAAACATATTAGCATTCTGATCATGTAGGAGCGAATGTTGGATTATATGATAGAATTTTTATGTTATTTTGGTATTCAAAGCTTGTGTGAGTCTGTTAACGTCGACCATATGACTGCTGTCGCTGTACCCCAACATCACTTGTTTAAGAGGTAAGAGACACATTTTGGTGTTTTAGGACGTGTCACAATTTAAAATTGGCGTTGAAAACTGTTGAGTTTCGAACCATCAATAGGCACTTGGCGAAGGCTCAAATTAACTTGAAGCTTTGCTAAAACTACCTAAAAAATTTAAAGTTACCTGAGACTTACAAGGGAACTGAGACTTCCATGGACATGCGACATACAAGGGAACCTCTGCAAGTGTAAATCACAAATTGTGCTACACATTGGTAAGCAGGTAGATCTTGGCTGATTCCAAAAGTATAGGTTTTGCTTGCTAATGCGAGAGGTGGTTTGCCTAAAAGGGCATGTCCAGTTGAAAAAACTAATCGGTAACCAGGCAATCAGTTCAAATGAGCAAGCCGAACTTAAGAAAACAGGTCATTCAAGCTTGGACATTTCAGCTGACCGGTCGGTTTAACATTTTAGATGGCAGCTCGTCAAACAATTGTATTTAAACTTGGATACGAACAAATTCCTTATTCCTTTATCTTCCTTATTTGCCCTCATCCATCTTAGCCTCACTTTTTGCATCCCATAAACAGAAAACCATTCCTCAACCTCGGTCTTTGCTTCCTCGCATCCAAAAACCTCTCAAAAACCATCTCTAAACTTAGATGTGCTCAATCTGTTTTCGTTTTTTGCCTCCTCTATAGCTCCGTTATGCACTCCTCCACGCTGTCAGTGGCAGATCCATCAGGGATTTCTCGAGATTAATAGTGCGTCGAATGGGTCCAAAAGAAAAACAAAAAGGCCAAAGTGAGTCGCTTGCGTGCGCGGCAAAGTTCTCTGCACAGCGCGCCAGGGGAATTCGCGCAGCGCAAAAAAACCGAAAACATCATCAGTTTTGTTAGGCGTGGTGCAGGCCAACCGACCTTCGCGTGTCAAGCGTGGTTCAGGCGGCGTCGCCACAATCCCAATTTATGCGATTGTTTTTATTGGCTTGGCGCGAGACTAGTCCGTCAAGCGAATCGCGACTCAAACGAATTTTTTTATGGGTTGGCCTGCACCGCTGTGAAAGCATTCTTAACTATTCATAAGTTTTTTAGCCTTTAAAATTCCGGACTGTACGATTTTATGCGCTTTTTAAGCTTGTACCAATGAAAGGTCCTTAGAGACCCGCCTCTTGCCAGCTGGACTCTGATCTGTTAGTTGCTCTGGGAGAGCTGACATCTCCAGGCGGTCGTGTTCAGGATAAAGCGTTTTTTTAGCTTTGACAAAGACGTTTTTTTCAGGATGCTGCTAAAGCGACGATCTCCTTCGTTGCTGTCAATCAAATCTTCCTCAAATGCAGGCTACGTTCCGTTGCAGGATTTGTCGCCTGATGAAGTTCCGTCGCCTCGTGTTTCGACTGCCAGTTTAAGGACTGAGTCATGGAGCGTCGGGGATGAGGCATTTGACTGTTTTGTCACAGTGCAGTGGAGGAACGCTGGAGCTAAGAAGGTAAGAATTTGCTGTCTTGACAGTAATAGCCTGAACGCTTTGGCATATCATGAATCATGCAAAATCCCATCCTCGAAATGCTTGGAAACGGTTACATGTTTACACCTCTTGTCCAAATGCAACGTTTTTGCTGTCGTAGAGTTGGAAAACAAGTTCTTATAGAGGGCATTCTAATGCAGGCCAGACCAATGTTAATGAATATCTGAACACTACAGCGATTGCATTCCGTAAGTCCTATAGATTGGCATTGGCAGTCAACAGGCAGTATAACCGTTTGATGGACAACTCTATCAAGCGATGAAACCAAGAACAACAAGAAAGTCCATACCTTAGACATCCCAAGACTATTAAGAAGTCAAATGAAAACCATTCCTAAATTTTAAATGCCCAAAACACCAGAAATCGTCTAATTTTGAAGTCCTCCAACAAATGACCTGCTTCATGGCGCTTCCCTGCGCCCAGAATGCAAATCATCGCAACCACTACTAAGATAACAAACGTGCGAAAGTGTTCTCAACTAGATTTCATTTTTTCGAAAGGTTTCAGTGGTTGAAATGTATTTGGTTTTCAGTCGGCCGCGTCTAACCTAAAAACCAAGTGACATCATTAATCTGCTCTAATTGGGGGTAAACGCTGACAACAACGCGTACAGTGTTGTCGCTGTTCTTTGATTTGCGCGACTTATCCAAACATGCCTGTTGAAGGTTTTTCGACTCAAGAATTACTTTTAGACGCATCAACATTTTAAAACCAAAAAACCAAAAAAGCTGTCAATAGATTGCATCAAAATAAGACGAAAGGTCAAACCTCACTTCAAAAAACGTTGTATCCCAAAACTATTACTGTTAGTAAGTAAAGTTTAAAGTTAATCTTATCCTTAAGAGACCATCCACCTAAATTCTTCTTTAACAACTAATTAAGGTTGTGCCTGGCTTCAGCATGGTCTAATCTCGGATCCAAAACAGATAATTTAATGGGTCGCAATCATTGGTATATTTATTTTGCGACAATTTCGGCGCATTTTTTTGGTTGCAGCCTTTTTAGCTCAAGCGCTTCCGTGAATCCGTCTTTGCTGCTTCAAAATTCTCTGCCTTGCTTATCCACTGGCGCTCAAACCACCGACATGATTTTGTGACGGACGGGCATGTCTGGATTGTTTGTTCTACTTTATATAATAGAGGGGACTAGACAAAAATTCTATTTTCACAGGTTTACTCTCAATCTGACACTCCTGAACCCATCTTTCTCCCTCCCTCTTTGCTGCAAAGACCGCTATAATCGGACCGTTTTCTCACATTATCATTTTTGTAAAGCAATAAAAGTCTATTTTTTCTATTTTAAAGGTCGTTTGCCAATCTCCGCAAAACGTTTTGCCCTTTTCTCCACTTTCCGTCTGCTCTTAACCTTCTCCCGGACTTCACTTTGCTCTCAAAAACAAACGAAAACAAAAAGTTCTTCTGTCACCCTTAACCTCTAGCCTTACAGTTCCCATGTAAGCTCCGTCTCCTTCGCACTTTTGCGCACAATTAGCTGCTTGTGTCTGTCGCAACGCCCTCCCTAACCCAAACAAAACCGGTCCTCCGCCGCTCAATTGCCGCTTTCTTCGTCCAGCTGCTGCGGCTCTTGCGCTTGTTTCGAAACTGATTTTGACGTTGCGTTTTTCGATCTAACGATCTAGACTCCCCCGAAATGACCTTCACGCGCGGTTTCGTTTTCCTCTTGCCTGCACGGCGTTCCCTTTGCCTCTCGACTAATTATGCGTTGTGTGAACATCCATTGACTACCTTGTTTCTTTGCTTTCAGCTGACCTCGACGCGCTACAGGTGTCGGTGTACTTGCGAGAACATCGGCGAACGTGGACAGCCGATCTCGGCCGGAGAATTCTTGTCAGCAGCGCCGACTTCTCAGCACTCTTCTCCAGGCGCCTCATCGCGCATCGAGTTTAGGGAACCGTTTAGAGTCAAATACGACTACGACAAGGACACGACGTTGAGGTTTGAACTGTAAGTGATTGCAGATGGTTTTTATGGATAAGCGTGTTGACCTTAATCGCTTATGACGCGTGAAATGCGCTAGGTGGTTTGAGGACAAACAGCGTTAAGATCCAAATATAAAGGCTGGAGCCTAATTTTTGCCTGAAAAACGTAAACGCTTAGATCCCATTTTGCTCAAAATCAGTTGCATGCTGGTTGTTGAGAAAAGGTTGCAGATAGTGTTTATAAATTTAAATCGTTGACCTAAATCTCTTATGACGCATAAGATAGGCAAGGTTTCTTAAACGACCAACAGTTTTACGCCGTTTCCGTTTTTAAGACCGTTTCCTACATCGAAACAGTCTCCATCAACTCATCAAACTTTTTAATCACCGCCATTTGTAACCGATCCACATGAAGGCGTTGTGAAAACAACGCTAAAACAAGTTGTGACAAGCTCCGGGAGACCTCGCGATATGACATTTTTTGATTGTACGTGCGGTAACCGACGCAAATCAGCTTGTAACAGGTGTGCTGCTGATGGCCTCGTGAGATAGCTGCCCGCAGCAGCGCTGACCGGTTTAGATCGCCATGCTTGCGCTGTTTTCACAACAAGAGGCGCATTTTTAGAATGTGGTCGTCGTGTTTGTCAAATTTACCGGACTTATTTAGAAAGCTCAAAGCCTTTTTTGGCTTCAAGCAGCTCTGAGAGCTCATTCATCGCAATTCAGGACTTTTTTAAAATGTAATGTTTGCAGAAAGCATTAAAAATTTGAAACGTGACAGTGCATTGAAGCTTTAAACTACAGATTTTTGTTTAAGCTATGAGTAATGTTCGATATATGTGTGGCGAAATGTCCATTTATAGATCACAAAAGCCAAAAAAGTCAGGTTTTATTTTTGCAAGGTACTAGACTTCTAATCAAAATGTCTGTTGAGTTAATTGGATATCGAAGGTAAGCTGAAATTTTAGCGCTTGGCACTTTCAATGTAGCTTTAATGCATTATTGACTTTGAGTTGTATTTAACCTTAATTGGCACTTTGAACCTAAATTTACGTAAAATGGAAAACGGAAAAACTTTTCTCCGAGTTTCAAAAAGGCTTAAACATTAAAATAAGGAAGAAGGCGAAAGCTACACATACCTGAAGCCTAAGCTTGCACAGAAATAAGGTGAACCTTAAGCGACCATAAGCTACAACTAAGAATTGACTGCGAACCTCACTGAAATGTAAATTTAAGCCTAGTGTGACATTTGACTTAACGGGTCCAAGCGCGCTATTGAGCGAGGTACCATGCACCGATTTCGCGGTTTCATAACTTTTCTTGAAAGAGCGCGAATTATAAATCATTCGGTTGCAATTTTCTGCAGTTTTTGAGTCCAAAAACGCCCGCAATTCGGCGTTTGCGGCACTGATTTTGACGTTATCGCGGTTTCAAAACTGACTAGTTTTCGGCGGCCACGGATCAAATGTGCGAAGAGACTTACGACACAAAAGCGCGACAAACTCTGTTCTCGTTTATTTCATAGAATATGGTATTTGAGCTATTTTTTCAAGTCATAGAATGCTACAGTTTGCAATTTTCCTTTAGAAGTTTTATCCAAATTGCTTTTATCGATTTCACCAAATTACCTTATTAATTCAGTCCACCCCCTCCACTCTCCTCCTGCCATCCTCTCCTAAAATCGCCAGTTTCAATTATTTCCTTTCATCTTGTGACCCTAATCTCTTGTGACGCCTGCTTTTCCGTCGTTTCCTTCCTGTCTCCCATTGTCGTTTTTCCTCTTTTCCCAGTATTCATTTCGGAAACACTAAATGTGTCTTGTCACAACCACTCTTCCTCTCCCGCTGTACAGCGCTTCCAATGCTTCTAGAATTAATGGTCGTGGGACTGTTTTGCATAATTCGCCTGACATTTCCCACAGCTCGAACTTATCCCATAAATCATATTTTATTTAAGACCGACGAGTTACAAGATTTACGACATTTACTGGCTGGTCAGTGGGTGCAGGCCGGAATACAAAGACCCAAAATACGGCTTTGGAGAAGGGTGAAGTGGCACCTGCAAGGCGCAAAGTTAAATTTATGCAAAAAGTTGTTTATACACGCTTGAAGAGACGCAGGCGGGCGCCTGGCGTGCTGCGCGCCAGATCGGAGCAATGTGTCACTCAACTGCGCGCGCGATTGTGGCAGTTTTGGGAGAGGCAGTGCGGGTGTTTGTGGTGATGGGTGCCTCGAGTGTGAAATTGAAGGCTTAACCGCGTTTTTTCGCCTCAAAGGTTTCTTTGTTGTTGCAACTGGTTAGATCGTTTTGGCCATTTTGATGGAGGAAGATAGGTAAGTGTGAACTGAGCCAAATTAAGCCTTATTTTACTTTTTGTTCTATACGCTTCATTTTCAAATACTTGAACCGAAATCACTACTGAATTCAAACTGGATTCAAACCGAATCCTTATGCCTATAGGCCAAAAATCGTGTCATATGAAGCTTTCAAAGTTTGACCGGTGATGTAACCATAAGTTCTTTACGTCACCAGTAACTGTCGTCATACTTTCCTACCCTAACCCTTTATAGGTTATTCTCATTAACCTCATTTTAGCTTAAATTAATCCGTAACCCTACGTCGCCTTTCCTCCCTGTAAGCCTTGGGCGCCCCGTCGCCATCTCAAAAAATTCCGTGACGCCCCACAGCGTCATATTGACATTTCGCGCTTCTCTTAGCACTTGATCCAAAACTGTGTGCACACAGAAGTGCCAGATTTTCAGCTAGATAACCACTTAATCCTTGGCATACTAGCGTCAGCCGCATTTTTCGTTTTGCGGTTTATTGTGTCTTCACGTCAGACACAACTGTTTATGCAAAAACGTCAAGATTTACATCGTTCTTTCTAGTGTAATGGTGTGTACGAGAAGCGTCCTTCGGCCGCCTTTCGGAATTTTAGCACAAAGTTTAGACCCACGTAGTCATCGTCAAGACATTCTTTCCGTGTTATTCATCTTGGAAAAAAACGGTTTCAGAAGATCATAAAATTAAACATTGCCATCCGTCGCACAAATATGTTTCGGAACGACGTTGCGCGTTTTGTGTCGACCGAAAAAGTGCGCGAGTGTCCCGCTGGGAAGGGGAGATGGATCTTTGCGCAAAGGACGGCTTTTTTGTTGCCGGTTGGAATTTTAAGGAGAAGGAAGTGGTTGCAAACGCGCGGAATTCCGTTTTTGTAAAAATCAAAATCAAAATTCAAACTAAAAAATGTAAAGTCATGCTTCAAAATGCAACCTCTAATTTTAACTATTGGTCTAAATTTTTTCGAAAACGGTGATGATGATTAAGCCTAACTTTTGGTTTTATTAAAGGCAGTGATAGATATGGGCCCGGTTTTTGGGCCTGGGCTTAAAGGCTCGGCCCGCAAGCCCGAATTCCACGGGTGAATTTGTTTAATTCAAAGCAAGGCTTTTTTATGGTTTTAACATTGATTTAGGCTTTTCATTAAAACCTAATCTTAAAGTACATTTAGCCTAAAGTTTTACTTCAAGTAAATCTACGTTAAGTTTAAGTCATATCTACATTTTGTCAAAATTAAACTACAGAATAAGACAAAAAAATCATTTTTCCAGACACCCCGGCCTCTGCTCACTGACCAGACCGTGCGAGTCATTTCTAACTCACTCGTCGCAAACAAATAACGCAAAACCGACCAGTCGATTGCGACCACAACAAATGTTCGGTTATTCAGCATCAGACGGACAGTGGTGGGATGTCTGGAAAAAGGGTTTTTTGCCATCCGTATTAAATTTAACATTAGAAATATTTCAAAATGCACTTACTTAAATTTTACGTTTGATGAGAGTCTACGTCAAGCCCGTTTCTAGCTTTCTAGCAATTCTAACAACATTAAATTGAAAATTTAAATTCTATTTTCACTTAATCAAGTTACATGGCTCGGATCACTTCCGCTGCAGACGATTTTTGTCACAACCACTTAAAACAGGTTGTAAATCCACTTCTGTCATTTGTCATTTGTTAAAATTCCGCAAAGTTCAGTGAACAAGTCTTCCAATCCACGTTCGGTTGACCGATTTCGGGCTAGGAACGGTCGTTGTGTTTAGTGCATCCTTAACTCTTCTTTCAAATTTTCGAGAAGCATTGTTTGACTGGTGTTTGCAGCTCTGAATCTCAGTTCCAAAGTCCGCATCCGTCAGCTGAAATGTGCGATTTAATGTTTTCATGTCCTCTAAAATGTTTTCATTCCTCCCGTTCGCGGCCTGTTTTAGAATCCACGTAAATCCGACCGATTAAAACAATATAACATGAAAATAGTTTTAACGGCTTGTTGCGTCACATTTACAGCCGATCGCTGCCGGATGGTGGCGGTCGATCTGGCCTACTTGAGCGGATTTCGTTCTTTTAACTGTTTTTTTTGCTTAGACGGTGTCAAAGCCAAGTACGAGCATAATTTGCTCATATCTTAGTTGGTTTTTATCTTTGGAAGCAGGTTTCTGTAACATTTAATGCAACTCAAGTTCAGTTGTAATCCTCCAAAGCTATCGGTTTCGGTTACGTCAGTTTACAATCAGTTAATTGCTGTCTGGCATAGGCATATGACCTTACGTTGTGCTACTGATAAAACCTAGCCATAGCTACTACAATTTAAGTAAGCTGAGTGATAAGCTTTAAAAAGCCTTGTTTAAAGTCAAGATAAGGATCAAGGTGATACCAAAATTTTTATAATATGAGGCTTTTACTTACAGGACTACAATTTAATATCAATTTTGACGTTGAATTAAGACTAATTATTTTTAGAGTTTGGCGCAGCCTAAAATTTTATGAAGCTGCAACTTTAAGCTTATTTTACTGTAGTGTTAGACTTCATCTCGCTTCATAATTAAACCTTACATAAAACCTTAATTTTTAAAAGGTCAAGCTTGTTTTTGGGTTTTTATTTCAATGTCATTAGTCTAAATTTAGCTCGGCGTTAGGTTTTACTGGATTTTGAAATTCTACGTGAAATTGAGCCAAATGTTTATAGGGTAAGGTTTAACCTAAGATTTGCGTTAGAAGTAAATCAAAGCAAGGTGTGACTTCAAAAATTTGTTGGTTTAGAAAAATTCACGTAAAGCCGACTTTACGCCTAGTTCAGATTTACGGTTAAGCCTAGTGTTAACCTTAAGTTACATCTAAATAACATTTTAAGTGAAGCTTTACCTACAGTAAGCTCAAAGCTCTAAGCGTTTTTTCGTTTGATTGCGTTATCTTCTCTCCTGTCAAGTCACGTTCTAATGGAATCCAATCTCTCTTCGCGATCTCCCCTTACAAACCCTCACGTGATTCTTACATCTCTATTCACAGTCTCGCAAGCCCCTTCCACTCCATCTCGTCCATCTTGTCCATCTTATTAGCACATCAGCGAGCAGCTTTCGCACTTCTTTCTTGCCCATCCACTCGATGTGACCGTTCACATCTGCACGCGAGCCACAGATGGTCGTCGGGCCGATTTGGACCCGGCGAATATTACAATAATTCGCGTCGTTCGCGGCACATTTGGTGCCGCGCCTCTGGCTTTTCTTGCCGGTCACTCTCGACCCATCATCACTCTAAGTCTTAGCGGCTCGGGTCTCCAGCTGGGTCGTAAACTTGCGCCGCGCGATTACTGTTTGTATGTCTTCCAGATCTGTCAATAAATATCATCTTCTCGGCTGCTCTCTGATTCGTAAACAAACTCCCGTTGCGATTATAATTAGCGTACGTTCCAGCGACGCGTCGTCGTCGTGCGCAATTGATTAATTACGGTCTTACGCGAAGACTAGAAATCCCCTGCTCCCTCTTCTCAGCCTGCATCAGACCCTATTGTTCTCTCATTTGTGCGAGAAGAACACAGGATGGCTTTACGCAACGGTTTACGCAACGGCGTTCCTTCCCGGTGGATGCGATTGATTTGATTAGATGGATGCTTGTCGGAATCTTAGAATTTTGGGTTAAACCGTCAGACAACTACGTTCTCCAAAGTTAGACCTTACGACGGAGTCATTGTTAGAATTAAATTTTCCAAATGCACTTTTAGCTCATTAGAGCGTTAATCTGCACTAATAGTCTAAGGTTAGGCTTCACTTGTCTTCTTTTAGCTAAATTCAAGTTATGATTTGCCCTTGTTCGATGCGCTTGCTTCGCTGCTCTCAACACTTCCCTAATCAAATCTATCTTACAGGTTCTCAGCGCGCGAGAGGCCCGCTTCTTCCGCTTCTCCGTTTCCACCTGCACCGCAATGAGCGTCGAAAACGTCGTGATTCGGCTTCGGAATCCGCTTCACTGCGATAGCATGACTACTCCTGGACCCCACTCGGAGCCTTCGAATGCGACCTAAACGGATTAGCGCATCGCGGCTTCACCAGCGGCCATCTGGCTTCGCCTTTTGGCCACGCGGACGTTTCCGGTGGGTAAATTTGCGTATTTCAGCGCTGATTTACGACGTTTGCAGTGTTCGCCGAAAGGGCGCCGATCGTAAATTCCTCCAGCGTCGACAGGGATCACGAGCTTCGATTTGATGTGTCGGCTACAGGCCTCGAACGCCGCGGGAAACTCAAACACATCGACATGGAGGTTTATCTCCAGATCCATCGGTAGGTGACAGGCGCGAGGATCGTAAATCTCCCGTAGCTTTCCTAATGACCAAAATTATGACCACCTGTCTTCATTAAGATTTACGTTGTCCTTTTACCAAAATGACAGCTAGGAAAATTACCGCAATTTGAGACAATTGAGACGATGACCTTAGAAATCTTGAGACAGAGGCTTCAGCCAAAACCCTCATTAATCAAAGCGTGATTAATGGAGAGTGGAAGGTTACAAATGAGACGCGAAAAATGTGAATTAATCGGTGTCGGAGGGCTTACGTTTAGGTGTCATTGAGAGTACTTTGAAGCACAAAGCGCCTTTATACAAAATGAGTTCTGGAACAGGCTTCACATGATGGTGAAAAGACATAATTGCAGCACAAGAGTCGAAAAAAACATAATTGTCGAGAATTTGAAATGGCGATCTGCGGTGCAGTTTGCTATTTTGGGATTGGTTGTGTTGCGGTTGTAAAGTATGTCGCGTGCAAGAACGCAACATTAGGCAAAATATTTCAGGCTTAGGCTACACCCGGTTATTATTTTAACTTGGGTTGATCACGATTAAGTAGAACGGCTTTAGGACTGCGCAATTCAGCAAAATTAAGATTAAATTTAAAGTACTTGCCTTGACTTGCCTCAGAATGAGGCTTTACTTTCACTTATTATTTGGCGTGAAACTGAGCAAACTGATTTAACGAGCTAATTTGAGCGTAATGTACCTTAATTAACCATAGCTACTAACTTCTAAAACTAAGCTTTACGTTGGGTCCCATTATAATCAATTTTTAGGATGCATGCTTATCAGGTTAAAAAATGTTTTTAAATAGATAACCCTGATATTCTTATATAACACTGCGGAACGGCTGATGTCTAAATGTAGTTTGTGCCCGCTCACTTAAACCTCAAATTGCTCTGACGCCACTAACAGACACCACATCTTGATTTCCAGACGTTTTCGCAAATCCATACTTTACTGCATTTGAGAACCAAAGAACGGTTTGAAGTCTAATTGTATTTTGTGCTGTGACGCCACACCTCACGTTTTTCTTTTTCCAGACGTCTTGACAAAAGCAACACATTTGGAATGATATACACGTCAGAGAAAACCACCGACAATCGCATGACCATCTCAACGCAATCCGTAGACTCTTCCAACTCTTCCCAAGCCTTCTTCCGTTTTCCCGAGTTTGTGCTTCGAAGATCGTCTGTTTTGGGAGATCGCTTCGATCGGTAAGTCTCTTGTTTTCTTCATTTGATCTACGACCGCTTAGCTGTAATTTCTGACCCTTAAACAATGATAAACTTCTTTTTTAGGCAACTTCGATTCACCCTTATTAATGCTGCGACTGGAGACGTCGTCGGAGAGACTGAAACGTCTTATGCGCACATCCTAAATGGCTCTCAGACCTTTAAAGTAAGTGAAAACCCAAAAATGCCTAAGGTGCACTTTTGTTTGTGTCGCAAGGCGTTAGGACAAGGTTGGAATTTGATGATTACTCATGGGAAAGCCAGACACGAGAGATGCGTAATCAATTGGGATCAGGCATCTTTTCCGTCAGATGACGATCTCTGAGGTTTTTAACTAAGCGCGAATGGGATAAAAAGGGACGGTTTTCATGTGTGGTCAGTTGTTATTCACTCTTGACTACATAAGAAATGTATGTCTGGACAATGTGGAGTCGAGCGGTAAGCTGAATTAGAGTTAGATTGGGTTTATCGTTTAAAGCGGTCGAAAAACGGTACATGTAATTTTTAGGGTTTTCAGGATTGAGCGTGTCAAGCGATATTTTAAACAACTTGCGTTAAGCTGACGCTGTTTTTCATCTTCTTCCCATCGGAATCCCCTTCTTCCTTCCCAAAAGCAACTTTCGCGTATTAATCCCAACACTTACTCATTCATCTTCCCACTTGTGTCGCCATCAATCTTGCCACGCTTGCCGCCTTCAAGACTCTCTCCATCCGCTTCCGACAACAAACTTTCGGCCGCCGAGAACAAAGCTGCTCCTCGTGCCTGCTGACCAACAGCTGTTCCAAACCAAAAGCGCCGCGCGCAAGAGTGTTTTTGTTCTTGGGCGACGAATGACCTTCACGGCTTCGCTAAGCACCTCCCGTGCCCCTGTCGTCTCCATTACTATGCTAATTTTATGCGTCGAAAACGGTAATAACTTTCGACGTACCTTTATGGGGTCAACGCTGATTTATTATGCTTCATGGCGTTTTCGACGTAGCGTTTCGGGTGTAATGTTGGTCCAGCACTTATCGCCGCTGGCGTCAGCGATGTCCAGCCGCTCTCTCCCCTCCTCGAGTGCTTGATAATTCCATTACTACGACGCTGTTGCGACGACCCGACTAATACCAATTTGCTGTGTGTGGCCCTGAAGATGTCTGCAGACAGCGTCAGCGAAGAAAGATGTTTATAATTGCATTCGAGGAGCTGGAACAGCAAATTGTGGCTGTGGGAGGCTGTCAAGGCCATGTGAAGGGCGCGTAGATAGACTAAGAAGAGAACGATTATGTGTGGAAAAACGAGATTGCGGTAGATTTGTGTTTTACAACTGCGCGTGGAGGTCAATTGGGATAAGGTCGCAGAGAGTGAGAGAGAGCGTTTTGGGTGTTCTAGTCAAACGATGTATTAAACCTGAGTATATGTTTGATTGAAGTGGTGCGGACGGGATGAATGTGCATAGAGGCGTTGAGTAAGCCTAGCCTCAACCTAAAACTTTTCAAGCTTCATTTTAAAAACAATTTAGTGTACTTTATGCTAAAACAGTCTAAAACAGTGCTAGTCTAAAACATAAGTTACGTTTGGAACCGTTAAAAACCGTTTTGCTAAGATTTCAATTTTAGGATTAAAGTGTAAACTCCGCGATTAGATCACACTTACAACACTAAAGTGTGAGTCCTCTTCTCCTTAATCCCCCTACCAAAATCCCAACACCCAACTCATCTGTTAGCCATCACCATGAACACTCCTAACTAGCCTCTTTGCACCTTTGCCCACACGCGACATCTCATTAATACCTTTATTATGCAACACCTAATCCACTTTCTGGCTGCGCGACCTTTTTCTCTCGTCGCCTGCTCGCCGTTGCATTAGCATACAAACGAGTCCTTGCTATCCTAAGCCGTCCTCTTCCATATTCATCCTTGGGAGGATCTAATTCAACTTAATCCCCTTTCGGGCTCCATTTCCCTGCCGTCCGCTCCTTTTATAGCCCTTTTTTACGATTTGTTTTCTTCCACCGCCAATTTTTTGGCTGACCCGGCCTCAATTTATCCCTGGCATCAGTCTTGCGTAGTCTCCCTAGCGTTCAAATTATCTCATTATGTTATCGTTCCATGTCCCAAAACCAATCTCTCAAATTCCATGTCCATCAAGGCTGCACGCCTGCACTTGACTCGCATTCAAAGGCGTTCGCGCGCAGCGCACTGCAAACACACTATCCATCATGTTGAACAACGCGAAAATGGCCCGAAATTATCTTTTCTTAAACGCTGACTGAAGTCGACTCTGCTACTGCGTTGCCGCTGGTCAATAGGACCACTCCATTTCGGAAGGAAACGCGGAGTTTGAGTATGAATGCTCTATATTCATAGGGCGTAACGCTCTCTGCAACGTTTCTTTTGTGTTGTGAAGGATGAGTGTTGAAGTTTTGTTAGAATTGCGCGATTGAGAGTATTAGAGTGCGGCTGTTAGGGAGCAGAACTTCAGCTATGCAACGCGTTTTTAAAATAAAAGTTATTTACAAAACAGGTTTTTGCAGTCTTGGCTATTCTTAAACGCTGTAATGAAGTGTGCAAACCATTTTATAATCAAAAGACAGTTTAAACGTCTAAAAATTTCTATAAATTAGTAACAAAAAGCAAATATCGACTTTGACTTTTTTTGTCTTGTAACCCAAGCAATTTTGAATCTTTAATTTCTTTGACGGTACACGTAAAGTAGCTTCTTGAACTCAGTCTAAAAAAGTCAATAAGTAAATAAAAACTTATTTTACAGGCCTTGAAAGTAGTCCTAAGCTTAATTTGTTTTGCCAACAGATCTGTTGATCCAAGACGGACCTAAAAATTTGTAAGTTCGGGTTGACGTTTTCAAAATTCTAACATACCTAAAAACGCAAATGCCGTATAAGTCCCTATTGTTGGGTACTGACTCAACTCTAAGCCAACACCCGAAAATTCTTAATTTTATTTGGAACGTCTTCAACAACTCAATTAGCGTGTTTTCCTACGTTTCTCTTATTGCAAACCGTAAAAACCTCTTAACTAAATAATCCTTTTTTCAGCTGACCCAACGCGACTCCAACGGAAACACCCTCTTCGGCGTCGGTCGCCGATCCCACAACAACTGCATCGGCCAGCTCCACGTCAACGTCTTCCTGGACCAATCTTCGATGAACTCTGGCACCCCAGCCGCTTCTCAACCTACCCATCGTGCTCAAGCCGCTCTTAGCCTTAATTCTGTTGGCGAAGATGCGTGTTCCACAAGCAGTGGGAGCAGCTGTTGCACCTTAAATGACTCGTCGATGTGTGCTAGTGGTGGATCTAATAGGAATAGCCGGACTTCGACGAAATCAAGTGACGAGGATTACAGATCTGTGGTGGAGAAAGACGTTTATACGTTGATGGGTAAGTTGAAAATTCTTTAAAGTCTTGAATCTTATTTTGACATTTCAGGAACACCCAAGCTTACCTGATCTCTCTTGTAGCCCCATCAAAACGTGTGATCATGCAGCCGTCCTACGCCCAAGCTCAAGCAGAAGCCCTCACAGCACAGATCTTTGGCTATCGATAGACCTATCTCAATCTTAAAATTTCATATATCTATTAGTTGTCCCTTCCTGTCCCAGTTCCCATTCCATGACGTCTCCGTCAGTATTCATGACCACTTTTTGCGTGGTCCACTGCCTTTGCTCTGGTTTCCAATCTCAAAACATCGAATTTGTATATAGATTCACATTTATTCTTGAATTATACGCGTGGAAATGCTAACAATAAACATAAAAACGGTGCTTCTCCGTAGGGTTGCTCTCAAACGTCGTATCTCCAAGATATAACGGCCACGCGGTGATGAATCCCTAACGACGAGCGCCAAAAAAACAGTCGTTTATAAAGCGAAAGTAACACAATCGTCAACGACAAGTCGCACAAAAATTAACAATGCGAGGAAGCGATGCCTCGATTCGTCGCTTCACTCAGGTCTCACAACGATCAACGGCGCGGGCGCGAGAGATTCGAATCGCGGTTGTGCCTGAGTCTGACTCTGCGCTATCACTTCCGGATGACCTCGAGCAGTCGTGCACGTTGAGCACGTCGAGCAAAAGCTACTCTCGATCCTTTGTCTCGCTGGGCGATTAAACAATTTTTTGACTTGAAACTGATGAAATATTAAAATATAGGCTCCTTTCGCAACGATGAGCTTACTAATGGCCAAAGCTTATACTATTGTTTAACAAAAGCCCACGCGGACTGTTCGGTTTTGCAACCGAGACGACGCTGAAATTGCTGCCGCAACTGCCGAATTGGCTACGGTTGCGAGCGTTTTTGGCTCAGTCGAATAGCACAAACTTTGGAACCGAATGATACATAATTTGGGCTGTTTCGAGAAAATTCATGAAAATGCGAAAACTCGTTAAAAAGTTGTTATTTACCAATTCTCTGTTAGAAACTTAAGCTTCAAAGCTGATTAAATTTTAATAAAGCCATCTTAGGACTTTTGTGGAGCCCCTAACATGTCGCAAATTCAATTTATCACTTACCAGGTTGCCTTGATTTGCCGTCTATGGATTGATCTATCCTTGGAGTGCAGGAAATGGAGTTTATGATTTGAGAAATTTGAGAGTAAGGAGGAAAATGAGGAAAACAACGAAAACTATGTTGATTGATGTAATTTTTTGAACTTGTTGATTTCTAAAACTAACACCAGACAGGCATTGCTGAACGGACAGAAAACAGGCACTGACAATTTTTTCAATCCATTTTGTGCACAATGTTGCCTAAGTGAACCATTCCGTGCACACTAATATCTAAATTTTTTCTCTGCACACTAGCTACATTCCGTTCACTAAACTGTTATAGAGCCGGAAATTATAGGAAACGTCAAAAGCGGAAGTCCTCCAATGTAACTGCAAAAGTCAGTTTACACGGCTGGTCTTCATACAAGATGTCTTCCCTGAATTTGCAAAATCTATAAGGGCGTATTCAGAACGCTTATTTATAAAACAAAGCTTGTAGCTTGTAAGTTTCAAAGTCTATTGACAAAACGCTCCAACAATCTACGTCTTCAATTGAGCTAAATTTATGATTGTAACTCAAGCAAGCTTGGTTCCAAAAAGCTCTGCAACACCCAATGCTTTTAATCCATATCCGAACAATCAAACAGATTTTAAGCTACATAATCATGGACATACTTTTACTGCTTTTAGGACTTTTTACCTTTGCTTCATGCATGTCATCCCCTTTGGACCCTCATCTAGCTGGGCTTCAGGCTACCAAACTGTACAGCCTTGGTACACCGACCGACCTATCGAATTCTCTATAAGAAGGCTTAAAATAGTCCATGGCTTACAAAAAGTTCTGCCTCTACGTATGTTCACACTTTACTTTACAAGTTTTATATTTAATTTAGCCAACAAAACGAGAGAATCATCTACAAAGTGCTACAGCACTTCTCTGAAAGAACCTGTCTACGTTTTAAAGAAGCGGAATACAAAACTGCATTCCACCCAGACATAATCAAAGCTCTCCTCAACAAGCAAATCTTGAATTACACTCTGGATATTATCAGCAGTGATTCTATTGAGCAGTGTCAAAGCAGACAAGTGGGTATGATCAAGAATTACCCTATTGGATCCATTTATGACAGCCAATCTAACGGAATCTTACTCGGACATGGCTGTAATTCGGTAAGTCAGCAAACAGCTTCAACGTGTTGAACAACGTGTTTTAGTTTCTGACAATAGCTCATGAATTCGGTCATGTTTAGGACTGTTTCACACGCAGCAGAGTCTGATAGAGATAACTACGTTGAAATTAGCAGAGATCTCTTGTGGGGTCTCAAAGGAAAAGGATTTCAAAACTACAAAAAAGCCAAAACTAGCGATTTAGTGCCTTTTGATTTTTTCAGCATGATGCTTTACAGCGACGTAAAGACCAAAGATAATCTTAGGCAGTTCATGATAGGCAACCAGCAGGGTGTGGCTCAAAGCGACCTTTTACTTATAACAAGCTGTATAAGTGCTTTGACAATTGCAAATCAAAGATTCAATGCTTCAATGGAGGGTTCAGAACCCAAATAAGTGTTCCGAATGCGTTTGTCCTCGCGGATTTGAGTCGAGATTTTGTGAATCCAGGGAAGAAAGCTTTTATGAAGACAACCGTGTGGAGCGACTCTTGAAGCTGAGGACGAATGGCAGACTCTCAGAAGCCTTACGATGAAGTCGGTCTTGCAACATCCTGTTGTCTATCCAACGTCAATGTGTCATTGGCACCTGAAGGTAAGCATACTTTGAATTTAAGACATTCAAAAACTGTTTTTAGGCTCAGCTAGGTACAAACTTGAAATTGTCTTTAAGAAGCTTTGGGATTGCAAATCTCTTCCAGTCAAGGATTCCTGCGCATTCGGTGGAACCGATATCAAATTAGGCGACTTTGGCACAGGAGGGTACCGCTTCTGCTGTAATGGACAAATACCTGAAGGTCACGTTTTTCGCACCACAGGATCTCTAGCCTACGTGGGCTTAGAAGCCGTGTTTTGGTTTCACTCGTTTGAACTGGAATTCCGTAGAGTGCTTGCTTAAATATTGTTCTATAGTTTTTCGGTTATCTATAAGCGTCAGAAGCGTGGCAAAACATACATTTTGAATTTATTGGTTGTGACATAGAACAAAATATCGAACCGTATGTTCTTATTTAATTTTTGTTTTTGTGACAAACTTTAACATCGGATAGGCAACAAAAGTTGTCAGTCACATAAAAAATCCCTTTTTCATTTTTTAGTCAAAATGTGCCGTGGTTTAAAGTCTTCTTCAATTGTCTAACTTGAGAAAATTCAGATCAATCGAGTAGAGCCACAATGCGGCTTCTACAGCAGAACAGAAGGCGTGGCGGGTCCATTACAGCAGAACAGGTATGCTCCTGGGCCGACGAGAACCTCGACGACATGCGCATACCTCTGGATCTCTAGCCTACGTGGTCTTAAAAGCCGCGTTGGAACTCCACTTGTTTGAACTGAAAAAAAACAAACAAAAAGAGCCATTGTTAAGTGGCTCACGGAAGACTGTTTTGAGTGCATCTTTTACGTGTGTCTCACAAAGAAATTTTCCACTTCTTGAATCACAAAAATTTAAATTCCCAAAGTGATTCTTGTGTTTGTGTTATATGAGCATGCTAAACCAATAATATAATCACAAGATCGCCTCGCGATCACAACCAAAATTTTGGAATGTAGCTATCTTTATACACACAAGCTATTACAGCTATTAGTACACATTATTAAGTTCTAAGAGCGTCGTGTTTTCACGGTTCCTGCGTTGTGTACTCGCTCCACGTTTGACACAATTTTCTGGGGCATTTTCCGTCCATTCTGGGAGTTAAGGTCGTTGAGCAGAAGAGCTGAACTCCAGAGCTTGAGCTTCGGAAACGGATTGGCAGTGGATTGTAGATGCCAGCGGTGTAGTCGTCTTCGTACTGTAGAAATAAAAAGAAATAGCACAAATAGCACAAAAAACCGTTTAAGGCCAAAATGGCAGTCCGTCTCCTTCAAGTTAACCATTGATCAAAATTAAAATGATCATAACGCTTGAAAATTCACTTTTTTGTGTTTATCCGCTTTAGTTAAGCTTGATTCCACCTACCGTACATGCTCAAAGAGACTCGGCTCAAGGGTACATCCATCTCCATCGATGATATCATACGGCTTCTGTCCAGGACCTTCTCCACTCACGGTGCAGTTGCTCACTTTCAAACAGAATCCTTTTTGAGACTTGCACTTGATCTTGTAGTACAGCTGCGTGTTCAGACTTGTTCCTAAAATGTCTCATTTAAGCCCCAGTCTGATTTTTTGTGTGCAACTTTATCCCACTGTCTCAGCCAGTCACTAAGTCTCAAACCGCAGCCCTCAACTTATTTTTAATTGTCTTCAAACAAGTCAAACGGTCGGTATGGCGAAATACGTGAAGTACGAATGAGAAACGTTTAAGACGTATTTTCTCTCATCCATTCCTCCGTTACAGCTGATTTTAAGTTTATGAAGCAGGGAACACCATGAGCATAAACCTGATTAGCCCGGAGCTACACTGATTAGCTACAGCTATGCGATCTGGAGCAGAAAGCCGGAGGGGCACGTCCACATCATCGTCTTTGCTGCGCGCAGGGAGTTTTACTAATTTAAAACTGAATTAATAAGTAAGTTTAAAGTATCGCAAGTTTCTTCGGTATCGAGACTAGATGAAACGTTTCGAGGACGACTTATTTGAGTCAAAATTGGTGGCTTTAAAAATTTTAAAGAGTTTGAAAATAACAACCAATTTTGAAAAGCCAAAAACGGCATTTGAAAATACTAAAAAAGTGATTTAGCGATTTCCAGGTTTTTAGGATTACAAATTCTGTAAACAACTTTTTTTAAACTTACAAATTTTTGCGTTTTATGTGTTGCTCGGACCGGATAGGGCTGAAGCCTCAAAGTTAAATGTGGTTAATCTAATCTAACTTCAAAACACTTTTATTTTGGACTTTGATAGCTTTAACAACCTTCAAAAATTAGAATTCTTGTGATTTTTGGGTATTTCAAGAGTTTCGAATAGTGCTTAAGCTTCAGTGTTAAATATGGTCTATTGAATCTCAATTTAAAACAAATTTTTCAAGTTTTTTTAAGGTTTTTGGATACGGTTATAAAATAAGATGGCTCAATATTAGATTCCCTAGCTTCATGATCTAGAATGGTCAGTGGAAGTTCAAAAATGACTCACCACTCAACTCCTCCCCCATCGGGCCATCTTTATGCACCGTAAACTGGCACTCCGCCTCCGGCTCATGCACCACCTTGGTCACAGTTCCACCATCAGGCACCTTCACGCCACAAGCCACCGCAAAGAAGAGGCATCCAAGGAATACCCGCATGATTTCGACACCTAAAACGTTTGGAAGACCGCCGCCAACTGGCGGATTCCAGCGCCACTCTCTGCCTTGCGCTGTACACGTGCTCTCAAAGGAGGTTACGAGGTCGATCGCCTCGGTCGAAAACAAAAGATTTCGAGAGTGCGGCAGACCTTGAATTCTTGGCTTGCGAGAGAGAATTGGGATACGACGACGGGATGAACATCTCAGAGAGCGCGCGAACGTCGCTGGAACGCGGGTTTTGAAATGCAGGAGGTGCGCAGATCTTCTTCTTTTGCCCCGATAGATCTTTTTTGAAATCTTTGATGTGCGATTGTTCGGATCGATACAAACCTGCATCTAAAACACCTTAATGGATTAAAGTGCACATTGCAAAACGTTCTTATTTTCTTTTTATGACCGTGTATATAAAGCTAAGGAAGGCGACCGTTGAGCAAGCTTGACTTATGGACATACCCAAGAACCTTAAAATTAACCCAAAATTGACCAAATACAAAAATGTGTTTCAAAATGAGGTAAAGTTAACCATATTTAACTTTGAAGCTTAAGCCCCATTCAAAATCGTGAAAAACCTAAAAAATAGCAGAATGCTAGCGTCTTGAAGTTAGTCCTAAAAACAATTTTTAGGGTTTTAAAGTATTTTTAGGTTCTTAAGCCTGAAACCAAACGAATTCGTAATCAATCAAAGTGCGTTTCATAAAGAGCGTGTTTAGGCATAAGAGCACTCAAGCTTGAACACATTATACCTTATGTCACCCCTAGCAACCCAAGCGCCCACTCCGTAAAAGGCGAAATTCGACGTTTAGTGCGGCAATGGATCGTAAAGCGGTCGAGTCGCTTAAGGAGAAAGACTTGTTTGTCCACATTGGCGATGCGGAATTGAAAGCTGCTTTTCCGGCTGAGAATCCGGCTATAGCGGGGTTGTATGATGAGGTGAGTGAGCTCTTATTTTGAAAGCTTAAAAAGCTATTTTTTTAGATCACACGCAAGCAGAAGCACCTCTCAAAGCTGAAAATCCTGTCGGAGAAGATTGCAGAACGAGAAGAGCGAGCGGATTTCGCTGGATTGAAGATCAACACCGAGCAGCTTAAGGCTCGGCTTCAAGCCATTACAACCGAAAACGAAGACAATAAAAACGAGCTTAAAATCAAAGGATTGGATCTCGAGAAGGCAAGGAAGGATCTCGAAGCCAAGAAGAAGAGGAACGCGGAGCAGAAGGATCGACTGAAAATGCTTCAATCTGTCGTCGACAAGAAGGACAAAGAGCGCTTGGAAATTGCTGGGAAAAGTTAAATTCCTAGGATTTAACGTCTAATTTGGGTTTTCTCAGAAGACGATTACGAGGCAGAACGAGCGACGTTGGAGGCGATTCTTAGCGACAAGGAACTTGCGCTTGAGGACCTCAAAAACTGCTTGACCGCGGATAGAAGAACGATTCGGGTAACACTACCGTTTTAAGCCTAAAAACCATTTTAGGAAACCCATTTCAGGACCTAGAAGCGTACTTCAAGAAGCTCACAAAACGAGTTTTCGACAAGCAGCAAGAATTCGATAAAATCCGAATCGGGAAGTTGCCTCTGAACAGCTTCAGCGTGGGCAAATCTTCTCTAAAGCCTCAAGCCATCGTTCCTAAGCCTTCAACCAAGGCTGTAGATCATACTCCTACATTTCTGAACATGTTAAGATCAATTTTAGGTCGAAGAAGCCCGAAAACGCAACCTAGAACTTTCAGCAAAGCTCGACAAGCAGCTAGAAGAAACCAGCGAGCAAGCTAGCTTTTTGGAGGAAAAATGGTTCCAGCTTCAGGATCAGGTCGGTCAGCCTTTTTTTGAATTCACCCAACAGATCCTATTGAAGCTCTCGGACGTACAAAATGCTCTTGCCTTCGAACAGGCCAAAGTGAATGAGAAAAACATGAAGAGACATCGGATCCACGTGGCTGAGACCTTAGGGAGATTAGAGCCGTAAGATCATATTTTTGAGTTAATTTTGGTCACGTTTTTACTTTTAGAAAGCCTACGATGTACAAGAGATACCTCTCGGCCCAATCCATCGACAAGAAGAGCGCCACTGCTAGAACTGACCAACTTTCGAAGCGCAAAGACGTGGAATTGAAAGAGGCCAAGATGGCGAACGAGAAGATGGACAAGGAAATTGAGTCCTTGAAGTTTCAGATCGAGGTATATTCTAATTTAGCTCCTAAATAACGTTCTAAACATTTCAGGAAGCTCGTAAAAAGCGCGGCCACCCAAGTTCCCCATCCAGCGGAGCCAGTAGTACGCGATCTCACCTCTCCCTTCCTCGGCTACCCTTAAGTGAAGCCGAAAAGAAGACGCAAAAGGTGAGTATTTCCACGCTTACTTGAAGCCTCAATTTTTAGTTTTTAGCTTCTTGACGAGCACACCCAAGAAGCCTTAAGGGAGCTCAAAAAGGAGAAACAAGAAATCGAAAATAAGATCGCTATAGCTTCAACTGAAGTCCAACATATCGAAAAGGAGATTCATCAGATGCATGTCAAGATTAGGGTCAGCTTCATGGTCATTTCAGAACTTGAACCGTGTGTTTAGAAAGCCAACGAGTACCGACAAGACCTTGAAAAGAAGACGCAAAGACTGGAGGAAGATTTGAAGGTCGAAGAAGGCAAAAAATGGGACTCAACGGAGAAATCCAGAGAGGAGAACGTAGCCCAGGTCGAAGCAAAAATGGCAGAACTCGAGCAGCTGCTAACCAAGCGTGAAGAACTGGGCAAAGAAAAGTCAAAACTGCTCCAGGAGCTCGACCAAGCCAAGATTGACGAGAACAACGCTCGAAATCGGCACAAAACGATCAAATCTATCAAGGAAAACTGCGTCGAAGACGCTAAGGTTAGTTTTAATCCCTCTCAACCCTAATTTCCCCGTTTCAGGAATACAAAACGCTCAAAGAGAAGCACACATCCTGCGTTCAGAAGGTGGACGAGTCGCGGCAGGCTTTGGAAACCGTTCTCCGGCTTCAGAAGGCCGCCAATCACCAAAATCGAACTGCGAAGGACAGCTTAACTGCAATTCGGCCTTACTGTATGTGAATCTCTCGTTTTTAGTCCTAAAAATACGTTTTAGTCGATGAATACGTGGAATACGAGTCGCTGAAGAGGGAAAAGAAGCTGCTAAACGAGGAATTAAAGAAATCGAGGTCTTTATGCAATCTAAGCAGGCTTAATCTTGGGTGACTTTCGATAAACGTCTTTTGACCGGTCCCTCATGTCCTAAAAGCTCAAAATGACGTTTTCCAGACAAAAATGCCATGAAGGAGACAGGACACGTCTTGATTCTGCAGCCCGTCAATCGGTCGGTTTCATTGTGGCTTCAGTTACCCCACCTACCGGTCGACTTCTTAATGCAAACCCTTCTTCTCAGCGCCGTAATTTCGCTCCTTTTCACAGCCTCTTCTCCAACTTCTCTGCTCCACGACTCCGACGCTGATCGGACTGCTTCCGCTCACCGCCAGAAGCGAAATGATATTGTCGTGAGTTGTGCTCCCCCATTTCGCTCCAGTGCCATCTTCTCCTTTCAGATTCTGGAGCACGAAAAGACCTACAACATGAAGAGGCTGGAGCAGCTGTTCAAGAAGGGCGCGTACGACATTTTAATGGCTAAGGAGAAGCTTAAGAAGGCAGGTGATAATGCGACGCTTGTGAAGAGAGCCAAGAAGGAGGTGGAAAATGCGGAGGTGATGCTCGCGATCTGGAATACCGAATATAACTATGCGAAGGAGGACGCCCGTGATTGGACGGTTTATGGCTCGCACCTGAAAGAAGCCGAGGACAAGGAGGAAGAACAGAAGGCTGACGAAGAGGAAGCGAAGGAGCCGGATGTGATGATCACCGAGAAGCCCGAGGCAGAAGACGAACTCTGGGCGGATGTCGGAAAGGACCTCGGCACCGACGACGAGGAAAGCGACATGAAGAACGCGACTGAAGCTCCAAAGCGGAAGAAATACCGTGCCGAAAAATCCGCTGCTTCGAGGGCGGCTATGCACGTTTCTGGCTTCATAATGGTCGTTTGTATTACACTGCTATGAATAAATTCCTTTTTTGTACGACCGGTCCGCGATTCTGGCCAAGTAGGAAATTAACGGACGGTGCCGGGATATCTAGAGCGACGCATTTGGAGCATGTGCGCTAAAACCGAACCGGTCGGAATTCGGTCCAAATCTCAAAAAAGCGCGCCTATCTCGAAGTGATCGCACTTTTGAAGCATACAATGTTAAGATAAAATGTGCAACTGGCAATTCCGCGTTGGATGAGCTATAGCACGCTCCTGTCGGATCTAACGATGTGCACTTATAGCCAAATGTCTCGAAAATTTGTTAAGGAAATTCGGTCGATTTTTAGAGGCTCGTATCTCGACGCTGAACTGTCCAATTCGACCGTTTTTGGGTGCAATCGATAGAGGACATCGAGAACAAATTTTAGCAAAAACCTCAGAAAAAACAAAAATTGTCAAAAAGTCACAAAATCACAAAATTTTGCCTTGGTTCCCCCTTACCCTCGTTCTTGACCGAACCAGACATGTCTGGAAAATGTATGGCGGCCAACCGTCCCTTTCCAGACATAGTCCACATCCAATTTCAAGGTTACAAAAACGGCGTTTTTGTAATGCAATTAATTTTTTTTGTCAGATTTTTCGCGAAAAATTGTTCTCAACTTTCTCTATCGATTGCACCCAAAAACGGTCAAATTGGACAGTTCAGCGTCGAGATACGAGCCTCCAAAAATCGATCAAATTTCCTTAACAAATTTTCCAGACATTTGGCTATAAGTGCACATTGTTGGACCCGACAGGAGCGTGCTATCGCTCATCTGACGCGGAATTGACAGTTGCACATTTCATCTTAACATTGTATGCTTCAAAAGTGCAACCACTTCGAGATAGGCGCGCTGTTTTTTTTTTTGGTTATTCTGTAAATTAAAGGAAAATTGTTCGAAATTCATAGCGTTTCTTCCTCAGACAACCCATTTTGTCTGTAAAATGTGTTGAAATAAGACAAAAGCGGACTACAAAAATGTCAAAGATGGACAAAATTGAACCACAGGCGGCTGATATGAGCTTAGCAGGGGTTGCGGGAGGAATCAGGAAGAAGCGCAACAAATTTCGCACGATTTTCCTTCTAGTTTCATCCGAATCCAGAATTCCGACCGGTTCACTTTCATCGCGCATGCTCCGAATGCGTCTCTCGGCACCGCGGCCCCGCTCGTTCATTTCCCACTTGACCAGAATCGTGAACCGGTCGTACAAAAACAAGAACAATCGTGAACAACGATTTACTTTTCCGACCGGTTCATCGCTAAGCGCGCGCTGCAAATGAGGCCGAAAAAAGGAACTAGACCAGACAGCCGGAGCGCCTGTCTGGACTTTTTTTTGTCCCACCCTGTAGACAGGTCCTTCTGCCCGGGAAACAAACAAGACATGTCTGGAAAGCTCCGCTGACCATGCGTAATCCAATCAGTCTCATTTCGTCCCGCCTCCCACTAGCTGACCGGTCGGTTGCTCATGCAGCTCTTCCTCGTTTTGACTCTCTTCGTGGCCACTGCGCTCGCTGTTCCGCACACTCCAGCTGCTCAGCCTGGTCCGAATGCTGCGGCTGCTTTGGCTGCAACGTCCCTTGCTCCGAACACCACCACCGCCGCTTTACAATCAACCAAACAAGACGTGAGTGCTCCTAGATTTGATTATATCCTGATTTTCTGCTTTTAGACCACGAAACCCCCGAATCTAGCTACCTCAACTGCTCCGAAAGCCACCCGCGCTTCCGTTTCGACGACCACGGAGGTAAGCCCTTTAATGAAGTAGGTGAAATCGTGGTTGAACCTTGTTTCTGCTTTCAGGAAGACACTGAAAAGGAAGACAGGAAAGAGGAAGACGATAAGAAGAAACATTTGGAAGAATACGCTGCCGAGAAGGTCATGAAGGAAGCTGCCAGGCCCCAGAACCCCTACGCCGATTCCAGGGACACCAGCGTCAACATCGCCAGCAACATCATCGCAGCCAAGGCTGAGAATTCCGGGAACGCGCTTCATGGATTTGGAGTCGTCCTGGCCGGAAGTATTGCTCTCATGTAAGTGATTTCGAGAATGAATGACCGTGACTTGTTTTTGACCTACGATCGGTTTGATTTTGGGGTGAAGGTGAAAATGAAGGTTTGCGTGGCCACCAGACAGGAACAATCGTGTCTGGTTGGGATTTGGGAAGTCATTTGGACTCGGTAAAGAAGAAATGAGCGGTTGTGAGCAAAATTCCGGGAATTTTAACCTTTTCGGCCTGTTTTAAATATGTTTTTGTTCATTTCAAGCGAAATTCCAGAGATAAATTTATTAATTAGATTGCGAGAGCTATTTATGAAGCCAAAGGTAGTCTTAAGAGGCTTCAGGCACTAAGAGCCAGTAGTGATGACTTCCTGACCAGTTCCCCTGACGAAGAGGACTCGCTTGATGCTCTTGGAGAGAACGTCAAGGTATTGCACGTAGTCGTCCATTCCTTCGACGGTGCGAGGAGGCTTGGGCAGATTCATAATGACGAGCTGCGACTTGGACGAGTAGTTGAGGATGACTTCGTTGAGGCGGACGGCGGTGTTCATCTTCTGAACCTTCGTCCTGCACAGGCCGCGCATCTTCTTAGCCTTTGGGCACTCCTTTGCCGATTCTTCGCTTTCGGAGACGAGTTCGACTTCAGAGATTTCTCCTAAAATGGATTTGAAAGAGTTTTTAGCAATTTTCTCACCTTCAGAGTCGGCGTTCTTGGGGACTTCGGCCATGAGCTGCTGGGAGCCCTTGAGGAACTTGATGCGCTCTTCCATGAGGAGCGTTCGTTCGAATGCGACCTTGGTGATCTGGGGGTCGGAGAGCTCGACGACGACGACCTTGGCGTCGATGCGGAGCGCGTAGACGTAGGACTCGAGCTCCTCCTGCATCTTGACGTTGTTGTCCATCTCCTGGGCAATGGCGATGACGCGAAGCTTGCAGTGGCGCCACACGCGGTTCTGCTTGAGGAGGTAAGCCATGAGGAGGCAGAGACCGCCGTCCTGCACGATCCAGTACACGTCGGCGGTGCCATTGAGCTTGAGGGCGCTGCTGGGGAAGTCGACGATGCCCTTGGCCACGAGCAGCGACATGTCCATGGCCACGCCGGCATGCAGCTTGTCCGTGAAGGTTTGAAACTCGGAGTCGTCCTCGTCGATTTCCTTCACGGGCCAGCTGAGGAGCAGCGTGTTGGGACGAAGGCCGCCGATGCCCACGGACTGGATCAGCGTGGTCAGCGAGCCGGAGAGCTGGTTCTCGTCATGGATCACGGCCTTGGCGAAGCCGCGCAGCCGTAGCTGACCCATGTCGAACTCCATCCGCTTTTTCACCTCTTCCGCGTTTTTGCGGTCGTCGATGCTCGAGGGGTCGCCGCGCAGGAAGGAGACAATAATGCTCAGGCCGCGGCCGGCCTTCAGCTGTGAGGCCAGGTTCATCAGATTCAGGTAGCGCACGTCCACCGACTCCTTCGACCAGAGCATCGAGTGCATAAGAAGCACTTGCGGACGCCAGTTCTTCGGGTGAGGGTCCTTGTCGTCGATCTTCATAAGGCTGTATTGGGCAGTGCTGAGAGCCAATCCGCGTATGCCGTCTCCCCACTCTTTCTTGGCTCTGGAATTTGAATTTTCGGGGTATGAATAACGATTTCAAGAATTCCTACCCCTTCCACTCGACGTATTTGTAGATTACAAGGCAGAGGATGCAGGAGATGACCGCGTAGTCCCAGTGGGTGCTGAACATGATGAAGAGGCAGAGGAAGGCGCCGAGGAGCGAGAGGGTCCAGTGGTAGAAGCGGAATCGCGGACGCCAGTTGGGGGCTCCGAGGACGGAGTGGAGCACGCAGATCATGTTGACGAATGCGTAGCACATAAGGAAAAAGAAGTCGACAACTGCGGCGATTTGGTCCATGGCACCCATAAGGATGGCGAGTTCGGCAATGAAGGTGGTCAGGATGAGGCCGACAAAGGGTTCGTTGCTCTTGGTGAGCTTGGAGAAGGGACGGAGGAGCGGGATGACGTCGTCCTTGGCGATCGAGTGGAGGAGGCGAGGCGCGGAGCAGAGACACTGGAGGGCGGCGCCGAAGGTGGAGAGGAAAGCACCGATCAAGAGAATCCAGGGACTCGGCCAGGCGAGGCTTGCGACGACCATGCCTCCGTCGAGGGCCATTCCGTATTTGTCACGGAGGAGCGGACCGGAGATCGCCATTCCGAAGACGAGGGCGAGCGACATGTAGATGAAGGAGGTGGTGAGGGTGGCGGCGATGGTGCCTCCGGGGATCGACGCCTGGGGGTTCTTGAGGTCGCCGCTCATGTTGGTGCCGGTGAAGATTCCGGTCACGGCAGGAAAGTAGATTGCCAGGAGCAGGAAGAACGAGGTGGTCACGTCCTGGAACACCTCCACACCCTTGTCCGCGGTTTCTCCGAGCGCATATTCGCCGAATTTCAGGTAGTTCGTGCCGAGGTTCTCTGCAAAAATCTCATTTTCTTTGGATATCTTAGACCCTCCTACCAACAAGGGCGTTGCTGGAAAATCCGGGGAATCCGTTGACGCAGCGCATTTCGTTTTCGGTGAAAAGAGTCGAGCAAACGCCGTCGGGACAGAAGAGTTCGATCACAGTCGTAGCGCTGAAATAGGATGTTACAGTATGCCGAAAATGATTAGAACTCACTTCTTGGCGCAGAAATTGCAGATTTCGTCCATTCCAAAGTCATCCGGGAGGATGTGTTTCGCTTGGAGCAGGTGGTCGCCTAGCATGCAGATGCTCTGGCCAGATTCGGGGTAGAGAGTCTTCATGATTCCGCCTAGGTAGCAGGAGAGAATAGAGAGGACGACGCAGACAAGGGAAACTGGAGCGAGGAGCTGGACGAATTTGACGCCCATGGCGACGATGCAGAACTCGATGAGGAGGAGGATGGTGGAGTAGAACCTCAGATTGTGGGACATCATTCCCATGAGGCCGGTGTCTGTGTGGACGCCCTTTCCACCGATGGTGAGTTCGGGGAAGATGTAAAGGAGCAGGATCTCCACGCCTCCCACGAGGTACATTGAAGTGGCTACGGTATTGGCCAAGTAGAACAGGATGCCGATGGCGCTGCCGAATTCGGGGCCCAGGTTGCGGGAGATGAGGAAATAGGGCCCGCCGCCCTCGACCTTGCCGTTAGTGGCGACGGCGGAGACCGAGACTGAAGTGAGAAAGGTGCAGAAGCAGCAGAGGAAGAGCATCAGAAAGGTCTGCCCAACGCCCGCGATACCCACGCACCACGCCAGGCGGATGAACATCGTCACACCCAGGATGTGCTGAATTGTGGGCAGGTAAACGCCGAGCATCACTCCCAAGTCGGCGCCCTTCTTGCCCTCTTCGGCGGCTCCGGGGGTTGTGTATCCCTTGAGATAAGAGCTAAAGAAGCTCTGGTTCTCCTCCTCGAACAAAGCCAGGTTGTTTCCTTCCATCTCCTCGTCATCTTTCCTGTGGAAGGAGCCGAACGAGAAGAGGCCGTCTTCTTCTTTTGCCGGAGAAACCTTGTTCGTGGCAGCGGCGGGCGCATGCCCGTTCTCAACGTTGGAATCGCTCATTTCTCTGGATTCTAGAGGGGAATCCAGGGAACCTTATTTGAGTCGAGCTGAAATGCGCACATGTTAGAGTATATCACAAATCCCAAGGCACGCGATGCGAACGAAACGGACTCAATCATCACAGCACTGGTTCTCTGAGCGGTGGAGGAGAGAACGCTGTTCAGGAACTGACGCTGGACAGCTTCGTACCACTAGTTTATATGTCGAATTCACGGAGTAACCACTCAAAAGATCAACCAACGGTCCTCGGAACGCGACAATTTCGGGCGCGCTAAGCCGGATTAATTCGGCAAATTTGCTAATCGCGTTTGAAGTTAGGAAAACTTGACGTAGATTGCGTTGCAAATCACTTAAAAAACACATAAACGGTGCAGGCTGAAGTCATAAATAAAGCGCATCTAAGACGAAATAAAATGAGAAATGCAGCTGCAAATGTAAATTACCTCTTGCTTGCGGGAGGTTGTAATACATTTCACATCTGCTGCACAGCATCTCATCTATTCTAAAATAAGCACAAAAATCAGACTCATCAGTATATGGAATTAATAAGCGGTCCAGTGGATATTTTATTGAACCTTTTCATCTTAAATCACTGCATCAATCTGTTCAAAAAAGCTGATCACTCAGATAGCTTAAAATCACCCATCCAAAGAAAGGACAAAAAATAGGCTCATCAGAAGGTGCCCATCCTAAAATGTTGTGCCTCAGCGGATAGTTTTGCGCATCAGCACGAAACTGATTCAACTCCTCCGCTTCCGCTTCGTTTCTTCATTCCTTTGTTCAATTTGCAGTTTTGCTCTTCGCTGAACAATTGGTACCAGTGACTTCCTTCTCCAGTACCGTTATCCATAATAATAATGATCTTCCTCACTTGGTTTTGGTTACCTTTCACAATGTTATTTCTCAGATGAGAAAACAGCATTCTAAAGTAAAAGTTTGTCACTTCGTTGTCTTCAAGACCCTCTTCAGGCTGATCACACTCGTCAGCGGGAGGAGTAGTGATTCTTAGAGAGTTTATATACGCCATTTCAAGCTTAGAGACGTTAGGTTCTTCAGCGATGACTTCTTCTATACATTCGGTACCAAAATGGTCTTTGATGTTTAGCCTAAAAGGGAATTGTTCGACAAAACGTAATGTTTTGCCTAAGCTGGCGTATCAAAGAATCTTAAGTTGCTGGATTTTTCGTTCTTTCAAGACTTTCCCGACGTCGCTTAGGTACTTTTGAGTGTAGCCGGTGTCTTCAAAATGTTTCCGAAACAGATTGAAGTTATGGGTGTAACGCTCAAATGTGTTAGCCTCCAAAAGACACTCATCTTTGCTAACTTAAACTGAAAAAAGGTGATATAGAACGCCATTTGGAGTGCGAATCAGAATGCTCGATTTCCGGAAGTGCCTTGGGGAATTGAAGAAGGCTGGTACTTCCAAAGAAAGAGTCGTCGTAAGACCACAAATGATCCCAAAATATTTTTTAAAAAGCTGTGACAGCGTTGTGAAAGCATAAAGGCCTTGCCACAACTCCATTATCTTGTGGAGGTTTGGGCTGGCAAGAATTATTAGCTTGATCGAGGCATGAAGAACACATCCGCAAAGTCTACTGACTCGAAAAGTAAAATCGTTTGGCTCAGGAAGTCTTCACGAGAAGGAGTCAAAATGCCCTCCGATTCTAAAAATTGTTTTTTCTCTAACAGCAGTTTTGGATCTTTATCAGAACATTCCTGAGGGCTTAGCTCTTTTTTAAGAGCCAGAAGCAGTCCGAGGTGCCCCAGGCGGTGCTGGCCATCTTCTAGTTAGCTCCAAACACTTTTTAGATGACGCACGGCGACCTTTGACTGGAACTGTGAAGCTGCTTACAATTTCATTAAGACAATCTTAATCCGAGAAAGTCCATGTTCTAGCTGCGAACACGCGTTCAGTCTTCCCGAAGTGTTTAAGAAGCAACTTTTTATCTGCTTCAATGGCCTCTTTAAGATCAGCGTGTGGAACACGAAAATTCGACGTCACCTTCGAAGACGAATGACGGAGGCTCATCGCTAGGTGTCTGGAATCAGTCTGTCTCGACGCCAGCCCTCCTCCCCTCAACCTCGACAGACATCTGCATTTGAACGTTCCAAGGGCCGAAGAAACGTTTCAGAGCACCAGCAAGGTCGTAAAACCCAAAAACCACTTTTATTAATCCTTATGCAACAATTCAGGCGCTGTCTTCCCAGGCCATTTTCAGGTTCAACTCGTCGTTGAGGAACTCGTTGATCCGGATCCACAGGTTACGATCGCAGTAGATTCCCTAAGAAGTCCAATTTTGACCCTTACAAGACCTCAAAACTGACCTGATGTGACGCGTCTTCGACCCAAAGCGGCGAGGCCTTGTTTTTCAGCTTTTCATAGATGTACTCGCCGTGGCTGAGGGGTACGATGTAGTCCTTCGTCCCATGGCACACTAGCGTGAAGGCCTCGACCTTGTCCACCTTTTCCACGCTAAAATTGGACACATTTTTGAGTTTTTAAGGTGCTTAGGCTTACCTTCGAAACTTGTCGATCCCTGGAGTGCGCTCCAGGGTAGGAGATCTAACGACGACCCTCAGAACCGACGTAAACGGTGCGATTAGGATCATCGCCTTGATTTCGGGTACGGTAGAGGCCAAATGGATGGATGTCGCCGTGCCCATGCTGAAGCCTAGGGGGATCACGTCTTCTGGAGTGTAGCCGAAGGTCTGGCACACATAACTAAAGCAAAATCAGGAAGATATTTGGGACAAGATAGTTTACGACTTACGCAAACGCGGATTCGATGTCCCGGTATACAGTAGACTCCGTGGGACGTCCTTCGCTCATTCCAAAGCCAGAATAGTCGAATCCGAACATGTCGCAGTTGAGGAAATCGCAGATATCGACGAGATTCGGGTCGGTCATCATGCAGGAGCCTATGTCGGAGCTATTGGGCTGGGCGAAGAGCAAAATCTTAGGAGATCGCATAAAAAGCGCTGTAGACCTGGCGCAGCGAATCTCACAGCCGATAAGCCTATTTCCAGAGCCGCTTTTAAAAACATGAGGCTTGAAAAAGGCGATTTTTAAGCGTAAAAAGACCAAAAATCTCACCTGTAAACGAGCGATCTGTTCACGTGAAGTCGGGTAGTCAGGATCGATCGCGTTGCGGCCCAAATATGGGAACACAAACACTAAAGGGACGTCGTTGGAGTCGTAGTCGGCAAGGCTTATCAGCCGCTTTGTGGGCCTCTTGTCCTTGACCTGAAAGGAGTACTATAGAGCTATTTGGATGAGTTTAACATACCAGTTCAGCCCTTGGAAGAAGGTAGTAGAACTTGCCCTTAGGAGGAGGCTGGAAAGCGACTTTTCGGATCATAATGGCGGGGACCGGAGGACAGAGGACGTAGATCACCTTCCCAGTCCATACGACGACCTCTGAGATGTGGGAAGTGGAGCATTTCACAAAGGAGAAGAACGAGCTGAACATGCGATGAAAGAAGCCCTAAGAACAAGGAATTTTTGGTGGTTTAAACAGAGCAAACATACCTGAGAGACCTCACTACCCTGAGATCTCTCCTCGATTTCCTTAGGCGCAAGCTCCGTTACGCCGACCGCGTCACCGCCAGCTGAGATTGCGACGCCCATGGAGATCGTGGACACATTCGATCGATCCACGGAGTGCTCTGGGAGGGTCCGCAGGATGAGCGAAGGGTTCCAGTCGCTGGCGAGCGAGAATTCCGACAGCGTGTCGCCCAACGCTTCGATCAGTGACGACGTTCGGATGATATTGCAGTTTGAAACTCCGTTCGTCACTAAGATTACGTCTCCTTGGGCATCCTGAAATCGTGAAAATTTTGACAAAAGAGCTTTCTCACGGTCATTCGATGGGATTTAATTACGTGTGATTAGCGCATGGGATTAAGGATTAGTCGCCTGCACAATCCCACGTTTGAGGAAAGCCTATCAAGACAAATCTACTTACGAGCATGGAGACCACCTTAGGCGACCCAAGGAGCCATTTGAACATGCTTAAGTGCCGGAAAACCGACCAGCACCGGCGTTGAATCGATTAACGCACTTAGCCAGCAAGGAGAGGACTACAAAACTCGCAAAAGGTGGATTTTTGGTCTAGCGCGAGCGCTTGGCTGCAAATTTGACGCCAACAAACACGCTATTTGCATTAATTGCAGCGGTTTTAAGCGTGCTAAGTATGAAATAGCTAGCGACCCCATTTGAGACTACAACGACAGGCTGTTTCCGGGTTGAGAATTCCAAAAACGCACACAAATGGCCTCCTAAGCGCCCTGGAAGTGACAGCCACGCTGATGGAATGAAATTGCACCTGTCGTACGTCCTAAGAACCAAAAGGCGGGAGCGAGGACCGAGAGCTAAGGCCACAAAGCCGTGTAAAACTACAAATTGGAGCTTCAAAAGGGCAACGGTTCAGAGGCTGATTTGGAGCCCGATTTGGGTGATTTTAGCGTTTCCTGAGGTCCGAATGCACTGAATTCGACTTTTCGCCCCTTTTGGGCTTCAACACATCGCAGAAACAGCTTCAAGCACTTTGAAAGTGGCCACAAAAATGAGACAGATTGTCTGAACAGACTAAACATATCCACCCTCATTTTCAGCCAATTTCGAGCTGCTGTCCGGTGATGCTGATCGGCCACTAATACCCCACATTTTGTGCACCTTTCTTCAACCTAAAGCGCACAAAACCGGCCTTCTAAGAGTCCTAATACTGTCTCTCACCTTGACACAATCAATTCTCACCAATTCCTTACTATTATGTATATAAACATATAAACGCGTCAAAACCGCAGAAAACTCCAAAACACGTGGCTTCAAAAAGGCCGAATGTGAAATCCTGGTTAACTGCATTAGCAAAATTACCAAAACAAGACGGCCATCAGCTGTAAGAGCAAAACCCAAGCTTCATATTCACTGATTTTCGAGCCTCGGAGCGGTCGCTCCTCGGTCACTAAAATAACGTATTTTAGAACCCTTCTACTACCGAAAGCTCACGACAACATCGTTCTACGCGTCCTGAAACTGTTCAACACCCTGACGCAATCAATTCGCATATATGCCGCGCACTAAACACATCAAAACCGCGGAAAATTCCAAAACACGAGACTTCAAAAGATCAACTTTCAGCTCACCAAAATTGGGGTCAACTATACCACCTAAATGACCAAAACTAAAAAAGACATCGAGAAAGCCGTTTGGACACAACCGAGCTGATCTCATTGCTGCCCAAATTCAAGCCCCTGACCTGTCGATCATTGCTCACCAAAACCATGATTTCCCAGCGCTTTTCGCTCTTTTTTGCTGCATGAAGAGCATAAAAATATCGTCTTATGCGCCCTAAAACTGTCTCATACCCTGACGCAATCAATTCGCACCTGTCCCCCGCTCTAAACAAGTCAAAACCGCGAAAAACTCCAAAACACGAGCCTCCAATAGGTCACCGAATTTCGAACTCCTTACCGGACTGTCTTCGGCAAGCAAAATCCCACATTTTTTGTACCTTTTCGCTACCTAAAGCGCACAAAAACATCGTCCTACGCGCTTTAAAACTGTCCCATACTCTGACACAATCAATTCATACCTGTCCCGCGCCGTAAACACGTCAAGACCACAATACGTACAACAATTTCCCGGCTAATAATCCCATTACTCTGAACAATGCGCCTCAAAGCCACAACACGATAGTTAGCGCGCGAAACAAAGCTAGAAAAACAACTCACACTCGATAAGATGGCATTTGACGCCTGGAGATTCATTTCAACCGCTTCGACGGTCATCACAAGCTTGAATGAACCTGGAGAGATCGGTTGTTTCCGCTGTAGACCGACGGTGTCTACGTCTGAAGCTGTTGTCTGCGTCTACTCCTGCCGCTGCACTTTGGACACCGAGTTGTCATGGGACGCCGTTGGCCGTACGGAGGGAAAATTCTCTGGAAAGGAAGGAAACTAATGACGTGACGTCAAAGGAAACCTTCGAAAGTGAGCCGGAGTTGAAAATTGAATCAATTTAAGAAAAAATAGCGAAAACGTGACAAAATTGCGAGCGTAAAAATGAAAAAGTGAAAACAAGCGAAGCCGGAGGAGAGGTTGGCAAAGAGAATTGAAAAATTCAAAGCGAGCAAAAGGTGGTTTTTGCAAAGCGATTGGGTTCTAGCACAAAATGTTAAGGGATCAAACGTGCGAACTTTTCGATCAAATGCAGATGTCTGATATCAAATGTCTGTTACCGGACAGCATTAAAGGCGCGCGGATTCTGGAGGGTGGCCCAAAATCCTTCCGTCAGACGGTGCCCGTCTGAAGCCCGATCCACTGTCTGAAACCGGTCATTTGGGACGATCTCCCGACGAACGACCGGTCGGTTTCAAGTTATTTGTTAGCGAAACCGACCGGTCGTTCGCAACGAGTGAGCTAGAAATGACTCCGCTCTGTATGGCCCTGAGCAGAGGCCGGGGTGTCTGGCAAAAGAGTTTTTTTGGACCACCCTGTAGACATCCCTCGATGAGACTCCGTCATTTAACCGCGGAGGTCCGCTGGTGACCGGTCTGTCGTTTCACAATGAAAAGAGCTAATATGAAACGTTTCTCACTGGGAAAAGGCTGTTATGAAAAAAAAATCAGAAAGAGATGATTTGAAACGTCCGACGGAATGCGACAGGAAGCCTTTTGATTTTTTGGCGATTATGAGGCGAGAGTCGATTAAAGCGATAAAGAGATTAAGATCGCTTGGCTGAAGGTCGCGGCACGTGGTCATTGCGGCGGTCATTTTGTGACGATTAGTGCGTGTGTTCTCGCGGTGCGTTATTGATTGTGGTGGGTATGATTGGGATTTTGGACCTAATTGGAGCAAACGTTTCAGACGTCTGTGTCTAGTCAATAAATTTCTTTTATTACATCAGCCAACTCGTTGCGTTGACAAGCATGCTATTTTTGTTGATTTTGGTGTCTAGACTGTGCTATCTTTTTTTGGTCCTAATTTAAATTCTGTGGAGGTGCATAATTTAAGTGTGTCTAGACATGCTGATGACACCGTAAACACATCGTTTTGAGGGGTGTGAAACGTTTTACAACGTTGTGTAACTCATTATTTTTTCCAGTCGTGAAACGTTTCACAGCACCTCTTTGCAGTCGTGAAATGATTCCCAACGTCATTTTAGAATTTTACAACGTTTTTTTTTCAATTGTGAAACGTTTCACAGCTCTCTTTTCGCTACAAGCTTGAAAAAACACATTTTCGGACACAAAAACAGGCCTTCTGTATGCCCTGAAGGTCACTCTCCTTGTCTAGACCAATACCTACACACAAAACTCTATTTAAATCACCAAAACAAAGCATTTTTTCCAAATATTTCCATTTTGGCACGCATCGATTCTCTGTAGGGCGGCTCGGCTCACGATCGCCCCGCTCTCCGATCAGCGGCTTATCGCGATATGCAAATCTCCGGCGCTATTTTGCTTAAAAACGTTAACTGAAATGGCCACAAACAATTCACCGGAGTCTCCACAGTGGCACCTCGGATTTGCATCCGAAATTAGCCTCATGCCTAGGTTGTTGGCTTCACGCAACCGTTTATCTCGCAATTGTGTACGTGTCGTTGTGTTGTTTTTGTGTCTGTGAGGCCATCCTACTCCTATAGGCCATAAGTTCCTTCTTCATTTGATCCATTCGATTAAGCATACTCAAACGAACATCTTTGCTGCTCTGGATTTGTCTTCAGTTGTAATCAAGAGGATCCAGAAGCATGTCCGCTGCTAATGACGCTGATGGCGCTCCTCAGCCAGCCCAGCAGCAACCCAGGTTAGTCTTCAGGTACAAATTCTTAGCTATTCGTGTCCTTAAGAGCGTCTAAAACCTTAGAATTCTGTAGGAAAACGTTCGTGAAGTCAAAAGTCGACGATGGAGTCGAAGGAAGCGACATTTCGCGTGAAAACAGCGCCATTTCCATGTCAGCTGCTGCTCAGTATGCAAATGACCTCATGACTACTGTAAACTTGCGTTTTAGAGCGCTGAATGGAGCGCATGCGAAGAGCACCGTAGCCCCGGTTGAAGAGGAAAAAGGTCTTTTTTCGTGGGGTCTCTCGAAGGCGAAAAGGACGAAGAAGCGGCCACAGGAGGAGGAAACAATCTAGCGCTGTTTGAAGATGGCGACCAGAGTTTCTTTAGCTCTTATATCAAAGGTTACACGACCCCAGGAGCTCAAGATGAGGAAACGAAGAAGAAGAAAGCAGATCTTGGAGTAATGCTTGGCGTTTACCTGCCCACGATCCAGCACATCCTGGGTGTGACGATGTTCATCCGCCTGGCGTGGTGCGTGGGCATCGCGGGTATCGGGCAGACCTTTCTAATGCTCTTCCTCTGCTGCTTCTGCACCTTTCTCACTTCAATCTCGGTCTCCGCCGTCGCAACCAACGGCAAGGTCGAGGGCGGCGGGCCCTATTTCCTCATCTCCCGCAATCTGGGCCCTGAGTTTGGCAGCGCTGTAGGAATTCTCTTTTACCTTGCGAATACTGTAGCCACTTCTATGTACCTTGTCGGAGGCGTTGAGATCCTGCTTCTCTACATCTTCCCAGGCCTGACCATCGGAGGCAAAGAGGTCCACACGGACACCGGCCTTATGGGAATGATGTCCCATAACCTCAGATTCTATGCCACAATTCTCCTAATTATCGAGTTTTGCATTGTGGCCATGGGAGTCAAATTCGTCCAGCTGTTGGCTCCGGTTTCTCTCGTTTGTGTGTTGCTCTCAATCTTATCTTGCTACGCTGGAGGCATCGAGAAGACTCTAAACCCAGATGCAGGTCAAATGGTCTGTATGCTAGGAGAGCACTTACTGCAAGCGAAAAATCTTCTCCCTGAGGGTTACGATATGGATGATATCTGCAGCTTTTGTGTGAAAAAGTAAGCCCTTTTTGCATTCGTAAAATAGCCAAAAATGACTGAAGCGCTTCAACCGCGATCGAATTCTTCTGCCCCAATGGAGTCTGCGCCCAGATGTTCAATGAAAACGAGATGCAGTGCGTCAACGCTTTCCCAGGATTCACTAGCGACGCTCTTATTGGTGGGTTACTGTAGCCCGAAGGTAGAACTGTCTTAATGAGCCCGTTATAGAGAACCTTGGAACGAATTACCTGAAATTTGGAGAATATGCCTACGGACAAAGCGCTGAAAAGAGTACGGAGGTGTTCCAGGACGTGACCACCTCGTTCTTCCTGCTTTTGGCAATTTATTTCCCAGCCGTGACCGGAATTTTCACGGGAACGAACATGAGTGGAGATCTTAAGAATCCTCAGTCGTCGATCCCTGGTGGCACCATTGCCGCTACCTTGACCACCTCTTTTATCTACTTCTCCTTGGCCCTTGTCTTCGGAATGGCCATTTCGGGACCCCTTCTTCGTGACAAGTAAGCCCTCTGAAGTTTTCCTTATCCTACCGTAACCCTTTTCAGATATGGCCTTTCCTTAGATGGAGGAATGGTCGTCGCCAGCCTCGCCTGGCCGAGTCCCTGGATCCTTTTGATTGGAGCATTCTTATCCACGTTTGGAGCCGCCCTCCAGTGTCTCTGCTCTGCGCCTCGTCTTCTCCACTCGATCGCTAAGGACGATGTCATCCCAATCCTTCACCCTTTCTCGAAACTCACCAAAAACAACGAACCTTTCATCGGCCTCATTCTCACCACGATCATCTCCGAACTGGCAATCTTGATGGGAGCTATGGATCAGATCGCCGCCGTTGTGGATTTCTTCTTTTTGATGTGCTACGCCTTCGTCAACCTCATATGTGTGCTCCATTCCGTCCTTGGAGCGCCCAACTGGCGTCCTCGGTTCCATTATTACCACTGGTCCCTTTCTCTCCTTGGCGCCTTCCTATGTTTCTTTATCATGTTCAGCACTCACTGGGACTATGCCATCATTTCTTGCGTTCTCTGCCTTGCAATCTACAAATACGTTGAGTGGAAGGGGTGAGTGGCTATGGCTAGTTAACCTTAATTGATTGATTCCAGAGCCAAGAAGGAGTGGGGAGACGGCATTCGCGGATTGGCTCTCAGCACTGCCCAATACAGCCTTATGAAGATCGACGACAAGGACCCTCACCCGAAGAACTGGCGTCCGCAGGTGCTTCTGATGCACTCGATGCTCTGGTCGAAGGAGTCGGTGGACGTGCGCTACCTGAATCTGATGAACCTGGCCTCACAGCTGAAGGCCGGCCGCGGCCTGAGCATTATTGTCTCCTTCCTGCGCGGCGACCCCTCGAGCATCGACGACCGCAAAAACGCGGAAGAGGTGAAGAAGCGGATGGAGTTCGACATGGGTCAGCTGCGGCTGCGCGGCTTTGCCAAGGCCGTGATCCATGATGAGAACCAGCTCTCTGGCTCGCTGACCACGCTGATCCAGTCCGTGGGCATCGGCGGCCTTCGTCCCAACACGCTGCTCCTCAGCTGGCCCGTGAAGGACATCGACGAGGACGACTCCGAGTTTCAGACCTTCACGGACAAGCTGCACGCCGGCGTGGCCATGGACATGTCGTTACTCGTGGCCAAGGGTATCGTCGACTTCCCTACCAGCGCCCTCAAGCTCAATGGCACCGTCGACGTGTACTGGATCGTGCAGGATGGCGGCCTCTGTCTCCTCATGGCTTACCTCCTCAAACAGAACCGTGTGTGGCGCCACTGCAAGCTCCGCGTCATCGCCATTGCGCAGGAGATGGACAACAACGTCAAGATGCAGGAGGAGCTCGAGTCCTACGTCTACGCGCTCCGCATCGACGCCAAGGTCGTCGTCGTCGAGCTCTCCGACCCCCAGATCACCAAGGTCGCCTTCGAACGAACGCTCCTCATGGAAGAGCGCACCAAGTTCCTCAAGGGCGCCCAGCAGCTCATGTCCGGAATCACAGTAAGCATGACTGGGTTACATCTACTTAATCCTTATTTCAGCCTCGCCAAGATAGCCAGGACTCCGCGAAGACCAACGGTAGTTCGATCATCTTCATATCGTTAAGCTAAATAACCTTTTTTAGATGAAGAAGAAGGAACCGAAATTGATTTAGTTAGTGACAGCGAGGAAGCCAAGGAGGCTATTCCGTGAGCCATGATTCTTTTCCTCCCCAATCGTAAATAGCTTTTTTAGATCCGAAAAAGCAGCGAAAAAGGACAAAAACTTGGAACGTAAACTGCGCGACCTGGACCGAACCAAGGTGAAAAAGATGAACACCGCCGTCCGGCTCAACGAAGTCATACTGGAACGCTCGGCCAACTCGCAGCTCATTATCATGAACTTACCAAAACCTCCACGATCTGCCGACGCCCTGGACGACTATATCCACTATTTGGAAGTACTCTCGAATGGAATTAAGCGCGTTTTATTTGTCCGTGGCACTGGCCAGGAGGTCATCACCACTGGTTCTTGAGCTGCTAAGCTTGTTTTGAATGCGCCTAAGAGGACTCTCAAATTGTAGAATTGAGTAATTTTAATTAATTTCTGGAATTTAAAACTGAAATTTGTGGATTTGTAAATATCGTACTTTGGTCAATAAACTCAATTTTGTGGATTATGGTCGCCTTAAACACATTAAAGCCATTTCTATGGCATTTAATAAGACAAATGTTTCAAAAATTGACTCAAAAATGGCTGGGAGAAAATAGATGACGTCGGAAACAGCACAAAACTGTTCAAAATTAAAAATTCAAATTTTGAAAATGCAAAACAGTCGCTATGATCTCCGATCGACGAGCAATGAAATGTGAAACTTGCGAGTGTTTAATCCTTGCCCGCAATAATGCGATCAGAAATGACAACTATCCAAGATCGTTGGTTGGTCTTTTGAGCGATTATTCCAAAATTCTACATAAAACTATGGTGGAAGTTCAGGAGAGCATCAGTTTCAGGTGTTTCACTCCATCGTGCACTATTTTAGGGTCTACTGCTTTGATATGTGACGTTTTCTTCATTTCAGATCTCTCAAACGACCACTTTTATTATTCTTCTGGATTCGTCTTCTACTGTAATCAAGAGAATCCAGAGAAATGAGCGATTCCAACGTTGAGAACGGGCATGCGCCCGCCGCTGCCACGAACAAGGTTTCTCCGACAAAAGAAGAGGACGGCCTCTTCTCGTTCGGCTCTTTCCACAGGAAAGATGACGAGGAGATGGGAGGAAACAACCTGGCTTTGTTCGAGGAGGAGAACCAGAGCTTCTTTAGCTCTTATCTCAAGGGATACACAACCCCCGGAGCCGCCGAAGAGGGCAAGAAGGGCGCCGACTTGGGAGTGATGCTCGGCGTTTACCTGCCCACAATTCAGCACATCCTGGGTGTGACGATGTTCATCCGCCTGGCGTGGTGCGTGGGTATCGCGGGCGTTGGGCAGACCTTTCTGATGCTCTTCCTCTGCTGCTTCTGCACCTTTCTCACTTCAATCTCGGTCTCCGCCGTCGCCACTAACGGCAAGGTCGAGGGCGGCGGGCCCTATTTCCTCATCTCCCGCAACCTGGGCCCCGAATTCGGCAGCGCTATCGGCATCCTGTTCTACTTGGCCAATACCGTAGCCACTTCAATGTACCTCGTGGGAGGCGTGGAGATCCTGCTCCTTTACATCTTCCCCGAACTCACCATCGGTGGAAAGGGCGTCCACACAGACACCGGCCTCATGGGAATGATGTCCCACAATCTGAGGTTCTACTCCACCATACTCCTCCTCATCGAGTTCTGCATCGTCGCCATGGGCGTCAAATTCGTCCAGCTCCTCGCTCCAGTTTCGCTCGTCTGCGTCGTCCTCTCGATTCTCTCCTGCTACCTAGGCGGAATCATGAAGACTCTCTACCCGAATCTGGCCAGAGCATCTGCATGCTAGGCGACCACCTGCTCCAAGCGAAACACATCCTCCCGGATGACTTTGGAATGGACGAAATCTGCAATTTCTGCGCCAAGAAGTGAGTTCTAATCATTTTCGGCATACTGTAACATCCTATTTCAGCGCTACGACTGTGATCGAACTCTTCTGTCCCGACGGCGTTTGCTCGACTCTTTTCACCGAAAACGAAATGCGCTGCGTCAACGGATTCCCCGGATTTTCCAGCAACGCCCTTGTTGGTAGGAGGGTCTAAGATATCCAAAGAAAATGAGATTTTTGCAGAGAACCTCGGCACGAACTACCTGAAATTCGGCGAATATGCGCTCGGAGAAACCGCGGACAAGGGTGTGGAGGTGTTCCAGGACGTGACCACCTCGTTCTTCCTGCTCCTGGCGATCTACTTTCCTGCCGTTACCGGAATCTTCACCGGCACGAACATGAGCGGCGACCTCAAGAACCCCCAGGCATCGATCCCCGGAGGCACCATCGCCGCCACCCTCACCACCTCCTTCATCTACATGTCGCTCGCCCTCGTCTTCGGAATGGCGATCTCCGGTCCGCTCCTTCGTGACAAATACGGAATGGCCCTCGACGGAGGCATGGTCGTCGCAAGCCTCGCCTGGCCGAGTCCCTGGATTCTCTTGATCGGTGCTTTCCTCTCCACCTTCGGCGCCGCCCTCCAGTGTCTCTGCTCCGCGCCTCGCCTCCTCCACTCGATCGCCAAGGACGACGTCATCCCGCTCCTCCGTCCCTTCTCCAAGCTCACCAAGAGCAACGAACCCTTTGTTGGCCTCATACTGACCACCTTCATTGCCGAACTCGCCATCCTTATGGGTGCCATGGACCAAATCGCCGCAGTTGTCGACTTCTTTTTCCTCATGTGCTACGCCTTCGTCAACATGATCTGCGTGCTCCACTCTGTCCTCGGAGCGCCCAACTGGCGTCCGCGATTCCGCTACTACCATTGGACCCTCTCGCTCCTCGGCGCCTTCCTCTGCCTCTTCATCATGTTCAGCACCCACTGGGACTACGCGGTCATCTCCTGCATCCTCTGCCTTGTAATCTACAAATACGTCGAGTGGAAGGGGTAGGAATTCTTGAAATCGTTATTCATACCCCGAAAATTCAAATTCCAGAGCCAAGAAAGAGTGGGGAGATGGAATCCGTGGACTTGCTCTTAGCACTGCCCAATACAGCCTCATGAAGATTGATGACAAGGATCCTCACCCGAAGAACTGGCGTCCGCAGGTGCTTCTTATGCACTCGATGCTCTGGTCGAAGGAGTCGGTGGACGTGCGCTACCTGAATCTGATGAACCTGGCCTCACAGCTGAAGGCCGGCCGCGGCCTGAGCATTATTGTCTCCTTCCTGCGCGGCGACCCCTCGAGCATAGACGACCGCAAAAACGCAGAAGAGGTGAAGAAGCGGATGGAGTTCGACATGGGTCAGCTACGGCTGCGCGGTTTTGCCAAGGCCGTGATCCATGATGAGAACCAGCTCTCTGGCTCGCTGACCACGTTGATCCAGTCCGTGGGCATCGGCGGCCTTCGTCCCAACACGCTGCTCCTCAGCTGGCCCGTGAAGGACATCGACGAGGACGACTCCGAGTTTCAGACCTTCACGGACAAGCTGCACGCCGGCGTGGCCATGGACATGTCGCTGCTCGTGGCCAAGGGCATCGTCGACTTCCCTACCAGCGCCCTCAAGCTCAATGGCACCGTCGACGTGTACTGGATCGTGCAGGATGGCGGCCTCTGTCTCCTCATGGCTTACCTCCTCAAACAGAACCGTGTGTGGCGCCACTGCAAGCTTCGCGTCATCGCCATCGCCCAGGAGATGGACAACAACGTCAAGATGCAGGAGGAGCTCGAGTCCTACGTCTACGCGCTCCGCATCGACGCCAAGGTCGTCGTCGTCGAGCTCTCCGACCCCCAGATCACTAAGGTCGCCTTCGAACGAACGCTCCTCATGGAAGAGCGCATCAAGTTCCTCAAGGGCTCCCAGCAGCTCATGGCCGAAGTCCCCAAGAACGCCGACTTTGAAGGTGAGAAAACTGCTAAAATCTCTTTCAAATCCATTTTAGGAGAAATCTCTGAGGTCGAACTCGTCTCCGAAAGCGAAGAATCGGCAAAGGAGTGCCCGAAGACCAAGAAGATGCGCGGCCTGTGCAGGACAAAGGTCCAGAAGATGAACACCGCCGTCCGCCTCAACGAAGTCATCCTTAACTACTCGTCCAAGTCACAGCTCGTCATCATGAATCTGCCCAAGCCTCCTCGCACCGTCGAAGGAATGGACGACTACGTACAGTACCTCGACGTCCTCTCCAAGAGCATCAAGCGAGTCCTCTTCGTCAGGGGAACTGGTCAGGAAGTCATCACTACTGGCTCCTAGGTGCCTGAAGGCTCCGAAGACTACGTTTGGCTTTATAAATAGCTCTCGCCATCTAATTAATAAATTTATCTCTGGAATTTTGCTTGAAATGAACAAAAAAATGTTTAAAACAGGCCGAAAAGGTCAAAATTCTCGGAATTTTGCTCACAACCGCTCACTTATCCTTTTCCGAGTCCAAACGAATCCCCAAATTCCAACCAGACACGATTGTTTCTGTCTGGTTGCCTCCCGGGAGCGCCGGTGGCTTACGCAGGTTCAGTGGAGCTTTCCAGACATGTCTCGTTTTTTTCCTGTGCAGAAGGACCTATCTACAAAGTGAGACAAAAAAAGTCTGGAACGGGCCTATTTGGAAACGAAATCGAATCGCGACCGCTGCAAATTACCATTCCAGACAATTGATCTGGTGCGCGTGTCTGATCGGCGTGGTGTCTGGCGGAAAGGTTTTTTTGGGACCACCAAAGTTACTTTGGGTTTTTGGCAACATAAAAAATACCCCTTGCGGAACTAGACAGGAGAGATATTTTTCGCTGAGCTGTCTGGCAAAAATAATTTTGACGTGCCCGGAGCCGTGGGACCGGTCGGTGGAAAATTAAAAGAAGAACGCAAAAAAGTAGTCATATCATGTCTTTTTAACGCAAAATAGCAATGATGACTTTGTTTTCGATGATTTGACAAATGCACGGGAGAAATTTTAGAATCTATTCACCTAAGACGTATTCGAAAAAGGATTCAGGATTGGCCGTTGAAGTACCGCTTTATCGCTTGGGTTTCCGCTCATTATTCTGCAAATTTTGCGGAAAATCGCGGAAATAAGTGATGGGGATGGAGACATGTTGAAAATTGTGGAGCGGAGTCATTTCAAGCTCACTCGCCGGGAACAACCGGTCGGTTTCGCTAACAAATAACGCAAAACCGCGAAAGTTGTTCCACGATTTCGAGACATGCCTCCGTCCCTCTGTCTGGTCTAGGTTTTTTTGGGCCACCCTGTGCATTTTGAATTCCGTTGAAAAGAATACGTCGCATACTGTATATACACTGTTTCCGCTCACTTTTCCTATTAATACCAAAAAAGCAGTCCAAACCTCGTCCGGCTGCTGTTTTGATCCTATGTTTACGCATCGAAAAACACTTCTCGACATGTTTTCGAAACATTTATCTCCACATACCCGCAAAAACAGATTCCTTGTGTCTAGTTATACAAAAAGCACAGTTTCTAACAAAGCTAGTTTAGGCAAATGGCCACTGATCCCTTTCATCTTAGCCTCAAGAAGAATATGCATTCCCTTGTGCTTCTCATCTCCTTCGTACATAGTTCTAATGATGCAAATAGCGTCTGCATACTTTGAGGCGCCTGGGAGAGAGCCGTAGGTGGCTTGGAGGTAGCGAAGGAAAGCTGTCGAGTGTTCTTTTCGCCTTTTTTCTATGGTTTCTCGACCTTCTTGGGACAGGTCTCGGCAATCTTAAACTTGAGTTTGAAGATAAGAATTTTGAAGTCAGTTTTACCTGCATTGAGGATCATAATAGCCTTCAAAAAAAGGTATTCTTCTTTTCTAAAGCCAAATCTTCTGATAGGCTCAATGCTCCCAGAAAAGACGTCTTTTTCCGCTTGGGTTTGGCTAGAATTTGAGGCTTGAAAAGGGTTAAAATATGCAATTCTACTTTTCATGGAAATGAAAAGGCATAACACCATCTGGAAAGCAAAAAGTTGCGGATTTTTCAACGTAGCTATAGTAAGCTTGAGAAAAGCGACAGCTAGACAATAAGACGCATTTGCCAAGGGCCACCTAAAGCTCAATTTTATGATTCAAAGCAAAAATAGTCTTACCTGATCTTCAAATTTAAGCTCACAAAAGGGAGGAAAACATTTACAGAACTCGACTGTCAGGATAAGATCCATCAGAAGCCAGTGTTTCCCCATCGAAGGCATTCCAGGTTGCAGCGGCCAGTTAAATGTTAAGGGCCAATTTTTAGGCCTGGCGTATTTGTGGGAATCAGCAAGCTGACAGCGCTGTTTAAGGAGATCAGGAAGGTCCATGTAACCCTGACCGACAGGGTCGATTGTGGACGTTCTTAGCTCGACAACTTTGGATTCTAAGTAGCAGAGGTTGTCGATAAGACGCTCGTAACTGTTTTCGAGGAATAGTAGCTTGCGCATGTTGACCTAAAGTTTGATTTATGTTATTTTCAAACTCGTGGGCAACAGCGACAGCGACAGGGTGTTCAAACTCGTGTCGCTATCGTGGAGGCTGTCGCCGGTCTGTCGCCGGGCGACACGGCGATAGCGACGAGTTTGAACACTTATCGGCGACAAGTTGGGCGACCATTTGTATGGAGAGGGCTGTGGCCGAACTTTTGGAAACGATTCGAAAAGTCCGGCGATAACCTCGGCGACACGTGCAGGATAGGATGATTTTTGGCCAGTTTGGGGGTTTCTGAGTCAATTTTGAAGGGTTTTGTGCTGTTTTTTGCAGCGTCAGTCATAATTTTACATGGTTTTGGAGTTTTGGAACGTGTTTTACATAAATTTGCAGCGTTGAACAGAAGTGTTCAAACTCGTGTCACCATCGCTGTCGATGTTGCTGTCGCCGTCGCTGTCGCCCGCGAGTTTGAAAGAGGCATTAAAGACTGTGCAGACTAAAAATGAGTACCTTAATAGGAGGCAGGCCATCCTTGAATAAGTTATTTGGCATGCGACCTCGCTTCCTAGTGTAGGCTACAATTTGAACCGCTTCTTCCTTGTCAGCTGCTTGGATTCCTGAACAAAAAATGGTTTGCAACGTTAAAAAATGCAGGTTAAATGCATTGATTGGAGATGCTATCAAACATGCAAAAAGCTGTTATTACTAAACAAAAATGAGAAAAAGCTTAGTATTCATTTAACGTTACCTGCCGGATCCATCCCCTCCTTGACGCATTTCTCAAATCGACAAAATTGACAAAACCGGCGGCTCGCTAAACATCAAAATTAGCCTCATTCTAAATTGTTCAAACCCACTATAATTAATCACACATCCTCCATCATACGAATCGATACAGGCATAAACCTTGCCCATGACTACAGACCTACGGAAGAACGATTTGCATCCTGTGCAACTCATTACTCCATAATGGAGACACCTAGCCGGTGCTCCGCAGATCGCACAAATGTCGGAGAAGATAAGCATTCTATAGGTTTGGGAACACACAGAAAAAAATGGCTTTCAGAGCAGCCACTAAATAAAATTCATTTTTAAACGAAATGGGCGTTTTCCACCACTCGGGCGTTGATGGGCGTACAGGGATATCCGTGAATCAATAGGCGCTGTCGACGCTTTGACGTCAGTGTCACTACAACGAAGGAAGCAACGATTAGAGCGTTTGTTGTTCAGGGTCAAAATGAAATTTCGCGTTGGTCGTTTCATAAGGGTCTGTTCGGGACACAGCAGAAAATGAGCAAGTTGTGTGCGGAATGACAATTTGAGCTCTGATCGGCGTAAAGTGGGTTTGGGGATCAATGGTTGACGTTTTTTGAAATAGGAGATTAAGAGCGGGTTGGTCTCTGAAAGCCAATTTTGTGTTTTGGGTTCGTTGTTTTGACCCGTGGTTCTCGGGTCAAAGAACTTTGACCTAATCTGAAAAAACTATTTCTTGGCCAAAAAAGTTCTTTTCTAAATATTTCTGGATTTTTGAATTTTTGCCAATTTGATATGTGTCGGTCCAAAACAGGTTTAAAAATCGATTCTACTGTGTACACTGGCACGATTAACGTTGATTCATCAGCAGCAAAGTGCGTCATAAAAGTTATTTTTTGAATCACAATTGACATTGCAACTTCATCGGTCTTTCACCGAGTCTGAACTGATGTTTTGTTTCGAAAGCTTTGAGTGTAATGAACGAATTCCTGTAATATCAATAATTAGATATAGACGCATTTGTGAGACTCATAGATGGCGGGTTCGGATAAAAAAAACCCGAAGCCCGAAACTTTCTTCGGGTTCGGGTACTTTAACATCTTGGGTTTCGGGTTCGGGTCAGGCTCGGGTTTTCGGTTAAAAACCGAAAGTCTCGGTCGCGCACCAATCCGCATGTTTCACTCTCAACTGTTTTTCTTAGTGTGGTTGCAATGTACTTGACGTTTGCCAAAACTGAAATTCAGGCAAAACTGCAAGGCTGATTTTGGGTTTCGAGTTCAGAATCGCGTTTTCGTTTTACGAGGTCGCTTCTGTGGGCAGGTTGTTCGAGCGCGTGGCGAAGCAACAGTCGTTGTTAGAAACAAACACCTGCTGGTGGAGTTAAGCACGACCTACAGGTTTGGAAGAGAGGGTACCGTCAGGTTGGAAATCACTGTCATCATAGCTGAATTTGCAATAGTTGAAATTAATGCTAATCAGTTATATGATTACCATAGAAGCGGGGAGATTTGTAAATGGCCATGATTTTTCAAGTCGAGTAGAAACTGCAAGCCCAAGGTCGAAGAATTGCTTCGAATGCATTTATCGTTTACGCACAGGCCTTTTATAACAATTGGTAACTAGTACTTAGTAATCAATTATCTTAATATGATTTTGAGATTCTTGAGCGGTCTCGAGTAATTTTGCTTCCGGGCAGTTAGGGAACCGAATGTTTGAGAGACGAGGAAAAACGTAATTTAATGATTCTAAACATGCCTGTTACTTTTTGCTGTTTTCTTCAATTGTTTATCGTGTGCTAATTAGTTTTAAATCAATATCAAGAAGGCGCAAAACAGCACCTCTCGTTTGCAAAAGTACAGGGTGGCGCAAAAAAAAAACAGCGCGCTTATCTCGGAGCCGTTGCATTTTTGAAGCATACAATGTTAAGATGAAATGTGCGACAGGCTATTCCGCATCGAATGAGCTATGGCACGCTCTTGTCGGGTCTAACGTTGTGCACTTTTAGCCAAATGTCTGGAAAAACTGTTAAGAAAGTACGGCCAATTTTTGGAGGCTCGTATCTCGACGCTGATCAGTCCAATTTGACCGTTTTTGGGTGCAATCGATAGAGGAAATCAAGAGCAACTTTTCGCAAAAACCTCAGGAAAAACAAAAATTGTCAAAAAAATCACGAAATTTTGCCTTGGTTCCCCCTTACCCTCGTTCATGACCGAACCAGACATGTCTGGAAAATGTATGGCGGCCAACCGTCCCTTTCCAGACATAGCCCACATCCAATTTTAAGGTTACAAAAACGGCGTTTTTGTAATGCAATTAATTTTTTGTTTTTGCCAGATTTTTTGCAAAAAGTTGTTCTCTATTTCCTCTATCGATTGCACCCAAAAACGGTCAAATTGGACAGATCAGGGTCGAGATACGAGCCTCCAAAAATTGGCCGTACTTTCTTAACAGTTTTTCCAGACATTTGGCTAAAAGTGCACAACGTTAGACCCGACAGGAGCGTGTCATAGCTTATTCGACGCGGAATTGCCTGTTACACATTTCACCTTAACATTGTATACTTCAAAAATGCTACGGCTCCGAGATAAGCGCGCTGTTTTTTTTTTGCGCCACCCTGTAGAAGCAAAAGAACAATGTGTCATTTGTCTAACCACAGACTGATCGCATGTGACCTTTTCAAAGACCCACTAATGCTTGTGTGCTAAGAAGTGCTAAAAAATTCAATCCACAAGTCCGCCATTTACATTTGAACAATAACGCTGATTTTGTGTAGACTGTTGCACACAAAAACTGACCTGAAAGTGCTTAATTCTTTGCGCTCATCGTTCTTAATGACCATTCGTCTTTAAATTAGTTTTTGAGGTGAAAAGAGCAATTACAGCAATTGACACAAAATGGTTGCTAGTTAGATTAGCTAGTCAAATTCAATTTTAAATTTTATTTGCGCTAGATAGGTAGTGTGAAGAAAGAAAACAGTTACTACGCATGGTGTATCTCAACATAGAAGAGTCGCAGAGATCTGTGCAATAGCCATATTTAAAACAATACTTGAAAAACGCCGAGAACCGTATTGTTGTAAAGAACGCGAATTGAGCCAAATGGTTGCACTATTGTAGTTTGAGGCTATTTCACCATTAAGCTTTTTAGCGCCATTCGTGAATCTATTTTCAATGAGATTTGCACCAAAATATTAAAAATTTAACAGAGAACCGTGAAAAATGCAATCGTGAAAAATGCCAAATTTAGGTGTATTATCGTATTTCGGTTTAAGACTTGGTGATCGTGTGTCTTTGCACAGGAATCCCAAATCTCTACGCTGTTTTTTTTGACGTTGAAACGTTTGACCCTTGTCGCTATTAAGTTGCCATGATGAACATTGGAATGCAGTGTTTATTTTAGTTTACAAAAATTAATGGATAATTCTTAAATCAGGCCGACCCACAACACTTCGCGAAATTCTCATTGATCTGGACACACTTCTGTCCCTCCATACAGATCAGGTCCTCGCACTTTTGTCCAAAGACGGCCTGAAATCCATTCTTACTCTTAACTTTTCCGGCCTTCGACCCGCTAGGACAAGTTTCCGACTCGGCTTCTTCGAGCATCTTCTTGACCTTCTTGCTGCAGCACGCGACAATTGGGTTCTTTGAACATTCGTGGGTCTCAGGACAGGTCACGTCGTTGCAATCAATGTTTAAGGAGATCATGCTTTTGTCCTTCGTCGTCGGCACCACATTAAAGAGTCCAGGTCCCTTGCAGAAGGCGTTTGTTGGCAAAAGAACCACTTCGCAAGCAGTCCTATCTTGAAAGGAGAGCGCTCCTTTTGGTAGGTTGCTCGAACGCGTGGCAAAGCAAACTCCCCAGTCGTTGTTAGGGACGAATACCTGCTGGGAAGAAGCAATTCCAAGCATGATCTGTAGATTGGGAGAGGTTATGTTGGAGAGGACTGTCATTGCAGCTAAATCTCTAAAAATTACTTGAAGCTTCAAATAAAGATTGCTTACCGTAAATGCGGGGACCAACTCTTCTCATCGCCATGACTGATTTAAAGCCAAGTGTGGAGAATTAAACCTTACCGCTGTTAAATACAGTCAAAAATTTTACACATTTGTGCGCGGGTGCAGTGGAACAACTCCAAAGTGTAATCGAAAACCGAAAATGAAAGTGAAAGTTTATCTTGAAAGACGTCGAATGCAAAATCTTGTTTAGCAAAGTTGAGCTTTTGAACTGGACTGGTTTGATTGTGTGCAAGGCGCCAAAGCTCACACGGTGTAAACGAAAAAAAGCAACTAAGAAAATTTATGTTTAAATTGATTTCAAATCAACGCCGCGAGCCGCGCGACGGTATTTTTCTAAAATTAGCATTGTTCGGCGCTTCGCGTCTTAAATATTCGGATTTTGCAAGTCTTTGCGCTTAAGCAATTTTTTGGGACTAAAGGAGACCTCGGCGCTTTGTTCCACAAAAAACCGCGCTTGAAGCCTTAAAATTATTAATTTTGTTTTTCTACGGATGCTCGACACCGCGCGCAAAACCGCAAAAATCAAGGAAAGCGTGCAATGGCTCCGCTATCGTAGCTTGCTTATTGACTCAATCAGGGTTGTCCGGTCTAAAAAAGATCGAAGCTTCTTATAATAAATTACAGGTGACAAATCGTCAAATGCAAACACCTTTAGCACTAAAACCCATTTATTGAAACTGTAACTTGTTACACAACAAACTACAAACTGTCTACAAAGACTGTTTTGTAGACAGTCTCTTCAAGAGTATTGAAAAGCGCTCGCAAGCCGTTTGCCTTCACATATGCTCTATTTAAAACTGATCCCAATTGCGCGCTAAGGCGCTATAATGGAATTACATTACAGTAAACACATGTTTTGCTCATGGCAAGGAGAAACGAAGAAAGTCGCGAACATTCTGGAAGCTACAAAGAGCTTTCAAATGAGTTATACCGCAACACTCAAAAATAATTATTATGGGTAATGCACGCTAAGTAAATTCGTCATCGATGGTCTTTACCTTTTTGCTCATATTACCTGCTCAAGTTTGCGCATCCTAGAATTTCGAGTCGTCTGGTTTCACGTCCTTCCAAGACCTTTTCAATGTCGCTTAGGTATTTCTGAGTGATGGTGCCTTCGGTGCCTTCAACATGCCTCTTAAGCAAAGTGAAGTTGTGGTTGTTGTGCTCAAACATGCTGAATTGGACAAGACCCACGAAACGTGGTTTTAAAATTAAGAAATTAAGAAAGAATACCAAATTTCATGCGTACCGAGACAAGGAGGCCTAAAACACTACTTTGAATGTTGCTCCTAGATACCAATAACAGGAACAAATTTGAGAAATCTCACAAATTCCACTTGGCCAACTTTACGCAGATGCAGTTGCTGCGGTAGGCAAGCCTGTAAGTGAGTGGCAACAGTACAAATAGCACTACGAACCTTGCAGCCGCAGTGATAAGTAGCCGAATCATACGAATGATTCAAGAATAACTGCTTGAATGACTTTTTGGAGAGCAGGCAAACCTTGTCAATGTCCCATTTTTCCGTAAAGGTTCGGACTGACTAGGATTGGAAAATTGTGGAGAATTTCAATTTGTCTAGAAGAGGTTGTTGTCAAGCGTGCGGTTACAGCGAGGCATGAAGAATACATCCACAAAGTTGGCTGCCTCGAAATCTGGAATTTTCGGACCTTTTGAGGAAAAGGTGTCGAAACTCCTGCGAATTCTAGATACTCCTTTTCTACTTTTGACAAATTAGGGTTATTGTAAGAACACTCCAAAGATACTGGATTAGCATCGTTTATTTGTTAGAAGCTTACTTAAACAGACACATAGACAAAGCGACTGAATTAGCAATCGTCGATGCCCAGCGGCCCAGTGAAATGATTGCAATATTCTCCACAAGCGGTCCAGTAGCAAGGTTCGAAGGATCCAGGCAGTGCGGTACAGCAGTAGTACTTCCGTCCAGGGCCGGCGGTCATTTGACTCTTGGTGAACGACGCTAAGGCGACAAAGATGAAGAAGAGGACAGGAACAAGCTTCATGATGAATGGCTTATCAGAAGCCACTCACTCTCTCTTTTATGTGGTCAGCGAAAAACGTTCTTTGATGGGAACGTTGACTGATCAGTGGCGTGTTTCGGTGGTGTGAGGGTTCGTATCTACATTTTTGGACTTTTTGAACCTTTTCCGAGTCAGAAGCTCCATTTTGTAAGTAAAATTGCACATTGGCTAAAGGTTTCAGTGACCATCCACCAGATCTACTCTTCAAAAATTAAGGTTTGAATTTTCATCTAAAATCTTCATGGACTTTATCCAATTTTAACAATTCTTAACGTCAATCGACATCCCAAATTTCACTTTTTAATTGAAGTCTTGGAGGTATTTGTGAAATGCTGCCTGTTCCTGTTAGCAGACAAGGTCTTCAAAGAGGTGTCTACAGCTTTAAGCTGATCTCCAATGCATCACAAGACCAAAAACCGGTAAACAAGTCTTATCAAATTGCATGTTGAGCCAAGAAAAGTTAGCGTTTCGTTATCAGGAAAAGAGGGAAAGGAAGAACAAGAGGCAGCATTTGGTACAACACAAGTTTTTGGTGACAGATAAGGGGAAGAACTGTAACGTGGAATGAAGCCGCTAAGCCGTAAAGCTGTCTTTAGGAAACGAAATGTCTTTTTTGTGCTGCATTGAAACTTCTCTTGTGCACTTAACCAAGAAACAACATTTTAAAAGAAGGCAGGGGTTTGAAAAGCAAGCAATCGTAAGACACTGAATGTCTTGCGTACTTGTAGAACCGCAGATGTTGTTAACGGTAGATAAAGAGGAAAGATGTGACGTGAAACACATCCATGAGAATGATGTTTATCCTCATAAAGATGCTGTTGCGGACGCGACTGTGGGAACACCGACTTTATGTTTGGAAATTGGTTTGAGATATACAATAGGAGATGGGAAAGAGATATTACAACATCGATCTGTCGTCGATGACAGATGCTTTGAAGGCTCTAAAGTGTTGTTTTATCTTGGTTCCTAATCTAGTGAACGTGTTCAAGATCTCAGAAACCAGCTTAAAAACTCTCGCTTTTCTCTGCATAAACACTCCTTACACCTCTCATTCACCATGTTTGGACGTTAATATTAAGATTGACGTGAAACATGCTGAAAGTGTGCTTAGCAAAACAAAACAAATTAGTAATTTACTCTTGAGGGCAATTTAACAATTGCAAGAATCTTGCGGATTTGAGTCTCCAATGACGTAATTTAAATCCTGGAAAAGGTCGGAAATATTGAGCACTTAGGATAGTTTGAAATCTAGACACGTTTGGAAATAACCTCAATAAACTGCGAATCCACTCCTATCTGGCTTTCTTTATTCATTTTTGACTTCAGCAAAAATTATGGAGAACAAAACGCCCAAATTCGCTGAAAGCGCCGCCCACACATCGCTTCGCGATGATTGTGTCGTGGTCGTCGGCGGCTTCGCCGCCTCGCTCTAGCGCCTGCACGTAGCAGTGATTCACAATTCTAGTTTTTACGATTACACAATGTAAAAGGCTAAGACAAAGACTTAGAAAGCCACAAAGCTTCACACATAAAAGTTTCGCTGAGGCGGGGTTCGAACCCGGTAACCCTTGGATTCTTGATTTTCGTCTAAAATCCACTTTTTCTGGCTACACATGGCATTGGGAGATAATCCAATAGTACATTCTGAATCTCCAGATCATTTTGCACAAAGTAGCAAATTCACTTTTTTGAGATAGTGCTTGTATGAAAAATAAAAGGCAGAATGTCCAAAATGCCGCTAATTTTTGTCAGAAACAAAACTCGACAAAATCGCGTTCTGGAAATCCATATTTTCTGGCACGCCTGGTGGCAAGCGTAGGCTTGTTTGAAAACTCTTGACGTGACAGTCACGATGCACTGGACCGCAGCTCCGCAGCCTTCAAAAATTACAAGAATCGATACGACCGAAAATAAATGTATGAACGCTGCCGGAATTGAAACTCAAATCCCGGAGCGCAATAAAAGCATTTTTCGTGTTTTCGTTGCTCATTGGGCACTAAAAACGATGCTGTTTGCTGCTAAAATGGAGGATGGCAAACACGACAGTCCTTGCCTTAGTATTACTGAAAGAAATTTGAAACAAGTCAACGTCCTCAAAATTCTAAAATTTCTGTTTGCAAATTCCTACTTTTGATTTTCAAAATAACCAATCCGGCTCTCATTCACCATTATTATTAGCCATGTTTCGCTTCGTACTCCTCACATTTCTTCTCTTTCTAGCCATGGCGCCCAACGTCAATTTCGTCAACCAGTGTCGCTTCGACATAAACGTCGTTAAAGCATTCCTTAAAAGTCGCATAAAAAAAAATCCGTATTTTAGCTTTAAAATTGGTTTGTTTATTTGTCCATTTCCAGCTTTTATTGCTTCAAAAATTTCTGTTACCGGTATTCCGACAGTGTCCACTTCTTAGCCCTATGATAATCTGGGTCATCGCCAATTGCAGTGGAGGGACTTAAAAAATTTGACACACACATTTCAAAATGAGTTTTCTCAAGATCTAATCCAGAGATATTCGTTGAATTCTGAGTCAGAGAATTTAAAATCTGTATAAAAGGTTTTAGTATAGTGGATCCATGCCGCCTCTCTTTCCACTAGCACAACTGTCGAGTTCAGCCGTTTAACGCTTATTGCATCTAATCTGTGTGGAACAAGAATTTCACGAACAATTTTAAACGGCTTTTACTAATCTGTCGATTCTTCCGCTGTAGGTTAGAACCACTCCGTCTAATTCTTAGTTTTCGTCCATATTTGAGAAGTGAAATTTCGCAGTACTCCGAATACAGCATATATAAGTTAAAGTGGCTCTGTTATAGTGGAGGGAAATTCATTATTGTGGACGAAATTATTTTAAATGATTTACGCATATTTGAAGCTTGTTGGCTCTTTCAAAAACACCCCAAAGCAGTTTTTGTATCTCGCTAATTTCTCTGACGTTTTCTTGGACAATCTCTTTGGGCGTTGCGCTCTTTTTCCAGAATTTGAGTTTACTCTTCTATGCATTTCTTGAATCTGGTTTTCCGTGTGTTATAAATGAAATTCAACTACATGCAAAGTGGCGCAAGAAAAAACAGCGCGCTTATCTCGGAGCCGTTGCATTTTTGAAGCATACAATGTTAAGATAAAATGTGCAACAGGCGATTCCGCGTCGAATGAGTTATAACACGCCTGTCGGGTTTAACGTTGTGCACTTATAGCCAAATGTCTGGAAAAAGTCTCGCAGAAACAAAAAAATAATTGCATTGAAAAAACGCCGTTTTTGTAACCTTGAAATCGGATGTGGGCTATGTCTGGAAAGGGACGGTTGGCCGTCATACATTTTCCAGACTGGTTCGGTCAAAAACGAAGGTAAGGGAGACCAAGACAAAATTTTGTGATTTTTTAACAATTTTTGTTTTTTCTGAGGTTTTTGCTAAAAGTTTTTCTCGATTTCCTCTATCCATTGCACCCAAAAACGGTCGAATTGGACAGTTCAGCGTCGAGATACGAGCCTCTAAAAATTGACCGTACTTTCTTAACAGTTTTTCCAGACATTTGGCTATAAGTGCACAACGTTAAACCCGACAGGAGCGTGGTATAGCTCATTCGACGCGAAATTGCCTGACCAAGATTCGAACCATGCACACTTAAAACTCCAGTTATTTGTACCATTTTCAAAAAGCTGGTTTCTTGGGAAACTCATAATCTCCATTCCAAAGAAAGGACAGAAAGAAGGCATGTCGTCGTCTTTTGGCGTCAGTACTAACATTTCGTGCTTCAGTAGATATGTAGTGGCTCTGTCACAAAATAGGTTATACTCGTTATTTTGAGGAACAGTCGAATTTTTGCATACCTTTGTTTCATTTCTTCCTGTTCCCATTCTCTTTTAGTCTTCGTTGCCCTCTGTATTTTGTGTTTTGCTTTATCCGTATTTTATACTTTGCATTTCAGCTGTAGCAACCTAGCAACAATTCATTTCAGCGCGCAACAGAGCATCCACAAAATCAAAAGTCAACTCCTCCGTCGCACGACCTCTGATAAATAATTTCAGAAAACGTCGATTTTGCCGCCGTTTCTGCACGCTTCTCTGCAACGTTTTTTTTCACTTCCTTGTTGCAAGGTCACAAGATCAGACGTTTGTTTTAGCTTTCCTGAAGGAGCGATAGCACGTGTGTTGCACGCTCTTGTTTCAAAGGTCGCTGTTGTCTGCACAACACCAATGATCACAAATTGCGTGTTGGTACACTTATGAAAAACGGGTTGAGGGAGGGTTTGGAGAGAGATTGGGAGGATTTTGCCGACGAGTTACGTGATAAACGGAGGACGAGGAAACTATGAATTTATGAAATGTTGGGATAAATCTGAAAATTGAAAATCAAAAGCAGCAGAAGATCAATTTTTATCAGCGAACGCAAGCTGAAATTATGTTAATTTTGAGCCAAATCAACCTTCAACTTAACGTTTGGTATTTTGAGTTATGATGTTATCTTCTTCACCCAAAGCCAAAATTGAATTGTACTTACCTCGAAGCAGGCTTGGGGGAAGGGCCGACAAAAATTGAAATTTTGCGAGGGGTAGGGTTTCTTAGTGTATTCCATACTGACCCAGTTCATTGTAATAGTGCTGTAAAATTGACATCGCTGCCAAAAATTTCCCTTTTGGTCTTAAAATTCACCACAAAGCACACAAATAGTCTTGAAATGGTCTCAGAAGCTTAAAAAGCAAGGTTAAATGTATCAAAATTTCAGAATTTTTCCGACCATTGCCGGATTTTGCAAAAGGTGGGGTGACCGAAGGTCATCTAGTCGGCGACATTCCCTCAGCCTTTCTTCAAAATCAAATTTTTCGACAGTTTTTTCCGTTTTTACTCTTTCCTGTTGCCCTTTAGTCGGCCATCACTACCCATTTCCAACGATCAGCCGGTTCACTATGCCATCAATCGCCCTTTTCCATGTAATCTTTATCAGCCGTCGAAATGACACTCTTTCATGTCTTATTTGTGTCGCCACACATCATTTGATTTTCGAAAAGTCAAAAACCAGTCAAAAACAGCTTTTTGAGAGTGTCTCAATGTTTACTTTATCCGCACAGATTTTGTGGTTAGTGCGTTAGGCAAATAATGAGAGTTTCTTAGAGCTTCAGGGTCATGTAATTAAAAATTTATTGTAAACGCAACATTTCAACACACTAATGCATTCCTGAGGTAGTATGTACACGATTTTATTTACATTCCCCTTAACGCGTGAAATTGCGTTTTTTGCGATGGAATTTTTGACTTTTCAGATGCTTATTCAAAGATTAGTGAATCAATAATAGGGATGGGTCCTTTTTTTAAGAAAAAAGCGTTTTTTCTAAGGTTGATTCTAATAAGAAGATGCATTTGACGGTGCTTCTGAGCGAAGAGATGCAAGCTGGAAATAATTCCAATAGCGCTGGCAAATCGAGAAGCGCCTTCCATTTTTCCATGCTTCGCCTGCATCAGTCTAAGGAGAGCAGAAGAGTATTCTTTCCTGGCTTTTTCTACAATAGGCTCAGCGTCGGGGCTAAGATCAGGACAGTCGGCTTGGAATAAAATTATGGCCTTCATAAGGACGTATTCCTCGCGGCTTAGGTTTAGGCGGTAGAAGGGCTCTAACATTCGACAGAAGATCTCGATTTCTAGGTTTGTAGGTCTAAAAACACATTTTTCAAAATTGTAATGCAGTAGTTTGTAAGCTCACTCTTTGTTAAACTTGATAGGCGTGACCCCATCTGGGTAGACGAGTGTTTTAGACTTGGACATGACTGTGAAGTAAGCCTGGATTAGGAGAACGTTGGTAAGTGTTCCTCGCTGAAGGAGAGTTTTCTGAAAAGTACGCGTTGTAGGGTTGGATTGAGATGAAAAGTGTACCTGGTCAGGAAGAGACAGTTGCAAGAATGCAGGGATCGTCTTGGCGGTCTCGATTACAATGAGTGAATCCATGAAGGTCCAGAACTTGGCTGTGACAAAAGGCCTAGGATGGGTTTTGGACCTTTCAGCAAAGTTGACTGGGTATTGGACTTGGAGGGGCCAGTTTGTGGCTCTCTGAAATGTTCAACGTGAAATAAAAAAATATGAATTCTCAGCTCAGGTTAACTTTAAATTGTGATAGGTCTAAAACTGAGCGACCTAAGCTTAAATCATGTTAAACCAATGTCTTCTGAGTGTTGAACACACAAGCCTCAATATTGCAAACTTAAATTTTAGAATATTTTTGTTTTAGGTTTATATATAACTAATCTTAAAGCCAGGGTTGTGCTAAACATGACGTCTTTTAAGACTCAGTTTCTGAAAGCTTAAGTCTGAACATCACAACTCTAAATCAATCCAATTCTAGCTATCCGAACGGTGATTGGTACCTTGATTAGGTTTTCTAATGCATAAGCCTGAACCTTGCCTTCCTACGCCTTAATTGCACTGTACCGAAAGTCAGGTCTCCTAAATTTAAATTTTCAGTTGCTGAGACATTCTAAGTCTAAATCGTTTCCAAACATCGGCTGATTGAGATCCCGAAGCGTCAATTTTTTAAAGCTTAAGTATTGTTCTCCTAAGCCTCAATTGTGCTCATTTTTAAAAATTTAACTTTACGTGTTCTACGAAAATTCTTAAGCTAGGTTTGTGAACGGTACACATCTGGACTTCCTAACCCTCACTTGTTCTAAGCCATTTTAAGCTTAATTTTTGTTGAGCGTAAGCCTCGGCTTTACAAATCTACGCTTTAAACTTGGGTCTCTTACAGTCACTTTAATTTAAATTGTGGGATGCTTAGGCTTTATACGTCATACACATGTGAGCTTGAGTTGAACTTCTTCAAGCAAATTGTCACTTCTAAGTCTAAACCAAGACCTCCAAAGTCAAAATTGCTTAAAGCCCAAACTTGGTCTTTTAGGGCCAATTTGTAAAACTCATCCTTACCTCATACTTTTCAGCGAGTCCAAAATACGATGCTGACGTCAAGAAATCCTCGACCCTCATATTCCTGGTGTCAACCTCTGTTGGGCTGAAAGTGGACCACCTCAACTGATCGGCTTTGAACTCCACATAAAGCAATCCATCAACGATTCTCTCATAAAAGTTCTCGTTAAAACACAGTGTTTTTGGTTCAACCTGAAAGAGAAAAAACCATTATGACATTATCGTTCGCGCATTTCTTAAGTGTACCTTCACGACTGGTCCCGCCGAACTCTGTTCGGTCAACTCGAGGCGACGTTTCTGAATGTGGCGCGTAATTTTTTGAGCGTCCATGTTTGAAGGAAGTTGGATGGCGGCTGGGTTCATCCCAACGGCAACGCACCGGTTGAAACGACAAAAGCGGCAGAGGGTTCGGTTATCTAAATCAGCAGTACTATAAAAATAGGTTTAAAAGCCAACTCACTGCAGTCAATCTTGCAATTTCCGTTCCTAGCACATGTGTAAGCCCTTTCGGTAACAATGGTCCTTCGAAAAAAGGTCTTACACCCATTGCAGCTGGGCACATCATAATGGAAACACCGTGCAGGAGCGGCACAAACAGCACAAATTCCAATAAAATCCGTAGTCGAACTCGTGCTACTTGAAGGTTCCTCTTCGGGAGCTCTGAAGAACTCTTCAGGACTTCTAAAAATTGCGACTTAATCTTTGAAACCTTTTTGCGACCCACAGTTCAACGACTTCCTCTTCACAAACGCTTTGCGGCGACGTTTTACACTCGTACTTCACCTCGGGAAATGTGAACATCCTGAAACTGTGTCATGAGAACAGAGAGAAGAGAGAGCAAATATTGATTGGGAGGAATTTTTGAGAGAGCCGGTTACCTGTTAAGGTCTTTCGTACGCTCTGAGAAACGGCGTTCTGTTTTTGGGGCTTTAATTAATTCAATTTGGGGGAAGGGTGAGAATTTTCAGGTGCAGAGTAATGGAAAAGCGGGGCAGTCAAAAATAGGTTTCTCACCACTTTATAATCAAAAAATGTTTGAACAAACGACTTGAAGAAATAATTTTCAACGTTGTTGGGGCTGTTCTAACGTATTTTCAATTGTTTTCAATAGTTCAAAAACTCCCTTTTCAACTTTATATGCTTCTTCAATAACTAGTTCTTAAGCACTTACTGAAAATGCTGATGCTCGTCCTCTTGACCATGTTCGACCTTATCAATACTCTTGAGCACATCGAGAATGTCTTCCAGGTCAGCGGTAGACTCGGAGCCGTAGCCGCTGCGCATCGAAGCCATCAGCGGATAAGGATAGCGCAAGCTACACATCAAGGGCGGGGAGAACTCTATGTCAACGAGAGGAGGACACAAGTGTATAGGGTTTGATTAGCCTGAAAAAAATAGAACTGCTGTAGAAGAGAAGCAAAGCGAGCGGGCGCACTCAACGAGCGCGGCAAGCAAATAACGTCACCCCTTCAATGTCACAATCGCGCTGAGCGCAAAACGACTCGATGATCGCAATCGCTCCTCGCCGCGATACCGCCGCGCTCTGGTCGTCTCTGGTTGGTCCTGCCACCCCGCCGCTGGCTGGGTTGGTTAGGAATCGACTGTTGTTGGAAACGACCACGACAACGTCGTTGTCGACGACCAAATGCGCAACAGCAAAACTTGGTCGTTGGGCGAGACGGCGATGGTAACCAACCAAAAGAGGAAGGGACTAGGCCAATCACTAGGAGAGGGATTTGTGATTGCTAAAAGGGTAGCAGACGATGTTGTAAACTGAGCTTATGAGAAGACAAGGAAAAACTTTGGGCCTAAAGTGGGGAATATCCAGTTCCAATCTTGGAATTTTGTAGCAAAATTGAGAGAATTTAAATTAAAAACGATGAATTTAAATAACACAGTCTGAAGCCAATGGTTTTTAAGACTTGGTCTTGGCATAAGACTTAGTTAAGACTTGGTTCAAATTGGGAATTTTTATAATACAGTATGTTATTCAAGCCTTTTAAAAAATTTCTTGTTTTAACTAACGAATATGGCTCAATTAAGAGCAAAAAACTGTCTCAATTAAAGTCTTTTAAATCTAGAATTGAGCTGAACTGAGCCATATAAAACAGCAGACCCATTAAACGCAGCTACTCAAGAATCTCGTCCTTTTACGACACGACGACAATCAAAAAGAGCCTCTCTCGTAAACAACAAAAAACCCAGTCATACCCCTATCACAAAGACCAAGTAATCTGTTGTTACTTACGAAAGAAGCCCTTCAGTGATAACTGTTCTTCTTATTTCTTCGAACTGATAAAAAAAACAACCACGTAAAAAGCGGAAACACCTCAAGTGATCTCTAATCAAGTAGAGCGAAAGAACACATCGCTACGGTCAATATGTTATTAGGGCGTCCAAACGATCAACTAAAATTTTCGGCCGCAATCGACGTCAAGCGCGGTTATCATGTGTTTGAAAAGTGCTGATAGACTACGGGAGTGGTTCTGGTGTTAAACAATTTTTATACGTTTAAAAATGACATTATAAATTATAAACTTACTAATTTAGGTTGGCGAAAATTAGAATTAGGATCTCAGAAGCATATTTATCCGTTTTTCAATTTCTAAACTTGCATTTACGCATTCCCTAAAAACCGGTTTTGCCTTAGGAACTCGGTGATGAAAGTCCAGCGTTACGTTTTTTGACTGTATGGCAAAGAACACTCTGACTAACCTCATAGTCACACATAATTTGCCTAAAGCGCACTTCCAAAATTGGTCAATTAAGTGAACACATTTCAGCTCTACTCCACTTTCACGTTCAAGCGACCCTTGCTTCGTCTTTGCGCTATCAATTACACCTTCGCGGCATCTTGACGACTACGCACAAACCCCAAAAATCGAAGCTCCTTTCTTAGCAGCTCACTCAACGACGCTCTTATCATCTATCAGTAAAAAACGTCTTTTAGTTGAGATGTAACACGACCGTTTAGGATAATAAGAGAATTGAGCGTGCAGGCAACGTCGCATCGACTATCTTTTCGCTGAACTGGAAACGAGCGCGCAACACAGCCATGTTCGTAAGAGGCGAGTTCAAAATGTGACCATAACCAAAAATAGAAGGAAACAGGTGAGGGAGGAGCCTTTGCCTCTATTTCCACATACTTTCGAAATTTTGGCTACGCACTTTATAGAGGTGTACGGGCAAGACCGAAGATCTTTTTTTTGGTTTCACCAGCCTAGCGGGGAAATGTCCAAGGTTGAAGGTGATCAAAACACAGTTTTGGGGTGTAAACGACAGGTGCGTATTCAGCTGCAAAGGATGACGTAGGAGCCAGCTGGAAAAAGTGAGAAGAACGGATCTGAAGGCAGATGGAATTCAGGATACGGGGAAGGAGAGTGCAGAATGAACTGGTGTATAATCACAGACTATGGATGAAAAAATAAGACGTTGAAATTTCTTCTACTTAAGAACTCAAGTTTTTTTAAGATCTTTGTCAGTTTAATGAAAAGATTTTTTGGAATTTGAAGGTTGGAAGGCTTTTTGAGTTTCCGGCTTTTGGACTGTTCTTCGGTTCATTTTGAGTCTAATGTTTGCAAAAAAGCTCAGAATTCAAGTGGAGAGCAAAGGGTACTTCGGTCATAGTTCAGAGATCAAGAGCTACGACGACGAGAGGTCGTAAGATTCATTTTTTGCATTTTTTAGATCCACTAGAAAGAGAAGGACGTCACGATAAAGTATAGATGGTAGCTAATTATAGGAAAGCAAAAGCAATAAAATTGTTTCTCGCCGTAGCTTAGCAATTGGCAATTTGCGATAGAAAACATTAGCTCTCATGAGGCATCGGTTATGCAGAAAAGTACCAAAAAGGAATGTGAAATTCTGAAAACACAAAAACCGAGCGTTCACAGGAAACTTCCAAGCGACAACATGTTTTTATGTTTAAGAGTCATAAAATAGAAGAGATTTTGCAGCATTTGAGAGTTATCTTTAGGCCTCTTAGTGTTTTTGCGTCACTGCGTTGTAGCTTGTGCGTAGTGACGTAAGGGTAAAGATGCAAATAGGGTTTTTTGAATTTATGTAATATGGCCATCTTGTTGTGAGGGCTAACGTAAACATATCAAATTACAAACAAACAAGCACTTCGATGGATGAGAACAATTCAAAATGAAAGCTGAAAACGACCGAAATTTTTGTGCATATGTTACCCTTGTAGAAGTCTTACAATTAGCATTTCCACTACAGTGACACCTCATTGGCTTTTTTACATGCCGCTTCTTGGCGTAAGAAGCCTTGGAGGCATACCAAAAAGAAGAAAACCACATTTAAAGTTTTCTAGACTGGAATTGAATAGACGGGATGTATACCGTTAGAAGCTGCGTCAAAAGCTCGATTCGTGTGTCCAATAGACTTTTCATTCGACATGCTCTATCTCGTCGTGCAATCAACTTGACTTGTGTCTCCGTCATAATCCGGCGTTTAGCCAATTTCAGCCGTTCAGTCAAAATTCCACGTTTAAAAAAATTGAAAAAAATGGAAAAAGTGGTTTCAAGCGGTGAATATATGAATAATGCAAAGCCAAATGGTCGCTTTATTGTAACGTTATGCTCAAATTAAAGTGTTTCTCGCCTGTCTTACATATTTCTCGCCTTTCTTCGGTTCGAACCCACCACCCCAAAACTCGTAGTCCGCACGCATACCGACTGCGCCAAACAGGCTGTGCTTTCCATTTGTCTGATCGTAAATACATCGCCGCGGGCCAATTTTTGGCACTTTTAAACGCGTTTTTAGGGCTTTTTTGGTCAAAATGCACGTGAGTGACCTATACCACGTTGTTCAGCGCGCCGAGTACTACCAGAATTGACTAAGCTCGCTCATTTCTGGGTGTAGCAACTTTGAAGGTTCCCTTGTTAGGTCCATTGTTGAATCGAGCAAGAAACACTTCTGATTGTTATCTCAAAACTTCAAAATCCCATAAAGCCGCAAATTTTCTACCTAAAAGAAAATTCCGAAATTCAAATCTTTGGAAATTTCTTGTTGAAATCAAGTCTTAATTAACTATGGACCTTTCTGTTTGGAAAATCAGAAGTAAGCTTGTCAAAGTTGAGCCTTTAAAAAGTCTGTTTGATCTAAGATTCAAAGTTGTAAAAAGCAAAAAAACGTTTTTTGATACGTTTGAAATGGAATAAGTGTTGCTGTTCATTCGCATTTGAGGCTTTCACTTCCATATCAGAGGCATCCAACAGGTACCACTACATTTCTGTTTCCGTTTGCACAGCACCCGTCGGAACATTAGTCGCAAGAAAGCAAAAAGGCGCACGTCACATGAGAGTCTGCGATGACCTGATAACACTGCAACAGTCGAATCAGACGTTCGGAGCGGAATCATCATTTGTAGTTTGGTCTTACTCTCGCGAGTTAGTGCTGATTCAGCTGTTTTTACATGGTCCTTAACATTTGGTTACTTAAAATTGAAATGTTTGTTTTAGCGATTGAAAGGTAGAAACAGTGTTGGGTATGGCGTTAAAAGGATTCATTTGGTCCGTTACACCAATTTGCAATGAAACAAACTCTGAGTCAACACGCAGACAGGTCGATTCTTAGCCGTCATCCAGTAAAGCTCCCTCAGCTGATCAAATTTTTCTCCAAATTTTTGCATTGACTGAATCAGGCCCAGAAGGTTCCCGAACCTGACAGCTCCTTCGACGTCTCCATGGTGATTCTGGCAGAGGCGAAGTAGGACGTCCGTGTATTTTTGCCTGGCTACTCTCAAGGTTTTAGACGACTCTTGGGAGATGTTAGGGTTTTCTGAAACGGTAGAATTTGGGTACTGTAGGTCAGGTTTAGAGTTCAATAAAAGTTAATCCTCAGGTATGATTTAAACTTGAATGAAAGCTAATAATTAGGTGGGGTTGAGACTTCAATTGAAAGTTGAACTAAGGTCAATTTTGGGCGTAACATAAAGCTAATGCTTACATTAAGTTTAGGCTCAATCTTAGACTAAATTCAGGTTTAGGTTTCTATTGCTGACCTGCATGAAGGTTGATGATAGCCTTGCAGAGGACGTATTCTTTCTTGGAAATACCATAGCGTATTAGAGGTTGAAGGATGTTTTTGAAAACCTCTACATGCAGGTTGGTGCGGCTACAATAGCTCAGAATTTCAATTTCTTGAGTCTACAAGACTTACACATTTTTTAGCAAATCTAGAGCTTTGATTCCATTAGGAAAAACGACTGAATCCGAATTCAGTTTAAACGAGAAATAGGCTTCTGTGAAGAGACGATTTGTGGCCACAACGGATCTTAGAATCTGGATCTAAACAAATTGTTTAGCTGAAAATAAGCATTTTGAAAGAAATGTCACCTGGTCCTTACAAGGCAAGCTCTGAAACCCATTCAGATTCTTACCGAATTCTATAGCAAGAACCATGTTGAGAAACAGCCAAGGTCGATAATAAGGCAGACTATTGCAATATTCATCCTGACTCAAAGGAGCAGTTTTGATAGGCCAGTGTGAAGGGGTTTGCAGATTCTTGAAATTTTCAAAACAGCAAGGTGTGTTTAAGAAGTAAGTGATGTCTTTGTATTGGAGCCCATCTTTTAGCGGATTAACGTTGGAGAAACGGACGCGGTTGCAGTAGTTTTCTTGGTTTAAAAGATGGTCGAGGATTTGGTGAAACGTTGAGACCAAAGCCATAGCGCTTGGAGCGACGAGCTGAAAAAGACACATCAAAAACTGCTTTCGAAATTGCTTTTTTCAGTTTTCCGCAGCCACGGAACTTTATTCAATCTTACCTGAACTGACTTTCCCAAGTAGTCCACTGCCGTTCTAGGCTTAGTCAGGTTTTGTTGAAAAACAAGCCTTTTGTGATCGTCTTCAATGTAAATCGCTATAAACGGCTTCTTAGTTTTCACTTTCAGCTATGAAACCCACAATTAACGTTCATTCCCACAGCCAGGCACTTGGCCAAACGACAGTACTTGCAAAACTTCCTGTTTACTAAAAACACCTTAAAAATCAATTTGAGGATTTAAACATACTGTTCTTAATAGGGCATCTTCCGTCTTTCATGCAGACATAGTTTCTTGCAAACACCAAAGTCCTTCGAAAGAATATCTTACAGCTGTTACACGTCAGCGCGTCATAGTGAAAACACTTGGCTTCAGCTCCACAAACGACGCAGTATTTCGAACCCATTCTAGGGACACTACAGCTGAAAATATGCGTCGAAAAGTCAGGAATCTCTGAAACATACCCAGACTGTGGCGGTGTTTTGATCCTCATAACTCAAAATCAAAGTTTACCTTCAAATACCAAAAAAGCAGACGAGACGGCAAGACGTCCTAAGGAAGTAATTGACGGTGACCACCTATGTGAAGACGTGTGCGAAGAGTGTTTTCAATGCATTTGGCGAAAACAAGACCGGGAATTCGCCCTTTAAGCCAACAGTGTGATGATGCCAAATAACACACATGTGACGGACATTGACGTCTTCAGTCCGTGCCTCCACGTTTGTCAGCAGTAAAATTCACACGTTCGCTCATTTAAGTGTTATGAAAAATTCTACACACTCGTGAAATCCTGCCCAATCACGACAAAACCAGGGATTAGCAGGTGGGATCGAATGAAAAATCAAGTTTTTGTGAAATTCTACACCACCGCTGGAGATTTTCCAGCTTTTGATACCTTTTCCAATTTTTTCGGAGTTCAGCTAGAAATGTGTTTGTTGGGCTTAGGCTTTGCGTGATTTGCGTCATTGGAGCTGTCTCATTCGGCTGCGGTTCGATTGAAGATAAATCAAATATCATCTTTAAAAGCTTTTAGACCATGCGGCGTTCTGGTAGTTCCGGAACATGTCAGACATTACTGGTTTTCTACCGTAAAAGTCCAGCCAGATTCGAATTATGGTTTTCGAACTGTGTTGTGGTTTATTCGTGGAACTGAAGCGCACCACAGAGTTCTCAGATCAGCTCTCTGCGGCATCATAGCCGACAGATCGAAGGGATGGATTCAAAGACTGACCAGGTTACATAATTGTCCACAAAAGTACCTGTCGGAATCCGAAATGTGTGAGATCGAGTACAAGCCGCAGCATTGTCCTTTAACTGTCATATTATTGTTAGAATGGGACAAGCTTGGTATCGGTACAATCCCGACTATTACGTCCTTCGGCTACAAGTTGCATTTGAAGGGTGGGTACAAATTGACAAGCGGGTGGGGAATATTTTATGGTTTATTAGTGGAACTGAAGCGTACCACGGAGTTCTCAGAACGGCACCGACCATTAACAGTCCCATTGGCTTAGCACGTCTCAAGAATGCGTCAGAATACTTGTTGGATGTCGGATTTAGAGATGAAAGCTGTGGCTCGATTCTGCGAGCTAATTTTTTTGGTGTATGATGCCGATAGAAAAACCTGGATGCCATATTTTAGCCGACTCTTTATTTCTTGCTTCTACACAACAAAAAACTTGAATTTCACAATGTGGGTTGAAGACTCACCTGATCTTCCACAGGTATAATCTGAAAACCATCCAAGGTTTTAGCAAACTATACACAGGATCATGTCCAAGAGGAACCAGTGCTTAGAAAAGGAAGCACTGTCGACGTATTCTTTAAAGCTCTCTGGGAGCCTGTTGATAGAAATGGGCCAGTTGGTTAGATTTACCAATTTGCTTAGGTTGCCAAAACATGAGACGGTGGTCAGGAAGTATTGAGTGTTCCTCAGATCAGACCTGCTTTGTAAGGGTCGAAGGTGGATAACCGAACTCGGTCACAGCGGTTTTCAAAATACAGTAAGCTGTCCTGTCAACAAGCTTTTCACACATGTTTTCAATTATTAGAACGTTGGGAGCGACAATCTGAAAAATGCAATGCTTGAAGAAGTATGTTGTAAAAAGTGGAACAACCGACCTGAGACTGGTGCTGCCAAAATTTATTTCTCATCATACAAATCCTTGGTAAATTCTAGAGGAGGCCTGTTTGGAAAGATGAATCTCATATTCATTAAATAAAGCACTCTTAACTTTGCGAATTTCTCTCCATAGTTAGTCATTGATTGGATCAGACCTATAAGGTTACCAAATCTGACCGCTCCTTCGACGTCTCCATAGTGGTTCTGACAGAGACGGAGAAGGACGTCCGTGTATTTCTGCCTCGCTACTCTCAGGATTTCAGAAGATTCTGAAGAAATGTTAGGGTTTTCTAAAAATTTAGAATGAGGATACTGTAGAGGATGTAGGTTTGATGTCAAGGTCGAATTTAGGCTTACCTACAAGCTGATGGTAAGATCAAGGTGCGGCTCACATGGGAACTTAGTATGTTAATATTGGAATCATGTTTGAGTTATAGCCGAGACTAATGGCAGATTGAAGCCTATTTTTAAACGTAGTGTAGTGTAAAATTTTGGTTTAAATTCAAGCTTAGACTAACGTCATTAGTACAACATTAGACTAAAGTCAGGTACGGGCTCAATTTCATGGGGGTTTTGGGTTTTTTAAGTCGAAGCTTTGGCTACGTTAAGGCTTGAATTACAACAAATGCTTAGGTCTGTTATCGGCTTAAAATAAAGCTATTGCTTAACGCTTAACGGTCCAAGCTTAAATTAAAGCTCAGACTAAAGGCTTTGTTGGTTTTTGGGTTGATTTTAAGCTAACGCTCTGGTCAATATTTGGTTTCAATTAAAGCTTAGACTCAGTCAGCTGTAGGTTTAAATTGTTGTTTAGGGAGGTTAGATTCAAACTTGAATTGCAGCTAAATCTTATGTTAGGTTTAGGCTAAAATTGAAGCTCATTCTTGGGTAATGGTTAAGCGTCAATAGCTAACCTGCTTGAAGATTGATAATGGCTTTGCAAAGAACGTATTCTTTCTTGGACACCCTGTATCGGATAAGGGGTTGGAGGACTTTTTAAAAACGTCGACTTGGAGATCTGTTATTCTAAATTTTATTTCTTAAGTGTTGTTTTTTATGGAGTTGACTCACACATTCTGAAGCAAATACAGCGGTTTGATGCCGTCAGGAAAAATCAGCGAATCAGAATTGTTCTCAAAGGAGAAGAAGGCCTCAGTGAAAAGCCGATTAGTCGAAACCGACGATTTGACAATTTCCTTCTGATCCTCATAAGGAATGATCTGAAAGCCTCCCAGCATCTTGGCAAACTCTATAGACAAGATCATGTCCAAGAGAAACCAGTGCTTAGTAGAATATGGCAAATTGTAGGCTATTTCTTCAAAGCTCAAAGGAGGCCTCGTCAGCTTTATTGGCCAATTTGTAGGTCTTTGAAGCTTGTTGAGGTCTCCAAACCAAGATGCTGTGGATAGGAAGTATTGGATGTCCTTGTGCTGTAGGCCTTCTTCCAGTGGGTCGAAAGTGGAGAAGCGAATTCGATCACATCGATTCTCAAAGTAAAGCAACTTGTCCACAAGCTTGTCACACATGTTTTCCACTATCATCAAGTTTGGAGCCACGATCTGGATCGTTTTGCCTTCATAGTCAACAGCAGTTCGAGTCTTGCTGAACTGAGCGTGCATTCTGCGCCTGGCGCCTTCGTCTTCTAGTTGGATGGCTGCAGGAAAGCAGATTAATGTATACAGATTAAGGGTTAAATGTTTACCATTTGTGTTCATCCCAACAGCGAGACATTTGGCTAGACGGCAGTATTTGCAGAAATGGCGATCGGCTGGAAATACGACCTTATAGCTACTCATTGAGCACTGATTCCTTATCCCAAGCCAAATTCAAGCAATTTTACAGTTGTAATTGTCTCATCCTTCTTTTCTCAACCTTGTGCCCTAACTTTGTTTTCTTAGCCGCTATTGATGTCTGACGAGTCTGAGCGGACTTTGCGATACTGAGTCTCTTTAATCTCCATTCACGTTAATCTCACACCCACTAATTCTGTCTGATCTTATCGCTTCGCTTTTCACGTTTGTCAGAATCTAACACATTCACGCTAAACAGTTGAAAACATAAAAAGAACTCACAATTGTCAATAGGACAGTTCTCGTCCTTAGAACAAACATATCGCTTTCCGTCGACCAAAGATCTCCGAAAGAACGTTTTGCATCCACTACAAGTGAAAGCGTCATAGTGGAAACATCTAGCCGGACCTCCACAGACCACGCAGACCTTATGGGCCTTGAATAGCGATAGGCTACAAACTCTAATAACGCTTACGTTCTCCAAGTTTACATTTATGCTTACCTTGCACGTGGGTTCTCAATAGTGTACGCAGTCATCAGCGCAGAACTGTCAACTGACGAAAAAGAAGAAATCGATTGACAAGTGACGCGAGCTGACTGAGCGATGATGGTGTGTCACATGCCTCTGATTGCGCGTTGAGCGCAAGAGCGACGTAAAATTTAGTAAAAAGGTGAAAAAGCAAGTTAGACGAATAGAATGTGCGGGTGGCGGATGTTTACGAAACAAAAGCACTTCTCAAATTGTAGATTATGGCTCCTTACTTGATCAAGGACAACATGTATGTCACTGTGATAACAAAAAACCATGCTCAAAAATCCAATATTTGATTACTGTTCAATGTATTATGAAAAGAATGTTTGATTTTAGCATTCTTGGAAAGTTGCTTAGAACCAAAACAAAAAATACAACAAATTTAACCGACCTGGCAAATCAGCAAATTTTTGCATAAACCAGCAATCCTTTATGAAATAAAGGAGAACGATACAGACATATCCGTCCGTCTGTCACGAAATTCCCAGACGCGAGTTGCCTGATTACGCTAGCGGCACCATTTGCGTCGCCGTTGCCGCCGCGATTTTCGTGGTTTTGCGCGCCGTGTCGAACGCCAATCCAAGAGCAACGGTAAAAACTTTGAGGCTTCAAGCGCGCTTTTGGTAGAATTCGAAGTGCCAAGGTTCCCTTTAGCCGAGAAATTTTTCAAACGAGGCGTGTAGCGCCAAGATTGTTGCAACATAGGAATCTGTGAGGTGCGAAGCGCCGAACAATCCTGATTTAAATAAAATATTGTCGCGCAATAGCGCGCGCGGCCCCGTTAATCTATAATAAAGGAGAAGGATCCAGGCGTGTCCGTTCGTCCGTGAGTCACAAAAGTTGTAACCACTAACCGGTCTTGCAGACGCGACGGCTTGATGTCCTAAATTGATGCCGCAAACGCCGAATTGGCAACGATTGTGGGCGTTTTTGGGCTTAATCAGCTCTGCACAAAATCCGTACCAAATAATACGTGAATTTGCAAACGTTTAAAATACTTTTCCATTTTTTTAATGAGAAGAGTCTTTAAATGAGTCTCTGAGAAGGCTGATTAAACTCTATCTGCCGATCAGCTTCTGAGATTCTAAGCACTTAATCATTTTAGATATTGGCATTTTAGATATTGCTTATCAAGATTTTGAAAACACTTGCGTGTCTAAGCTTATCTATTTATATGTACTATTATGGCTAGAAAAACAATTTAACAGTTAACGTTGGCAGAGGTAAAAGAAAGGTACGAAAACAAGAAACACGATACAAGGTACAAGAAACGTAATGGAGACAGGGGTTTCAGCACATTGGTTTCGAGAAAGTTAGCCATTTTTAAGGTTCTATTTACAAGGCCGAATATGGTTTTAAAGCTCTGTAGCAACTTGCATTCTGGACTGGTTTTCAATTCGACCGCGATCATTGGCTCTTTGCCAAAAAGACGCGTTCTTCGTCGACGGCTTTTTCGGATCTCTGGATAGAAGTTGAGAGTTAAACAGTTGAGAGCGGTGATGTTTTTATTTGAGAGACAAAATCTTGACCAAAGAACTCATCACCGACAATATAGACTTATGGTTTCTGAAAGACAAACAGCTTATTTTGGGCAAACATGTGGTTTCTGGTCTGAATGACAAGCAGTATGAAAGGCGTACAGTTGGATTAAAGTGCGTTTCATAGTCATCATACTTATCACATTTGCTTTGTGTAAAACGTTTTTTTTTTCGTTTTTACGTAATTTTTTAAAAGTTTGTTTTGATTCTTAACGCGTAAAATGCCATCCTTTAACAAAATCTGTTTACTGTGACGTTGTTCTCTAGACGCCACCTTTAAATGAAAACAAGATTTAAAAATTGAAAAAGTAAATAAAAAGTCAAATTGGACTTGTTTGAACCATTTTTGATAGTACTTAGAGCGTGTTTGTGAACTAGCACTTTCAGTGATAGAAGCATTTAAACTTAAACTTTTTAACCAAATACCTCTACGTTCTTGTGTCGATATAGTAATCCTCTCCATTGAATAAAAGAGAACGATCCGAACGCGTCTGTTCGTCCGTCACGAACCTTCCAGACGCGAGTTGCCTGATTGAACGAGCGCTGGTTACGGTAGCGGCGGCGCTTGCGTTTGCACGCTTTTCGCCGTCGCCTTGATTTTCGTAGTTTCGCGCGCCGTGTCGAGCGGCGGGGAAAGAGCAACGGTAAAAATTTTCAAGCTTCAAGCGCGCTTTTTGGTGGAATTTCAAGCGTCAAGGTTGCCTTTAGCCGAGAAATTGTTCAAACGAGGCGCGTAGCGCCGAGGCTGTTGCAAAATATAAATCTGCGAGGCGCGAAGCGCCGAACAATGCTGATTTAAAGAAAATAGCGCGCGCGTCCCGTTGAAACATTCAAATATCTCTTAAAACGTCCTTGACTTTATCTTCATAACATCCAAGTTTTAAATGAAAATGTGTTTTTTATGGGGCTCAAGCGGATGCAATTATAGATTTATAAGGTCAGTAAATTAAGATAAGCAAGTATGGATGTCAACAATTATGAACAATGTATGTAATTCAGTTATCTTGTTTTTTTCTAGACCTAAGGAATTATGGATATGGATTCTAAAATTGAAAAGTGGTTTTCAACCATTTCCGGTTTGTACAACTGGTCTTGAATGGTCAATGTCATGATGACGTATAGAAGTCGTTACTTCTTTTCGAGCTAGTCATGAAAAATGTTTTATCGTCGGAACCAAATCGAATCCCCCCGCTTGGAAAAGTCGCATGTTCGCATTCGACGACGCGCGCCGGCGGCGGAACGCCGATTTAGTATGGAAAACGGTGAAAATGACCGTGGTGTCGTCAAAATCGGCGTCGTTCTCGGGCGTCTCGCTGTCAATCGAAAATTTGACGTGCAGAATTGTGGAGGAGGTCGTCCTTCACGTTTTTCGCCCAAGTTTGCCGCGATCGGTGGCGTGTGGGCGCAGTTGATAGCGTTGGCAGCGTGGCTGACCGTTTCCGCATCCATTCGCGCTCGTCTTGCACGGTTTTAGCCTGTTTTGGCTCGTTTTTTGCGCTTTTTTCGCTGAAATTGGGAGTCTTTGCGTGAATAGAGCGTGAAGCTTTAATTCGAGCGATTTTCAGCGGATGTCCTTTGGGCCTTCTGTCGCTTACTTAATGGAGGCATACTCTGTAAGAAATTCGTACTAAATTTAAGATCAAACGCGGACATTGTAGCCATTATTATGATACACACACGAAAATACTAACATGTAACCATAAACTGACAATATTTCAGACGAACAATGCGCTCAAATCAAAGCTCAAATCCAAATCCGCGCTCTATTCACGCAAAGACTCCCAATTTCAGCGAAAAAAGCGCAAAAAACGAGCCAAAACAGGCTAAAACCGTGCAAGACGAGCGCGAATGGATGCGGAAACGGTCAGCCACGCTGCCAACGCTATCAACTGCGCCCACACGCCACCGATCGCGGCAAACTTGGGCGCAAAACGTGAAGGACGACCTCCTCCACAATTCTGCACGTCAAATTTTCGATTGACAGCGAGACGCCCGAGAACGACGCCGATTTTGACGACACCACGGTCATTTTCACCGTTTTCCATACTAAATCGGCGTTCCGCCGCCGGCGCGCGTCGTCGAATGCGAACATGCGACTTTTCCAAGCGGGGGGATTCGATTTGGTTCCGACGATACTAAAAGCCCCATTACATCTACTAAGTATAATTCCAAAGCCTAGGAAGCTTTGAAACGACTACTTCTTTAATTGGAATGACCTGTTTGTGAAGCCTGAAAGACTAATATTCATCTTTTAACGTTTCCTTCTAAAGTTCAGGGTTCTGAAAATTAAGTGGAACAACATTTACTAAATGCTTGTTTTTTGTCGGTATTTTTCTGCCTACAACTCAACGAAATACCCGTCTTGGCTCCGCCTTTCTTAATCTCATCTTACTCCTGCTCACAATCTTGTTTAACCTCAATCCAAGAAATACATCAACGCGCCGTTTTCTACTCGCTCCAACTTCACAAACATGGAACTCCTGTTATTCCGTCACAAGACATGGCTTCAAATCTACAACTGCAGTTCTGAGGTAGCCCATAAAGCTGACCCAGATGACGACGAAACGATCTACGGTACTCTGCTCATTATGGGAGCTTTTATCTTTGCTGTAAGTCATCAAAATTTGAATTTTTGCTAATGTTAAGTTTAGATACTCTACATACCCTGCATGCGAGTCCTTCTTCGAGCTGAGGTTCTACAAAGATCTAGCATGAAGATCATGCTGGCCTTAGGCATTACTGATATTATAGGTCTCGTAACGGCGGGCTTGATCACTGGAACGTTTGTAATCAAAAAAGTGGTCTTCTGCAGTTATCCGGTGTTCAACTTCATTGTAGGAGTCATCGCCACAAGTAAGGCTCAACTAGATTTTAATAAGTGTTTTTCAAAGCAGCATTTCAGTAATCTAGAGCGAAACGTGCATTAAACATCTTAGAATTCTTGAAAATGACTAACGTCAACAACCGATTTTTACGTAAATTACCGTTTAGGTTGATAGAGGATTCTTATAGGAAGCTAAGACCCGTGGATGCTTAAAAAACTTTTAAAAACCTTTTTGTAGTTTAAAAAACCAAAAAATTTAGATTTTCAAACGTTTTGTGTTACTGAGGTTAAGGATGATTTAGTGGCATTCAAAGTTCAATTTGATTACAAGGCTTTTACAAGGGAACCTCTCCAAGTGTAAATCACAGATTGAGCTAAAAATTGGTGGGCAGGTATATCCGGATACGCTAATTAAGAAAAAAAGGTTTTTTAAGCTTATACAAATTCTAAAGTGCTTAAAAGGGCATATCTAGATTGAGAAACTGTTATCGCAAATGTCAAACCGACCGGTCAGCTCGGACGGCCAAGTTCAAATGACCTGTTTTTACGTCAAGATTGGTCATTCTACCTTATTGTCTGCTTACCGGTCGGTTTTCCCATTCTAGACATGCTCTTTTAGGTCGACAAAACCTATATTTAGAGATCTATCTCTGTGATTTACTCTTGGAGAGGTTTCCTTTGTTACTTGCAACTCTAGAATCGCCTACTTGAGGGAAAGGTAAATTTAAAGCTTTTGAAGTGATTCAAACTTGGATTTACAGGGTTATCCATAAATACTGTAACGCGTAAAAACACTCATAACTTTCTCGAGAACTAATCAAACAGCCCGCTCAATATAGTAAAATAGTATTTATGGATAACCCTGTAATTGCATTATTTCTCTGCATGACTAACAACGTCAACATGCAACTTTTGATAATTTACCGTTTTTATAGATAATTCTCATGTAGCGATTAGGCGCTCAAACGCTTAAAAAACGTTTACGTAGGCAGAAAGTTCAACAACTCAAAATTTCTAAAAGGGATGACAAAAGTTTTTTAGGCACTTGGTGCGCCAGCTGTTGGATCTGTGTGCTTCTTGCTGGCAGTCGTTGTGTGGAACTGCTTAGCGACCCTCTCCACAAGACGTTTTTTGACGGCTGGAAGACGTGCGCTTGGTTAAGCCTTCCATTCCTCTTCCAAGCTTACATTGCTATCTTCACAAAACCAGCTGTGTTCACAGCGAATGGAAACATGTGGCTGTTTGACCCGTTTTTCGGGTTCAATATCAGCTATGATGCTTCTCAGGTTCGTCGATCAAAAAAAAAAGAAATATGCACATGAAAAAAAGTTGATTTTGTGGGTTTTTTATGCCCTGATCAGCTGTTCATAGAGTACCATAACGATACGGTATAGAGCGACCAACGTAGACCAAAACACAAGCATGGTGATTGCGTTTTTGTTTCCAACAAGGGGTCGCAGGTTTCGGGAATTTCTCAAAGTTTTCATCTATGAATAGTGAATCAATGCTTAATTTGACAACCTCAACCTTCTCAAAAATGTCATTTTCAGTACCACAACCTCCCCCACACCACCAACAACCTTGCAACTCCTCTCATTCTTCTAACCTTCTATATTATCCTATGCGCCACGCTTCGGTTCAAATACGTGAGTTTTGAGAGTCGAAATATGGCCACCCTTAAGAAAAAAGTACGTTTGCCCTAAACTACAGATTGTAATCTATGTGTATGCCCTCTTAGATCGTAGTCCAGGCCATCGCGATCTGTAGTTTCAACTTTCTGGCCTCCACGTTCTACGCCTATGTCCAGTTCTTCCCACCTCCGATGTACTTCAACGTCATCGGCCACGTCAGTTGGTTGTGCTGTCATGGGGGACCGGCAGTTGTGTATCTGGTTCTTAATGAGACCATCAAAGGAGGTGTTAAGACTATGTTTCATAGCACTCAGGTTGGGACGGAGGCGACTAATGGTGCGCAGACCACGACAGGTATCAAGCGTTTCTATAGTGTCGATAGGAGGTAGGGTTCACAGGAGTGAATGACGCTAGCTTAAAAATGCAAATATTTTTTCAATTTGTTTTGCAAACATTTGAAATACATTAAGCGTTTTCAGTGGTCGGAAACGTCAGCCAAGATAATCTCCTTCGTCGGGCTCCTTAGAAGCTCATTCGTAACCTATGAACGTAGTTCCGTATCTGTATTTTGTAAGCATTTATTTAGAACCATAAATCGATCCACAATTGACTAAATGCACTTTTCTCGTTCAAAGCAGGAAGCAGTCGGGTATAGATGATGTTGCTCAGGTGGCCGTTCCCAGCCAAACTCCGATTAACAAAGTCATAGAGCTGCTGGAATTTGTGGATCCATTCTGTTCCCCTGCTTTCAGTTTGGACCAGTTTAATGACAGCTTTAAGGTGGATGAGACGTTCCTCTTCTAGGATCGCACGTGCTTCAGGTGAAAGCCCACGAGCCGCTGAGTTAAGAGCTATAATAACCTTGAGAAGGACTACTTTTTCAATGGATATCTGAGTGGCAAAGCAAGCTTGGACCATTCCTTCCTGGACTGGTTTGGTCACTGGATCTTCCCTAAAAACACATTTTTCACAGTTCAATGGAAAGAATATAGACTTACCCTAAATTACAAAAAGGGACCATCCCATCAGGGTGAATAACCCTATCATGACCTCGAAAATAAGCGTCACAGGTAGCCAAAAACTGGCAAAGAGGGACTACGGTACCCTTGATCAGAGCCATCTGGTCCTGAAGCGAAAGCTGTTTCATGATCCCCAACGTTTTGTAAAAATCAATAGCCAAAACGACGTCCATGTAAATCCACATTTTTTGACCTTTCTTGGCTAAAATTGGATTGTAGGTAAGCCAAGTTTCCTGTTTAGGCCAGACGGCCACGACCTAAACAACCTATCAAATGCATGTTGAGGTTGAACTTGAAATACCTGATACTTGTCAGACTCGTTTAAAGAACAGGGAGCCCTGTAGAACTCAAAGAGAGTCTTATCAGCGTTGTATGGGAAAAAGGTTGACCTGCGTAGTCTTAGGATTTTCTCCTCAATGTAAACCATGTCCTTAATCTTCAAGCAGAGGGTCGAGTCGAAGGTCTGAATCATGGGTTGAAGCTTCTGGGAAGAATTTCCGACCTCTTTGGCTTGCATGCCCACCTGGATACATTTCGTAAAGCGACATGAAGCGCAAAATGTAGTTCCTAGAATGCGTAAACTACCACTCAATTCAAAGGCTAACCTCACCATATACAGTTCTACATGTGCCACCATTTTTACAAGCTAAAGTTCTGCCAATCAACACTTGCCTTCTGAAAAACGCCTTGCAGCTAGAACAAGATGGAACGCCATAGTAGAAACAAGAGGCAGATCGATTGCAGACCAAGCAAACAGACGGAGGGATTGTGTCACTTCTAAAAAGTACCATTTTCAGTTGAAGGAAAGACGAAAGGAACTAACCGTTTATCAACGCTCCGTAAAACTTCCATCGCAAAGAATCAAATAAAAGGAAATCAGTTTATCAGTTTGGTTCAGCTTATGGGACCATGAGCTGAAATGATGGGCGTTTGTGTGTAGGTAGAATCAATAGATTAAGAATGTTTGTTCAGTGCGAAAGGCAAAACCAGTTTCAAAATTTTTTTGAAGCACGGGACGCCATAGTAGATCTGCCTCGTGCTTCTAGCACGAGGCAGATCGATTGCAGACCAAGCAAACAGACGGAGAAATCGTCTCACTTCTAAAAAGCCGCTTTCAGTGCATGAAAACGCCGGAGGAACTAACCGTTTATTAATTTGCCGTAAAGCGTCCATCACAAAAACTGACTAAAGAAGAAACGTCTTACAGACTATCCGCTCTCATCAGCTTGTGAACATTTCCCACAAGCTTAACTTATGGGCGTTGTGTCGGCAGTATTCATAGATTAAAAAGTGATGTTTGCTCAGTGAGAAAAATGAATTTTTGAGGCATTCGTAAATAAAAGAGATCGAAAGCTGATCACAAAGCAATAGTATGCAACATCTCATATACAGTCGTTGCTGTCAACAAATTGCAACAACAGTAGTTGAAAAACGAGCAACTATTGATATCAAATATGCAGGTTGTTAAAAAAGGAGTTTTAGAGTTGTGCGTAAAATACGCCTTAGAAGCAAATTTGCTTGACAGTTTATTTAAGATGCTTTTAAAAAACGAGTTAGATAATTTTTGTGAATGAAGTTTGACCAAATGTGTTATTTTCTGAGTCAATGCTATAGGAACAGCACTTCTAACACTCGTGTACTAAATATTACTGGAGGACAGTTTAAAAAAAGTCTAAAATTTTCGTAAAAACTACAATTTTTGGTCCTGAACGGATAAATGCATTGCTTCACGTTATCTTTTAATGTTGTTTTGCAAGGCTTTTTGATTCTCACTTCCAACTTTAGCACATTTACATTATCAATTCTCTATTTTACGCATTTATTTCTCCATCTAAAATTTTTGTCAATCAATATGCAACTCAAGCTTCTACTGAAGATACCAAAAAATCAACAAGGCCATGGACAATTTCGTCATGGAAATGAATGGTGCCTACAGCAAGTTTGTTTGAGTTTGCTTTTTTATGTTTAACTTTGCTTTTTTCTGAAAACGTGTCGTTTGTTTTTGTTTCAAAAGAGATTAACGGAGCATTTATTTATTTCCCCATCCCCCGTCTTTGTTTCCAACGCTTAACACATCCTGATACCCGATTTAGTATCCGTTATGTTTGCTTTTGAGCTTGCCTACGTCCTTCCATCCCCTCTCATCCCTGTTACCCCTCTCACATAAGCTGTTCCCTCTCATCCCATTTTTCCTCTCATTGCTTATCGCTCTCACGGTGACGCCGTCATGGATATGTGATCATGGATCTAGCCTTTGTTATGATTAATACTCTCATCACGTTCACTTAACTATAAGTGTAGTATTCCTGTCTGCAAACAACCTGTTTCCGGCCTAGGGTGATCGACGACGTCGTTGAATCGACGAAGGAATATGTTTTTCCCATTCTAACTAGTGACAGTGACGTTAGCTACATTTTCGCTTTACAATAGTTTACGTTGTACTCTTGCAGACTAAGATTTTTAGGTTAGGGTTAGAAAAAAATGTGAAAATTAGTTAGGGAAAAATTTTCAAAACAGGCAAACAGCAAGAATTTACACTTTTGTCCATAATTTCTAACACGACACAGCTGAAAACAATGTTAAAGCTAATGTCCATCAATCGAAAAAACACATGTTTTAAGATTGTAGACATACTCCCATTTAAATTAATCATGCTTTTTTACAATTGAATTCCAATTAAATTTATTGCAACACACAAGGAACAGACTTTGCAAACACCAGGAAAAACTTTTTTAGTGTCCCAAACTTTGCAAAATTGCGTATAATGAGGATGTTGACCCTTTCTACTTCGGCATATACTCCAGCTGCCGCCAGGTATTTCGTAATCTTTTCCGATAAAAAGCACCATTTGTTGATGGCGTGACTTGCCTCTGCGCTTTTTTCGAGCTTGGACATCTACATTCTGAAAAGATAAATTATTTAATTCTGGTAATTTCAATACCAGACTTGATCACGGTTTGATTACATTGACGGTCTGCACAATCAAACAAAAAACGTAAAAACCGTTAAAAAATGTCATTTGAAAACAAAAACTTTAAAAACGCAAATTAGCACTCGGAAAATTGGCCGCAAGTGTCTCGGATTCGGATGATATTTTCTTTGTTAAGTATTAGCACCTTCGAACGAACGATTCGACGTACTAACGTTCACACGAAACCAGTAACCAGAAGATTTCTCAGCTGAACTTTAACATTGTATCAAATTGTTTACAAAGTAAACGGTGCTACCGGTTTGATTTATCATTTTGTAGTTTGTGCTGCAATAGGTACGGTTGAGAAAGTGGCTGTGAAAGCGGTGGCTGTAAAAACGGTTCTGAAAAGGGAATTTTTATTTGTGTCAAGTTTCTAAAAAAACGTAAAATAGAAAAGCGCTTAAAACTTACTTCAAAAGCTATGTAAAACAGACCTAAAACTATGACCACTTTACTCTACTGTGGTATTCGTTTGAAAGAGAAAACGCAATAAACAATACTAAAATCTTGGTTAAGCAGTAAGTGGAAATTGTCAGTGATCGAGATAGGCGTTGGTGTTTGAGATGACTTAGGCGTGAGCACCCAAAAAGGCAAACAGCGTTATCAAACCGATTTATGCTAGGTATTGATTTCGGTTTTCGTGCACACGTTCTGCTAACGCTTGCATTCAATTTTCAATTTTTTTATTTTTCAATGACTTGATTTTTAAAATTATTTTTAAATGGGCTTCGTTTATTTAAAGAGCCAGTTACGGTTCCAACTGAACAGGCGATGTAAATCCGAAAATTGAATCTAAACATTGGTTTAAGGCGTGTGGGCATGACGAGCCTTGGTGAAGGAACATTGCACGAATCTCTGTAATAGATGGCAAGTTTTTACGTGTGACAGTTTTGATGAGTTTTGTACTGCTTGAAAACAGGATTAAAACCGTAGGTCTGTTAATAACGAAAATGAACTAAATCCAACCTATGAACATCAAAATTGGTCCGTTCCATTGTGATATAGCAAAAATTTACGTCATCAATGTTTACACTGCTGCTAGTAAAATATTAGAAGCAAGCAGACGTTTTTTAAAAGAATGGAACATAGAAAGAACGGTTCAAGTTCGGACAATTCTGAATGGCACAATATGGTTGAAAATGAAAATCTGTATGCGCTTAGTTAGATAGACCGTATTGTTCAAGACAGTATGACCTGAACCCATTATTACCTTTTATCGTCGTGGAAGGTTAGTCTTACTTTTGTTGAGTTCTGCTTGCAAAGTTTTTATCGCTGGACAGAAGAACCGAAAATTTGTCGCTCAGCCACTTTTGTCATTAACTGAACTTACTTTTTTTTGTCTCACGCAGGGTTTGAATCTAACACTTCTTGGCTTTTCCAAAGGACGTAACTTGCAAAATTCCTAAATTGACACAAATCGTTAATGTATTATTTCGGAATTAGATCTATGCAAATGCAACTTAATTCTTCGTGAAATGGGAATTCTACTGCTTTCACCATTCTTTTGAAGTTTTTGGTTGTACATTTAATTGCTTTTTTTGAAAACACTTGTTCATGAAGCTCTAAAAACTTAACAACAAAAACATAACGAAAAACAGCACGACACTAACTTTTGATTAAAAAGGAAGCTCTTCACTCCTTTTCTGCAGGTATGCGGAAAAAGGCTTGTGTGAATAAAAGCGAAAACGGAAAAGACCAGCAAAATTTGTACATTTAAAAGCGCCAAAGACTTACATTTAATTTATTACAAAGCTTTTTCAAAGTTGACTTTGGTCTTTAAGAATTCAATCAAACCTAAATTCGGTTTGGTTTATAACTTAACAGTCGTTTTGAAGAGAACGCGCCATTAGCAACGATAGAACACACGAGTCCCACACACTACTAATATAATGGCGTTGGTGTTGCAGCTCGCTGCTTGAGCATCCGAGCAAGCCGAATGCGTTATCGAATCGCTTAGTGGTCAATATTGATTGCCGATTGCGTGTATATGTTCTGTGAACATTGTCATGGTAATCTTTTATTGCTGTGACAGGTTTATTCCTTTGAAAAAAACAGGAAATTTCTAATGAGATTTCTGCGGCGAAGCCGCTATGTGTAGGCTTGAGGCTGCCTCTTAAGCAACAACATTTTGATTATGGTGTTTTGGGAGTGCCAAAGGCGGACACTTGGCGGCAAACCTTTTAGACAGGCTTAGCACTTTGCATGCGCGATTAATCGCCAGACTCTTTGCAATATGCCAGTTTTGAGTTGTTTCGCACCATTTTTGACTCTGTTTGGGGCTGAGTTCATGGATTTAGAGAGAATTCAAGCTACTTTTCAACGGCGAAACCGTTTCTTATTAGTTTGCTGCCGTTTCTGACTCTGCTGCGAGCCGATGTGCTAAATTTTAGGTAAAATCCGGCCCACTTTTGTTACTCGTGGAACTCAAGACTCAAAAGATGCGACCATTTGTAATTTTTGATCTTATATTGGCCAAAGTGAGCGATATAAAAATTACTGATAAGTATAAAGCACAATTAATAGAGGAAATTCGAGATCAGCCAAGCGTCAGGATTCGGGGCCACCACAGGTAGGAAAACATTGCATCGAGGGGAGACAATAGAAGAAGAGCATGACCACTGTTGCAACAAAATTTTATACAACACCAAACTTTATTTACATTTTTTTAAAACCAAATGATTATATTTTTAGCTTTAAGTAGGCTGTTCATCAGCAATTGTTCCCAATCTCGCAAGTTGATTTCGATGTGTAGAAAAGGTTTTATTAAGCCATGCAGATATCATTTCTCAACGTCTGTTGATATATAAGGCGTATACAAATTGAGGATTCTGGCGTATTTTCTAAAATTTAACACATTATTTATATCGTGTTTTAAAACTGAATTGTGAAAATGCTACATCTAGGCTTAAGCTAATACCGCTCAAAGGTCCACGGGCATCGCGTTTTTTGCTCTTTTTCGGGTCCTTTGATTGAGCTTATCTTATCAAGAGAGGGGTATTCGGTGACGAAGACAACGATTTTGCTATTAGAATCACGCGAAACGGCTTCAAGACTGCGTAAATCAGCAAAATTGAGTTAATTCCAGTAGAGTTTAACCAGATTTTCAGTGGTCCCAATGCGGCTATCCTACACAAATCACAATCGGTTATGATAAAAACAGGGAAATATAGATTTCTTCAAAATTTTTTAGAGAACGTGTACAAGCAGAAATCCACTCAAAATCCGGCAAGAAACCCCACAATCGCAAAGAAAAACGACAATTTTGACCACCGAAAAATTGCGATTTCATCGTAGCCGACCGCGATTGCGCGATTGCTGGGCTTATCTCAACGCAGTCCTGAAGCCATTTTGACAATGCAATCGAGATCAGCCCTTGGCAAAACACCTCTTCCCTAGAAATGAGCGCGATCTGTGATGGTGCGTAAAGACAGTGGCCGTGTCCGTTTGATTCGTTTATAAAAACAACTTTAATTCCGCTTAAAATTGTTGTGCTTAATGTACTAAACTTTACCTTTTATCGACCACTTTTGTGCATAAAATAGCAGTGTAAATTGTTAAATTGCAACTTCACTGTTGTCACCACTGTTCAAAGATTTTTCCTATTGCACGTCCGATCACTCTTTGTGGATTCATTCTTTCACAAAAAAACTTTATAAACCTATGAATAAAAACATGATCAAAACCAGCACCAAACCAACTTTTAATTGAAAACAGATCTCTTCACATTCGACCTCAAAAGCAGAGAATATTTGGTCGAACCTAAAATTATTGATAGAAGCGCATATATACGAGTTTTGCCTGAACATGAGAGATAGCGTGGCCACGAGTAAGCTAGAAAATGCAACGCAGTGGTCGTCGCTGTGTAACAAGCCTCACACTAGCGTGGAATCGATAACCGAGCAGTTTACGCTACGACAGAGCGACAGCGTTATGCAGTCAGAAAGACACGTCGACGTCGTTTTAAGTGTCGACACCAGACTTGGCGATCAAAGAGTATTGCTAGTTAATTATTCCATTGCATATTTTGTGTCATACAGTTTCTTAAACATGAAAAGTTGTCAGTAGCACCTCTGGCAGAAAATCGATTAGCGGAGTCGATGGAGATAGGAGTGAATTATACGGAACGCGAGTGCCAGAGTATAGTCGAGATGGTGAAACATGGTTTACTCCGGCTTTACGACTGGTCCTAGCTCATTCCATGACTGATACTATTTAAATGCATAGTTGTGATTGAAACACACAGCAAATTCACAAACTGAACATCAGCCGGTTTATTCCGTTTTTGTTTACCGCTTCTGTAAAGCTTTCAGTTCACTAAAAATAACGAAGTTTCTGAACTTAATCTCTCCATCCTTTCAGAACGACGTTTCACTTCCGGAATTCCTAAAATAACACACATGTTTCATTCCTGCTTTATCAAGTGAATACCTTCCCATGAATGGTTTCGGAGTTTTACTGTACGGAATGGTACTCAAACCAGCACAGCTCTACATCTAAGAAGCATCACTTTAGAATCTTTGTAAAAGGAATTTTACTTGTTTGATTTGTCGCTTGCTAGAGTGCCGTACTAAAATTGGTAGAAACCATTTATGTCGACTAGAGTAATAATTATGACAACCAGAGCAGAAAACTGTGTTTTAACGTTCTCGCATCTATAATTAAACTATGAATTTGCCAACATGTTGTGAACCTACTGTTAAGCCATTTCTTTGGCGGAGGCTGTCTTGGAACCAACGTTATTTTTCGATAGCCAGATAAGCAAGGTGCACGGATAGTTTTCGAGCGCTAACGCACAATATAAGCAAGAGCCTGGTACTTTCATCTACGTGCACAATAGAATCTTTTACCTCAAATTGTTTATCGCTGGTGCAATTTGCTCGCGAAAAACTTAACTTCTTTCACGTGAAGAATCAAAAATCTAAGAACGCACATGAAATAAATTTTAAAGTGTCGTTACCAAATGTATTTTTTCAAACACAGTTGAAATCGTGAAGAAGTTCTGTATTTTGTAGCAGTTAGCCTCTGAAACTAGCAATTATCATGCATCTAAAATGCTTCGTTTTCACAATTTTGTTTCGTATTCACAATCGAAAGAATCAATCGCAAAAAGACAATACGAACTCACGAACTTTTACGAGTGCTTATTTATTTAAGCAGCATTCAAACTTCACAAATTGATTGAAAAAGGCTTATCATAAAAAGTTCAAAATCAACACAAACTTACTTTAAATATGTGCGCAATAAATCGCCATTGGCCCCAGAACATTGATCTCGCACACTGGTTGATTTTGATGCAAGAACTGTCCAACCGATTGTGCCAAATATCTAAAAAGAAATTCGATTTTAGTTTTTGTGTGTCACTACTCTAACTTACTCGTTTAACAGTGGATAAATCGTATCTCCTTTCTAAAATTCGTAAATTCATGAAATTCGTGAATTCGCAAAAAACTTGCTTTAAAATCTTTGGAATTTGATTTTATACAAATGCTTTTCACACTGCCGCGGAACGCCATAATATGCGTGCACCTAAAAATGCACCGTTTGTTAATTTCTCAAAGGAAAAAATATTACTTCTCTGATTTATCGCAAAACATCCAAAGAGCAGGTATGGTGCAATGGCCAATAAAGGTTTGTGTCATTCTTCAAAACCCTATTTTTTGCTCGCTAAAAAAATAAAACCAATCAAAGTTTAAAAAATAAAACACGTCACCAAAGCGCGCGACTTACTTGAAATTGCATAAAAAGCTTTTCTACAGTTGATTTTGGACCTCTTAAGATTTGGAACCTGAAATCACAACGGAATTCATAGCAAGCAAATTGGTAAGAAATTTTGGATACCACTGATGTGAGCAATCGAGAAAGCCAAATGCGTTATCAAATCGATTAGTGATTGATATTGATTGCAGTGTGCGTGTGTACATGTTCTGTGAAGATTGTGGTTTTATCCTTGAAACAGCTTCATTTGTAAAAACAAAGAAAATTTTGTGAAGATCTCTATGTAAAGTTTGTCGTTGAAGAATGGAGTAGAAGAATAGGGCTAACTGTTATGTGCAAGAAATGTGCACAGTCATGGACTGCTTCTGAAAGACAGTTTTGCAAAATCAAGAGAGAATTTTGAGAAACGACACATTGCATGGGTTGACTCACAGTCGTTTCATAGTGTGTTCAAAAAACGTTGTCGTGTTTGTAAAAATTTAGGCAAATTCAATTCAAGAGTCTGGTAGAGAGAGCTTTCGAGGACGGCATCTACATTGAAACCATGTTTAAATCAACGGGGTCATCAAGAATTCGTTTCTTAAATGAGATTGTTTGGCGCTTTGCGCTTAACTTTGCGCAAACTCATTTTGTAATATTGTCGTGCGCCAGGCGAACCGCGGGTTTCGGGGCGAAAGCAATGCTACCGCCGGATCGGTACTTTTGGAGTGCTCGTTGAGCCCGGATAAACGCTGATTTCTACGCCGTGCTGGCGTGTTTCTGGGCGCGTTTGGGCTCGGCGTGATCGGAAACTCATTCCGCGTCGAATGTGCTCAAGATTGCCAAAATCTGTAAGATGCTGGAGAAGTTTGTCGCGTGTCGCTGGTTGGGTACCCATTCAGGCAAAATCAGTTTTTTCCGTTTTTTTCGCTGAACATCGATTAAAATCAAAATCTGCTTTTCATTTCTTGTGGGGAATCAGATTCTGCGTCGAATAAACCCAAAATCACCAAAATTGGTCAGTTCCCTGAAAAGTTGATTCAACTTGAATGTAATGCTACCCGGATCCATGGATTCTTATGGCTGTTTGGGAATTTTTATAGATGTTTTGGTCACCGGTTTCTTACTTCGGTGAATTTCATCCACAGCTTGTTCGATAAGCAGCTTTCCCTCTTCATCGATCTGTTCGACCACTCGGTCCTTGAATGATTGCTGAGGAGTGTTGGAGCACGACGGCAACTTATAGGGTGCTGTGCCTTCTTCGATCGATCTCGCAACCAAGTGGATGTCCGTTTCCTTTTCATAAGAGCGCAGAGTGTCTGATCTAATACCAGTTACAGAAGACGCCCACTCGACGGCGTGCCGTCCGCAATACGCCCTGGCAAACTGGAGGACACGACAGACGATGATCTTGGATTTGTCACATAAGGTCTGACCTGATCCTAGACGAGGGAGGGAAAGGAGCTCTGAAGAGAGCTGAACTCGGTTTTCTGATCTATGAAGGGAGGCACGTAGTTCCTTCTGCACCATCTGTTCGCGTTCTAATTCAGCTCGGAGTAGGCGGTTTTCATCGTTAAGGGCTTCCACCTTTTGATAAAGGTCGTCACTTCGCTTGTTGCCCATGGAATCCCGGGCTTTTTGAGAGTTTTCTTTTTGGGCAAGCTGTCTTTTCGATAGAGCAGGCATGATAGTTTTGATTTACGCTTAGAAACGGAAGAAACCACCCTTATATGTCCTACAAAGTGATGCCAGAAGACAATCCCAGCATGGATCCGGGTAGCATTAATTTCAAGTTGAATCAACTTTTCGGAGAACTGACCAATTTTGGTGATTTTGGGTTTATTCGACGCAGAATCTGATTCCCCACAAGAAATGAAAAGCAGATTTTGATTTTAATCCATGTTCAGCGAGAAAAACGGAAAAAACTGATTTTGCCTGAATGGGTACCCAACCAGCGACACGCGACAAACTTCTCCAGCATCTTACAGATTTTGGCAATCTTGGGCACATTCGACGCGGAATGAGTTCCCGATCACGCCAAGCCCAAACATGCCCAGAAACACGCCAGCACGGCGTAGAAATCAGCGTTTATCCGGGCTCAACGAGCACTCCAAAAGTACCGATCCGGCGGTAGCATTGCTTTCGCCCCGAAACCCGCGGTTCGCCTGGCGCACGACAATAGTATCAGCACTACGCGCCTCGTTGGCACGATTTATCGAATTAAAGAACACTCGGCGCTTTTTGTTCTCAAAAATTTTTTAAAACCGCGTTTGCTGTCCCAAAATTCTTTCTGTTGCCCATCCACCATCGTTCGAAACACCGCTTCGTCGCTCGCCGCACGCGAAAGCGGACATGATTTCGTAACGGACGAACGAACACGCCTGGATCGTTCTCTCTTATATGATAAAGGCTTTTTCATTTTGTGACATACCAAGGCGCTCACGGGTTGTTCTGTTTTTCCAAATGGAGCGGTCTATCATTCTCCGGATTGGTTTTCCAAACTCAAGGCTCGTTCTTGCACTGATTGCAACGCCACTTCCTTTTTGAAAAAACTAGAAAAGCGGCTTCTTTAAACAACTAACCGTGTAATAGTCCTGGAGTTTGTTGTCCGGTTGGAAAGACATTTTGTTCGAGCATCCTTCATGTGTGACGGAATTTGAATACAATGGTTCATGCTTTTCAAACAATTCAAGAGCCAGGATAAGCGCCTTAAAAAATTTCGCAGAGTACAAACAAGAGAAAACTTACAAGTTTAGAGAAACACAGAGCCTCTAACTTCATACTTAGGATAACGTCAGAAATGTCGCTGTCTGTGAACACTTAAGTGCAGATCTGGGAAGTGTTTATCAAGATTGTGGAGAGACGTGACTGAAATTCGCTATTTTCCATTGGTTCCCTGGGAACATTTTGTTACTGAATCATTTTGCAACTGTCGCGAACACAAAGCTTGTTGGCTTCGCTAGTGTTGCGCTTCCTCGACAGCTTGGATGTGAGTCCGCGCTGAAGGGGCGTCTGGGGTCCAGAAGGGGATTCGGGAGTCTTGATCACGTTGTGCGTAGTTCACGACAGCAACCCATGTTTTTATTACTATGACGTACATCTGGCCCAAATGCATTTTACCACTTGCTCTGACGCAACGTGGGCGTATAGCAAACACTGATACCTACATATCTTTTTATTAAATTTGTCAAAAGACAATTATGTGTCGACAAAGATTCCCACAAACCATTGGTACGCCTTTCTATTCTTGTCTCTCTCCTGTTTTTCGTTTATTCAAGTCACATTTTACGAACATTTTCCCGACAGTTAACAAATTTTCGATCTAGCGATAACCATTCATTGCCAATGATTCTGCTACAATACGACAACGCTACAATTCAATTCAAAAATTGGCTTTGGCAAATATGGCGAAATGTAGCTAGGCTAGCCTACAAGCACACTAAAAATTCACGTTAAGGGTTTCAGCAGGGTAGAATTGTGCCACAACGATTTTCACCGCTATATAGCTCAGATAAGACCGGCCGCGTCCTCTTTTTGTCACTGGCTATTCCTAGGTGACGCTATGCGACATAAATGTGAATCAGCACCAACATCATTCGCTTCCATAGCACTCAGCTTCCACTCGCGTACTTTGCTTTCCACCTGCTCTTCTGTCGTCATTCGCGTGCGACTTTAAATTGTTGTCGCCCGGCCGACGTGTGTTCGCTTTCCGTCGATATCGACCTCGACCAAATTCGTCTTTAGGTGTATGATCTCTTTGCGGCTTCCGGCTTGCACCTTGGAGGTGACGCGTGCTATGGATTTTGGTGCTCCGACAACTTGTTTCATTTGTGGAAACGCTGCTAATTGTCTTCATTATGGAGTGCCAAGTTGTAGTGGATGTAAATCGTTTTTTCGAAGATGTGTCGCTAGTGGAGATATCAAAAAATGCCCAAAGATTGGGAAGTGTGTGGTCAAGCATGGTAAGACGCTTTAGCTGAGATGTTCAATGTGGGTGTATACTTAGGTGGCAGTTTCTGCCGTCGCTGTCGATACGAGAAATGCATTAGATTTGGGATGAAAGTCCAAGGTGAGCCTCAGAATAATACCAAGCATAAATAACCACCTTTTAATGTACACTGGAACAGATCTCCACTTTTTGATGTTCACTTTTAGATGTCCGCTGGAACAAATTCAAACCCAAGCTGGTCGTTCCTGTCTCCCCTGGCTTGCCAGACCTAAACGAACTCTCTGTGGCCAACATCGGCAGCCTACTCCGCGTTGAAGACAAATTCAAGTCTCTTCTTTATTCCACCTTTTTTCCTTACTCAAGAACTAAAAGCATCCCAGAATTCCTTGCTGAGCCTTGCCATTTCAATGAAGCCGATAAGTATCAGGTATCTCTATTCCTTCTAAACTCCTAGCTTTAGATGCAATTATAGATAATCAATACCTGGGAAAAGTGCCCGTCGCCGTTCTACGCCTATAGCCAAGACGACGTCAAAAGAGGTCGCAAGATGTGGGGCTTTGTGCTCTGCATTCTGACAATCGATTATTTTAAGACTTTTGACTTTTTTCGGTCTTTGGACATAAGTGATCAGATAGCTCTGCTAAAAGGATCCGTGATACCATTGGTCCAGTTTATCAAAGGCTACACTTCTTATCTTAGAGGTCATAAGGACACTCTTAGGAATCTAGACGAGACTGTTCCTTTCAATGACCCTTTGTTTGAGTAGGACCAAAATACCCCAAAAAGCTTTTATAACAGACATTTGTAGGTGTGAAGCCCTAAGACGACACCGACACTCAAATGTCCTAAGAGCCTGCGTCGACACGAAAATCGCCATAGACAAGATAGTTCTCCTAAAGGCAATCATAGCTCTAAACTCAGCGGCTCCAAATCTCAGCACTAATGCAAGAAATGTGATAAGTGAAGAACGCGTGAAATACGTCAAGGCTTTAATGAAAATGGTGCAGCTTGAGAACGACTCAAAAACATGGGTCGCCAAGTTTCATGATGTGTACACGTTTGTTGAGTTGAACTTGATTGATACTAGGAATATGACTGAATTGTTCTTTTTGAGACTGTTGCCTCTGTTGTCAAGTGGAGTCTTGCGTGAGCGTTTGTGGTTTGATCTCTATTGTCATAGTTAAGGTTAATAAATGGGTCTTAAAAGATACAATGCAGGTCTAAAGCGCTAATCGCCAGTTGAAGCTTGACTTTGCTCTCAAACCAAGCTTGAACCAGGTAAGCCCAGGCCCGGGTCTTGGCTTACCAGGTTTTTAAGCTTTTCGGTCGGACCCGAGCCGGGCCAATCGGGTTTTCGGACCGAGCCTAGGCTTATCAGACTTTTGAGCCGGGCCCGAGTCTGGCCCGTTTCAAGCCTAGGCTCAAAAAAGCCCATTCGTTTATAACACTGGTTTAAAGTTTCTTTGGTTCTCTCGCATTTCCTTATTTTATACAGCATCAAGACCTTCCAAAAAACAACTGTAACCATAACTTAGCCATGCCATCATCCCGGCTAATCAATGGCACATAGTACGAAAAGAACAATTGAGTCATTTTGTTCGTAACGCTGAGATTCTGGTCAATGAGATTATAGACGTTTTGGTATCTTGAGATCCAGGAAGTTGAGCTGCTGTCTAGCTGAACGGCTTTAATAAGCGCTTTCACGTATTTGATTCTTTCAGTAGCGATGAGTTCTTGGGCTCGCTCGCTGAGATTAGGAGCTGCTGAGTTAAGCATAATGATCATTTTAAGGAGGACGATTTTTTCCTTGTTGATGTGGTTTTTGACGCAAGAGGGGAGGATTCCTCGTCGGACGGAGATCGCTAAGGGATTGTCTCTAAAATTCTAATTTGAAATTTAAGGCAATGTTTGTTGGCTTACTTGAAATCGCCTTTAGCAAAAGGATGATAACCGTCAGGATGGACAACGTCTACAGTATACTTTCGGAAATAGGCGTCATAGGCAGGGTGAAAACTGCACATCTGTAGTAGAGTGCTTTTGACAAGATTTTCCTGATCGGGAGGGTCTAAGCGATAAAAGACAGGCAAGGTCTTGTACAGCTCTATGGCGAGAATAGCGTCCATGTAGGCCCATTGCTTGATTCCTTGGCTGGCCAGTTTTTCGTTGAAGATTAGGTAGTCAGGGTGCTTTGGCCATTGAGTGATAAGCTAAATTTTTCTCTTATTCATGCTGTACAAGTGACAACCTACAATGTATTTCTTAGAGTCACCCAAAACGCAAGGGTCAGCCAAAAAATCTCCAACCACCTTTGTTTGAGAATAAGGAAAAAAGGTAGAATTTCGAAGGTGATCAATTTTAGCGTTTGTGTACAGTAGATCTTTTAGGTTAACGTCTTTTAGTTCATCTGTTAGGATTAACTCTGCAATCTAAAGCTAAGTTTTAACGGGTGAAGATGAAAAGAAAGGCTCACCATTTGAAGTTTGAGCTGTTTCGACTCTTTCTGGTGGCTTTTGATTTTGGAAATGTCTGAATTATAATTTGAAGGATTAGCAAAAGCTGGAGCACTTACTGTCAGGTCGCATTCCAACCTTGATGCATTTTCGAAAACGACACGCTTTACAGAAAGGGAGACCTTAAAATTAAAGGTTTATCATATTCTGCAAAAGCGAAAGACTCTGTTTCTCCTTTCCTTGCCTCAAAAACCAAAAACTCAATTTTGAAAGGGTTCACATTCCATTAAAAATTAACTCACCATGCCTAATCACGCATTCCCCGTCAAACGGGCAGTCATAAGACAGACTGGACAGCACCGCTCTTCTAAAGAATGTCTTGCACTTGTTGCAACTTGGAATGTTGTAATGGTTACACGTCGTCCCACTCTCACAAATCAAACATCGCTCTGGTCTCAAAAGCTGCCGTTTTTTGACCTCTACAGGTTTCAGGTCAGGAAGACACACGTCGTCTCTAAATTTGTCATTGTATAGTCAAACAGATGGATAAGACTCACTCTAAGATCCTGGCTCTCGACGGCTGCGACAACGCCATAAGCTATTCTGCAACAAAAGACGTTAAAGAAACAAGAGACCATCCTCGCTTTGAAAAACAAAGATCGACTTGCGAAAAAGAGATAAACAAGACAACAACTTCAGAATGCACGTAGTGGTGTTTCATCGACAAATAGATTGAATTTGAAGCAAAAGACGTCAATCGACGCGCCCTGTAGAATTTTGGTCGCTGATGACAAGAAGCCGTGTGTCATGGGGTGCAGGGAAAGTAGGGTACGTGGATTATGGCTTGTGTGTTCAAGCAGGGTGACTGATAAAGAGTGGTCGAATGGAGTTACGAATGCCATCCAACAAGCAAAAATCGAAAGCTTTTTTGATTAATTAGAAAAAGTAAACTGTGTTGTGGATTCATGTGGATTTACCAGGCATGAGGAAATTGCGCTGGCTGATCCTGTACCCTACCCTCCGCAAAATCCGGCCTTGGCTAAAATACGTTTTGTGGAAAATGCGGTGGCGGACCCAATATAGGCTCAAACAGGCGGAAGTCGCGACCTATTTGAACACAAATAGGCTCAAAAGAACCACTTAAATATTGCTGCATTTAAAGCAGCGGGGACGTTTTAAGTAGCATTCATATCCTTAGTTACGTCAAAACGTTTAAAGCAATTGACAAAAGCGTCGGTAGATTGAAAATGCTAAGGTTTAACTGCGTCAGAGAAGCTTTTCAATTCACCTTGAAAACGTATCTCTAAAACTTTCTAAAGGCTAATCGACGTAGAGAAATCGCACTCTTGCATTTGTGCTTAATTTACACAATTTTTCCAATTTCGCTTACAAAATCAAAAAGTGAAGGTTGTCAAAGTGTCACCAAAATAGCTAATAACTGTCAAAAAACTATTTGGGTAAGGTCATCAATGGGACGACGTAAAGATCAAATTTCTCTCCTATAGCTTCACTAGAATTACGAGACATTACCACGAGACGTCGCCGTCCATACTCGCGTTGTCAAGCAGACTACATTTCGACTAAACGACCGATGCTTAAACGTTGCCGTTTCCAACTAGCGTACTTAGACTTTTAAAATGTGCCCGAATGTGCTCTTTAAAGCAACTTCCTGCGTGATTAAGCATTATAGAAGTTAATCCGCCTGTAAGGGCATCACAAGTCTTCAAAGACTTAAATTTTGTTGAGCTTAAAGAGGAAACCTAAAGACGGCTTATTGAAGACGACTTAAGAAGAAAAAGCCAAACAACAGAAAAATGGTTATCAATAAAAGCATTGGATTTAAGGCTTCAACGTTGATAAGGCAATTAGACCAAAAGTTTGCACCTTAGTAAATTTCAGCCAAACAAGTAGGATTAGGAATCAGTTGATGTAGGAATCTGAATTTATAAGCCGCAAAAAACCGACTAAAGAAAACCAGGAACGACAGTCAATTAAGAGAGATTACGTACTGAATCAACATTGCCTATGTGAGTCAAAATAGGAAGTATCTGCACGACTAACCTAAGATTGCTTAAAATGTAGCTTTCAGTTGCGGGAAGTGTTTACAAGATCGACAATGGCTAATTAATTTTTGTTCTAGGTAAGAGTGTAAGAACGCGAGGCTTTTGAATACACTTCTATCATATTTTCCTCTTTCAATTATAAGGACTGAATGTTCTTTGAGTGTCGGTTTTATTTAAGTCAGTCACTACTTTGGGTCGTCCATCTGTTTTCCGCTAATTGCCCAATACCGAAACCTATAATCGGTTCTACCTCTCTCACCGCACACATCACCTCAAGTACATAGTCCTTGACACGACATTATCTTTCCTGGGTCTACTGATTTCGTGTTCGATAAAAAGCTTACATTGGAAAACGTTTTGTTTCGACACGTTTCTGTTCATCAATTAGGAACTCTTCACTCGGTTTAAAGCCCGCCCTTGCTAATCCCTCTGCGACCTTTCCGTAATTACCGCTCTATAAAAGCGCACTCCAAAACTCGTTTAATATACCAATTCCGGTAAAACCTGAAAGTATGCTGCGCATCGTTTTTATGATCCTTCTCTTTTCGGCGCTTTTTATGGCTACAGGCGCCCTGATGGGCGACCTCTATCGCCATCCGGTGGGACCGTTCTCGGTAAGCCTACTTTAACAATTTTAAATCTAACTTTAAGCATTTTAGGTCGATCAGAACATTCAGTCTAAGCCATTGGAGGCCGCTGATAAGCCGGAGAAGTTGTTCGGCAATCTGTACGAGTTTTAGTTCTGTGTTTGAAACTAGACTTGAATAAATGTTGACTGTTTGTTTTGTGAGCTCAGAAGCTAAGAAGCAGTCATTTAAAACTCTAACTTGAAACGCTTAGTTTTCAACATTTCAAAATTTTCTGACTTGAGGATATTCCCAAACACCCAAACATTGAAAAACAACGATCAAATGCTACAATGCAGAATTGTAGTCCGTTAAAATGTTCATGGTGCTAGACTTTTACAGGGAGCTCCCTTGTTCAACGCGTGTTCACTTGACAACCAACAATTTATGTCACAACCGCAGTCAACAAGGAGGGTACATTAGAAAATACCTCATTCACCAGGTTTCCCTGACCATAACACTCAGGAAAAGCCAGACCACATAAAAACAACTTTTGGAAATCATGACTGATAGACCTATTAAGATACAATACATGATAGATCTGCTGGAATCTGTGAATCCAGTGGGTCATGTCTTCATCTTGGACATTCTTCATAAGCGCTTTGAGGTAATCCAGTCTCTGAGCTTCGATGTAGTCTTGAGCTTGTGGGGAAAGGCCTTTGGCTTCTGGGTTAAGGGCTATCACTGCCATAAGGAGAACTGCCTGCATTTCGGTAATTTTCAGCTTAGCAAAGGTAGGAACGAGTCCAGTTTCCACGTTCTCAGTGTATTTGATAATGAGAGGAAGGTTGAGGTCTTTGACGTTTTCCTCAATTTTCAAAACGTTCCAACGATGCAAAGATCCGTCAGGGAAGACCACACGTAATTGCTGGTTTTGACAATAGGCTCCATAGGAGCCACAAAACGTGACCAGTTCGGGGACGGTGTCCTTAATAAGGTAGTACTGATCCTGGAAGGGGAGACGTCCTATGCAGTCTAAGGCCTTGTAGAACTCTATAGCTAGGGCAGAGTCAGTATAGAGCCACGGCTTGGCTCCACGGAAGCCGTAGAAAGGCAGTTGAGGCCAAAGGTTTAAATGCTAAAAAGAGTCTATTAAAATACGTCAAAAGATGAAGCTCTCGCCATAAACTGGTCAACCTGTCCAAATGCACATGGCTTGCCCATAGCCTCAAAAATCGATGCGTGGATTTCTTTAGGAAACGAATTTCCTCGACGTAAGATTTGAGAACACTTTTGCGCAGCTATGAGGACGTTGAGCTTATTCATAAAAGCATTGGACTTAGCCGGAGGTGGCGGTGGAGTTGGCTCCGCTGAAGGAGTGTTCAAACGACTTTGCTTGATTTGGACAGCTAAAATTGACAAATTAAAACATAAAATGGGTTTTTTAGTTTTAAGACTATCCCAAAGCCGCCAATCCGTATTACGTGCGGGCATCTCAAAAAAGCGCTGACGCCAAACTTTCCTAGGGCATATTTGCTGAGATACGTTTGTAGCCTTGTTTTTTGTACTATTGCGTTTTTCCTTGGTTCGTTAAAACGCAAAATCAACAAGCAGTAAATCAAAAGTCAAGTTTTTAAACGGTTCAAAAACCATTTTTTCACGTTTGAACGTTAGAAAATAGTTGTGAATGATACATGGTAGAAGTTGATTCACATCAAATGCCGTTTTTGTCAATGAAGGATGTGAATATCACTATGAAACAGTTTGGAGGTCACAGATTTTTAGTAGCAATAAAGATAAGGTGAATGATCGTTTATCGATGTAAGTGACGCAAAACGGATTTTGTGGGAGTCATACCAGAATTGATATTCAAATGAGCACCAAATAAAAGTGGGTTAGGTTTGAAAAAATCAAAGTTGTTTGGGAACTGTGGTTTGAAGCAAAAAGTAAGAACGCAAGCTTTACGTCCACTTATGATGTAGATCTTCTAGCTTATAAGCTCTCTAACATTTGTTAATTGGCATTTAACTTGCCTTCTTTTTATTTTGTCCAAGTAGACTGACTGGTAACCACTTTAATGCCACTTAAAGGGACACAGACATCGCATTTTTCGTCGTTTTATGATTGCACGGATGGCGCTCATTTTCGGAGCAGGAAGGTTTTCAAATACACTGATCACAATCCTGACGTTAGAATGGCAAGAAACGATTCCAGGACTCCGCAGTATGGCAAAGTTCGAATAAAACAAAAAAGAAAATTTTACAAGTTGTTGAGCGGTCCCGACGCGATGACCCTGCACAAACTACAATCGACTACAATGAAAAAGGAGTAATGTAGCCTTTGGTCAAATTTTTTGTGTTCATCGCGTTGTGGGGACGTGTTCAATCAGAAATCCACTCAAAGTGCTACAAGAAACTTTACAAACGCAAAGAATTTTGACCGCCGAAAAATTGCAAACCCAGTACAGGGCATTCGCGTCAGGAACACTCAGCGTTTTTGAAAACTCCCTTGCCCCGAAATGAGCGCGATCTATGATGGTTCGAAAAAACGGTGACCGTGTCCCTCTAAGACAAAAATTCCAAAATCCAGCAGCTGATACAACGTCAATTTTGCAGATAATCATCTATAAGGTTTGTGTTTTACACACACATACCACCCGTTACATACTTTTCGCACAGCTTTCCGCGAAAAACAATTATATACCCGATAAAATGACGCGAATTGATCTTTGTTCTCACCTTCAGGCAGCATCCCCACTCTCTGACATTTGAGAAAACGACACAGGCGGCACTTCCGCTCATCTTTGGCCCCACTTCCTGTTCGGACATCTAAAATCGTTTTTAAGCACAGGCCACACGTAAACAAAGTAAACAAACCATGGGTCAAATTGCATTTTTTGTTTCCTTGACACTTGAGTGCCTTTGGGGAGCTAACAGCCCTACGGAAGAAGGTTTTACAACTGTTGCAACAAGCGGCGCCATAGAAGCGGCAGTTAGCTTCTGCACCACAAACCAGGCAGATCGTTGGAGGGTCATTGTCTTTGCATGAGGCTTCGCTGTGGACAGGACTTGAACTAAGCAATGTGGATGGCTTGGGGGTCGTTCTGAAAATTAACAAAAACGGTTTTAAAAGCATACCGGCTTTGCGCAAGCTTTTCTTAGTTGAGCGTGCTCTGAACTTCTGCGCAGGAAAGTTTTTTCTAAACAGCGAAAATAAAGAAAAACGCGTTAAAAAGGTGCACCCTCCCATGGTTTAGCCGAGTACAGCAACTATAATTGTAATTACAGTATGGTTCGTTTCGTAGTGCGGCCGAATTCCACGCCAAGGGTCACAGGTTGGAGTCTCGTCGACGTCCAACATTTTTTTCCAATTGTTAGATATGTGGTTTTTTGAACATTTTTTAAATCGCTTGGCGTTGCTTTTCAAAAGTTTCAAAAACCCTGGTTTGCGGTTTTTGATTTTCGGTTTCTGCCCTTCGAAACTAAATTCGAACCAAACAAACAAGAACGGTTTAACCTTAACATCTTTTGGGTTCCATTTAAGAGGTTTACGACATCACTTCAATGGTTTGTGACAATTTGTGCCCTGATGCTACGCAACGCAAACAGCTTCTCTAATTGTCACCAAACACCAAACTGATCCCCCTTAGCGATTACAAATGAAGTACACTTACTCTTTGGTACCTCGAATGTCGACTTCGGCCATCTGCTTCTGCTGCTCCAGATACCTTTCATGCTTCAAGCGCTTCATTGCCGGAAGGGTCTAAAGAACTCCACAGATCAAGAACGTCGTCGACCAGCGGAGGAAAGTAAAACAGATGCGATAAAGGCCGATAAAAGGCGGAGCGGCGGCGGTGCGGTGAGAACACCCTGAGCTGGGGCAAAGAAGCTGGGAGGCCGGCGACGATCGCGTGATCGCCACCGCGATAAACCGAAGCACACGAGTAAGCGCAACTCAGGTAGTAGAAAGCTGAGAAATGCCGGTTTCGTCCACGCAACCTTCCTCTTTTGGCTTAAAATATGATGTTTTAAGGTCAGAGATGCTCAAAGACAATGATAACGTGCAAGATCCGGTTCATTTATCGATAGGGGGTGACGCAAAACGGATTTTGAGAGTGTCTTATCAGAAGTGGAATTGAAATGAGCACTAAAATGTTGTGGGTTTGGTTCAAAAACAGTAATGTGATTTGTGGACTATGGTTTTATAGTGAAGCAAAAAGCGAAAATTTCGAAATAAGCTGCAAAAACCGGAGAAGGCAACCTCTACTAAAAAATTGTTAAACGCCAAAGAGTGGAATTTTAAACAAACTTGTTTGTTTAAAAAACACTCAGTGGTCTCACAGAAGCCAAACCCAGTTCAAGCCAAATGCACTCATGACTCAGGACTCTTGGCCTTCAAGCTCTCATACCATTTCTCTATTGATATCTGAATTGAACTTTGCCTACTACTCATAACCACAATTATTTTAACATCCTACATGACAAAAATCCAGCAGCAGAGACCACTGAAAAACTGCACGTAAGCATCCAACAGAGTGAATCTTTGTTTTTGCCAAAGCGACATTTACATTCGTTAGATTGTATTGTGCTAAACTTCCGAGCGGAATTAAGAAAAGCGTCTTAAAACGATGAAAAACAGGAACACGTATTAGATTTTCATTAGATCCTTGTACACAAGACGACCCACGTAAGTGGGCAGTCATGGAAGCACGCTCAAAGTCAAAGTTTGCTACAGTAAAACGGTAACCAAAATGCAGTTTAAAACTCACAAATACGTTATTGACTACGCTTTACAAGAGTAAAAAGTTTAAAAACTAGCAAAAAACAATTTTTCGGTAAGATTTTAAAACGGTTTTAAACTTTTGGATCACCAATCCTGTGTCAAAGCGAACCTGCATGGTACACTATTTTAGATAATTTCTTTACTTTATCTGCTGAAATGTGTTTACATGCAATAGATAGGCGTTTAATTGTTCATCAACGCAGCAAAAGTTTGCAAACCTTTAGTTTTTGAAAATTTTGGCAAAAACGGTCAAAACTTGAAACAATTTTTTAAATTTTCTTAAAAAGGTTTTTTTTCAACGCGCAAAAATGTTTTTTAGACTATATTTAAGTGCTGAAGTTGATTTAAATTACAAAAACGTTTTTGAATGCATTTAAAAACGCACAAAACGCACCTTTATCATTTTATGGCAGCAAAATCGGCCAATTTTCGCAAATGTTCAAAATATTTTCGAAATTTCCATCGACGCGCGCTCAATTCTGTGCGTTCCGACGTTACTTCGTGCGATCTTTCTAATAGTTGAACCTGCTTTTTGCAAAAGTTTGTCTACGCCGCTACACGACTAAAAACGTGGGTGTCTTTATCTTGTGGTGAGCTGTATGCCGCTTAAGTTAAGATGCAAAGCTTAAAAGCGGAAATATTTTTGGTCCACAGATTTTCAGAACAGCTTATCGCAAGAGGTGCTTTTGTTTGTCATGCGCTTTGGGACAGAATCAAACTTTGAGCGCGGATTTTGCAGAAAGGTCAAAACACATAGTTTAGGTCTAACTTGTTAATTTTGTACGTTAAAATTTCCTTGTTTTTGTAAATTTGAATTAACAAGCAAGGAATTTGAACTAGCAGCCTAAAAAATTGTTAATTAGCCCTCTATCCTTGATTTGTGGCCAGAACCTTTGTTTATATCACGCCACACGATTCCTCTAACTGATGTCAGAAGTAGCTTAAGGCGAGTTTGGGTGGCTTAATACGGACCGATATTAGTTGAGCTTGTCTGAAAAAATTTAAAAACAAAATTGCGCTTTTCGGATTTCAGTCGGAATTAAGGCTAAAATTAGTAAGAGATCAATGTGGGCAAGCGGAACAAACCCGAGGGGAGAGACTATTGGTGACCTATTCAGCGTAAGCTCATTTGAAAGAAGAGCTCAAGGCGAGTTTAGATTTCCAACGGAGGACCTTGCTTATGCAGTTTAAGGTTAATTTGTAACACGTTCAAAAATTTCAGGTTATGCGATCTTCTTACCGAACTTTCTACTTTTTCATTTTGACCCCCTCCCAACCACTATTTTAGCCTTGCCCACATGCCTGCCTGCACATGTTTGAAAGCACCACATGAAAGACATTCGGCTCATAAATAAAACGGTCAAACCTATCTCAACACACAGAAAATAGCGAAACGCAAACCTTGGTCTGTTGTTTTGAGCATTTGAGTAAAGCGCGCAAAAACTTCCTTGTCATTGAAGCCCTAAGCTTGCATAACAAACAAAAACATGTTGTTCAAAGAATTAGCCAAATACGTATTCTGACCACATGTAGTTTAACTGAAAGAAGGTTGTTTTGCAGCATTACAGCAAATCTTAGATTAGAGTGAACGTCATTTAGACTGCTAGCACAAAAACATTTCAAGTCATTTGAATATCGTAGTTTGGAACCAGCGCAACAATCCACTCCAAAAAGTTCATTTAACCTTTTTTCACTTAAATGCAGGCTTGGCAGGTTTATCTGCAAACACTTTTGCTTCATTGAAGTAAAAACCCGCCTGGCGACAATCTGTTGATTACCCAATAGAAAGAAAGTGACTTTTTTGGTCTAGCCTAGGATGATTTAGGTGACCCATTTTGTGTTTTTGTAAGATTAATAGATGCGCTGCTCTTTGATAGCAAGCTCATGCACAAACACATTCCAAGAGATTAGGTGGTACAGAAGGTGATTCATGAGCAGAGTAATAATTAATCGCTTGAGTGAGCGTGACAAAATTTTTTACTGTACGTTGATTTTTCAAAGTGTAAATTTTCGGTTAAAAAAGTTAGGATTTTGTGAAGATTTATGTGACATGTGTTGAGCGATAAAAAAGCGATGAAATACGTCACAGAAGAAAAAGGACAAAAGCACGCCGATTGATGTTAACAACGCCTATCAGCAAGATTAACCATAGACTTCATCGACTTCGTAAATTAAACCTTTTGAGCAATTTAACTTTTAAATAAAAGTTGTTGTTAGGATGAATGTTTGTTCCTCGGGCCAAAGACGGGATTGTCGGTGATCGCGCACCTTTTTGACCGTCCAGTTACCTGTCTAACCCTCTCCGATTCACGTTGTTTCTTCTGTGCGTCTACCAAAGCCGTCGTCAATAGGATGAGGCACACACGTTTTTTTCATATATATACATAAAACAAACAAAAATCTTTTTTGACCGCAGGTCATAATTTGACAAAGGGGTAGTAAATGGCTGGGTCGCTGTAGCTCTTTGTCCTCCGCCCCTCTTCTAGCTGTAATTTTTGTCGTAACTTCTTTTGAGAGTGCTTGCAACGTTGGGAGAGCATGTTGGCGCAGAAAGCTCGGATTCGTCTAGCGGAGGATTGAAGGTGTAGGTTGACGGCGCCCATGTTTCTCGTTGTGTCTTGGATGTGGCGTCCGAGAACAAACAAACTGACGGTGCGGTCGAAAATTGCGGATGATTGCTGGTTTCCCTTTGTGAAAACTACTGAAGCAGTGGAGTTTTGAGAGGTTGCTGCTTTTCCAATAAATCGCTTTTCCGCTTGAAATTTCCGAGAGCTCCCACAAGATGCCGATCAGCACAGCGACCTTGGCGAATTTCATGCGTAAATATTCACCGGTTCAGGTCGAACAGTTTTTTCCTCGGGCGACGCGGCCTAGCATTGTCCCGATATGCATCTGAAACCTCAAATTTTGGCAATTTTTAAACAGAAGCAATATACCGTGGTCAAAAAAGAAACGAAAAGTGCTTTTCGGGAGACGCATGAGAAGGACCTGCTGTCCAAGTTGGTTTTCTAGGCACCTTTCACAATTCTAACTTTCTTTTCCTGTGTCTTGCGGTTGAACGACAGTAATGGCCGGGCTTAAAGAATTGTGATTTTGGTCACGCCGTCAATCATCGCCCCATTAATAACGCTCAGCAAAATTTATTCTTACCTTTTACTAAAAACGTAGCCCACACAAACGTCGACTTCAACAGAAAAAGAATATCACCTCGTTGAGCACGCCGCTAGACGAATGCGTTCTCCTCGACCGAACAGGCAATCGGGCACAGTCACTGGCTGCCTTCTTTCCTCTCTAACCCTCTCAAATTTACGTTATCTTGTATGTGGCTCTTTGCGACAGCGGCTATAAAAATAGCACATTTTGACCCGCACGAGCAGCCCAGAAATACAAAAAACTTGAATAAACCGTCGTTCTCTTAAAAGAAATGCAACATTTATTAAGTACCCAGAGCTTAAGAAATATTACATGCCTAAAAATAGGCCTAGAGCCTGATCCTAGGTTTTCGGAAACGTCGCAAGTAACACTAGACTAGCGAGAACAAGATTTTAACATAGTTAGATTGCAGAGCTATGAGTATCTTTTTTCCATGGTCTTGTTCCAGAGAGCATAATTGAAAATGTCTTGAACTGCATCAGCTTGGGCCTTTTTTGCTCTAATTGTCTTACCATTTAATTGATTTGACATTGACAGATGGTTCCTCGTGGTTTTGGTAGATCAAAGTGATCCTGAAGTTAACCGTTTCGACCATCTTCCTCAAGAGTCCACTTGCTCCAAATCGTACAACTGATCTTTGAAAAAAGCGAGATTAGAGTGGCGTGGGTGGCTCCTTCAGCATTTCTGTGATTTAAAGGACACCACGATGAATCGCAAGGAGTTCTATAGTCGCAAAAGGTTTTCATAGTTGGCTTTGTCGCGTGCGACAAATGTCCTTTGGTAATTTTGGTTTTCGACATTTTCTTGAGGTTTGGTCGGAATACCCTTTTAGCTTACTTTTACTTTTGGCCATATATTGCTAAATGCGAATTGCTGTAGGGGAGTGAGGCCATTTTGACCATTTTGTCTTTTTCAATTTGACCAGGATTCTTTGGGTCAGAGGTTAGCATATTTTTCTTGATTGCTAGTACTTATGTATTTGGGCATTTACTAGGCATTTATTGACCTTAAAACTCATTAAAATATTTCTTGAGTCAACTGAGAAATATTCTCAGTCGACGCTTTCAAAGCAGGCAAAAAACGCAAATAGAACATCTGCTGCATGTATGATGAGATCAGGATTGTGTGGTTGACAAGATCATAGAGGCTGCTAAAATGATCTATCCAGCTAGAGGACTGCTTGTCAAATTTGACCAATTGCTGTAGAGCTCTGACGTACTTCATACGTTCATCAAAAAGAGCTTCTCGGGCACTAGGTGACAGGCCAGGAGCGGCTGAGTTGAGGGCTATGATCACCTTAAGAAGGACTGCCTGCTCTTCAGTGACCCTCAAATTTCGACATTTTGGAACGATGCTTACTCTGACGTTCTCTGCTATCTGGTCAATTCTAAAAAACGTATTTTATGGTTTTTTTAAGGTTTAGCGCTTACTTATTGTCCTTGTAGATGACAGCATAAGGAATGTAACCATCTGGCTGAATAACCCCACACGAACAGCCTCTAAAGTAAGCGTCAATAGCAGCTTGATAAGCACACAAGTGAAGAGCCGTTCCACGGATAAGACAATGCTGGTCAAGCCTCGAAAGCACCTTAAAGGGCCTGAGAGTCTTGTAGTACTCAATTGCAAGAGTAGCGTCCAAGTAAACCCAGAGCTTATTGGCTCCTTTTTCCAAAGAGGCTGAATACTCCTTCAGATTGGTAGAACGTCTTGGCCATTTTTTGACTAGCTAAATATAGATTTTTAGAAACGTTTAGATAGAAAAAAGATACCTCAAAGCGCTCAGCTTCACGTAACACACAAGGCTGAGCTAAGATGGTCGTGATTCCTCGGCCAAGAACATAGGGAAAGTAGTGAGAGTGCCGAAGATGGGTGACCTTCTTTTCAACGAGAAGTAGACAATTGAGATCAATTTCTGTGATGGGACAGGAGTTCGTGAGACGGACACCCTGAAACTTCCTATAGATAAAGAATAAAGGGGTCTTGCCCTACCAGTTTGGCCTCGTAGACACGCTTCTTTAAGGCGTTGATAGAAATTTGATGAGGACGCTTCTCGACCGCTTCAAATTAAAATGATTATAGTTTTTGCAACCTCTTCAGCTTGAAATGACTCACCTCCAGGGTCCATTCCAACTACGATGCACTTCGCGTAGCGGCAATTGCGACAGAACTTCTTACAAGCGACTAAAATTACTTTAGCTCATTCTTAGCGTCCTTCCAATGATTTACCTCTCTGCTCCTCGCACTCCCTCGAGGTACATTTGATAATATTATTAGCTAGGACCGCGCGCCTAAAAAACGTTTTGCAGCCATCACAAGACGGGACTCCGTAGTGACAACATTTGGCCGCTCGTTTACAGATGAGGCAAAAAGTAGGTACAATTCTGGTCTGCTTGAGATTTGGTAGGTATGACTCGGTAGAATCAGATGAGCTTCTAAAAGACATAAAATGAGTAAGATCGCGCTTTTGAACCTACGTAGAATCGATCGATTCCTGCTTAAGCAAGAGTTTTGAAGATGACGTCATATCTAAAATAATAATTATATGAGAAGACGCGTTCCAAAGAGGCAACCAATGGAATAGAGCGTAAGCAAACACCTCTTGGACGACAATAAGAAAACACTGCATTTATGGGCTTATGTATTAGTTCATGAAAACTGAGGAATTTTGGTTTTTACGTTTACGCTGCCTCATGGGTATGCGAGAACGCAGGCGCCATAAATTAAACTCAAAAATTCAGGTGAATGGTTACACGTTACACATCAAAGGTTGTTCAAGGAGATTTTCATGTTCAGAGGAGCAGAGATCTCACAGGCTTAAAATCATTAAAGCTTAAAATAATTTAATTTTTGGGAAAGTAGATGTCAAAAGCAAGACTAATAAAATGTAGCTACCTAGGGATTCAGAAAGCCATAAAAAATTTTAAAGCTATTTTAGATCGACATTAAAAAGGACTCACGACGTCCCTTACTGGTAAGGAGCGGTCTACTATAGTTTTACAAATTTTTTGTTTATTGCTTTTTCGATTGAAGCGAGCGCTCAAGACTGTTTTGAGCAGCGGTGGAAGGGCACCGGAAAGAATGTAAAGGCAGCGAACGCGATATCGATAAAATTTTTTAGATCATGAAACGTCGAGTGCTCCTTCAGCCGAAAAATAGCGCCAGCGATGCGCATAGCGGCGAAACTATTCCAAAATGAGTCTGCATTGCAATTGGTCAGAAACCGAACCCAAAGTCATTAGTTGCTAGCACCTGGTCATCACTTTTTCATTTTTTAACGTAATTTGGTAAAAGTGAAAATTAAAGAAACAGGAAAATTATTGAGTTTTGCTCGACGGAGGTTCAAAAACAAACTCAAGGTCTTCAGCTTTTCAACATTTACGAAACCGAGCCCGTTAATCGAAACGCAAATATTCAAAGGTCGGGCACCTCAGAGTCATAAATCACAACACAAGAAAAGTTTCGAACATAAAATGAGTTTTAAGCTTACTAATAAAAAAAAACAGCAATTGAAACACTTTTTAACAAAGCGTCGCAACTATGTTTATAGCATGGACAATCTTGGAAAACAATGCCCTGAAACGTAAACAGTCAAGAGTTGCCTCTCCTAAGCGAACAATTCACAAACTTCTAAGATGGCGCTCTTGTGAATCAGATTCACAAAATAATGAGCTAGATTATGCTTGTTCAAGCTATTAAAAGTGGTTCTCCACTTACCCAAAAAATGGCAAAACCGGTCAGCTCTGTTGCTTACTGACTATTTAATGAGCAGAAGCGTGTGGTTATAACACGTGGTGTTGAAGGCTTATCGCTACAGTATAACGTTAAAAAACTCGTGCGTTAGAAGGAAGAATTTAGAACTACAGTACAAATTTTTAGGCTTTTGCAACTCAGTAACCAAAGATCAGCTTCAACGAGATCAAAGTTTGAATTAAAAAGGCTAATTTGCAAGGCGTAGGCACACATGTACGTTCAAACAAATGACCGGAGTGTAGCGTTATTAACTAAATGAAGGTGACCCAAAGCTGGAACGTCTGAGACCTCACATTAATCCATTGGAGGTACAGATAAAAACGGGATTAATGTCAGATTCGCTTATTTGTAATTGATTCCTTTCTCATAAATTAGTCGTGCTAACAATTTCGACTCGGCCTAAGAAACCTTAAAGTTCAAAAATTTCAATTTTTTTTAAAACGTAGATGTTTCGCCAATTTTACGCCTTTGACTTGTATTGGGATTGCCTATGTATCACTCAAAAAATGCGCACTAATGTTGTAGCACGCGTTGTATAGTATATTTAGCGCTTAAAGCGCTCTTAAAAAGCATCTAGAATAGTTTATTTGAGCCTAGACAGCTTTCTACAGCAGAGTTACACCATGTGGGGAATCTCGTCTGGGTCAATTGCCTTAGACCTTACGAACCTCGCACCTATTCGCCTTGCTCGATCGACACAAGGGTTTCTCGCACAATTCCACGCGGGACTTAGATGGGGTGTCCTGAATGGTCTCTCGCTGACCCTTACACACTCGAACACAAACAAGGACTTCAAGTAGCGCGAGGCTACGAGGACTTCGCGGACACTTGTTGTCCGGAAGAGCAGCTGCAAGACTAGGGCAGACTGCTGTCTGTAGCGGTCGATTGGGAAGCTAGGGGTCCTAACGGCACCGGCCTATATGCGAACTTTTTGGGCCACGCGGACCTCTGCAATTCGTGCAATCGCGCGTGGCGGGACCGACTGGTTGAATTCTGCAGCGCACCAAAGGTCGCGCCTGCAAACGCTCGAGGCTCATGCAATCGCTCGCGACGATGTGTCCGGCTTATCCGAAGCGATCCTCAGTGACTAGTCTATCCTCCGGTGTAAGTCTACTGTAGGAAGCAGTCTAGGCTCAAATAAACCATTCTAGATGCTATTTCGAGAGCGCTATAAGCGCTAAATATACTGTACACCGCAGTTTTTATGTAAATGACATTATCGCGCATTTTTTTAGTGCTACATAAGCACTCCCAATACCAGAATTTATCTTTAAACAGGCGTATAATTTTTACAGCGGTGTGTGTAGGCAGGCAGGCACAAGGCAGTCTTTTTCAAACAGCCGGGATAGCAGGCTGGTGCTGGACCTCTTAAGCAGCGACTGTTTGCGGCAATAATTTTGCAGACAGGCTTCGCACACCTTGAAGGATTTCTACAACAGTGTTAGACTAGACACTGACTTACAGTTACGTTTGTAGAGAGACCTTTTTGCAGCTTTCTATTGTAAACTGACCGAGCGTGATTGACCTTGCGTCAAAATCTATTTGACATTCGACATAATTGTCAAAAAGCTAACGCATTTGAAATTTTAATCTTAGAAAACCCTATTCGCTAATACGTACATGCGCAAGAAACACGAGACACCCACAAACAATAATAGCTAAGCAAAACCAACCCCACGTCAACTGCAGACAGTAGACTGTCGTGCAGTTCCAAACCCGCAAGAAACCAACGATCCCCTTAATCCGCCTTACCACAATCAAAACTAACTGCTTAAGCACGCAAATGAGTTTAGCGGGTAAATTTTGTTGAACCGACGAACATCCTTATCATTCTGCCTTGCACTCCATTGACGTCATCACCAAATCGAATGGTCAATCCTACCTATAAATGGTAACAGCTTTCGACTACTGTGCAACAAGGACAAAGAACGGCGCGAAGACTTCGCTTATTACGTAAATGGTGCCTAGCAAAGACACGAGAAGGATTATCAGCGACTGATTCTTACGTCAAAGGAATGCTCGAGTAAACAAGAAAACGTGTAGCTACAGTTAGTAGCACAGATACTCACAGACTAAAATGGCAGACAATTAATTAAGGAAAGGGGCAATTAATTAAGGAAAGGGGCGCAGTTACCTGATTGTGTAGGTCTCAGCGGATTTGGATAAGCTTACTTGATAAAGCAAAAGCGGATTTGAACCGTTGCTTCAAATATGAGTGCGTCATGTGGGTTCTAATTGCATTGACTAGCGTCATAAGCTGTTCAAATGATGAGTGAAGCTTAAAAGAACGTAATTGGAACGGTGAACCTTACGTTTACGTTATTTTAAGCAAATTAAGGTCCCTATATTTAAAGTAAATTTGAACAAGAACTAAGCAATTTAATCTAACAAACAAAAAACCATTTTCAGCTTCTTGTACTTCAAAAAAGATCTAAACACTTCAAGCAGTAAAGCCTAAGATTAGAGGATCCTAATAAAAATGACTCTTGCTTCAACTAGAAGAACACCGAGATTTTGTATAAAGCAAGCCAGCAAGATCTGTTTTACCAGATGGTGTTTGCCATCACTTCAGCCGTTCCTCACAAACATGGTTCATTGAATCAGGGTTCATCTAGACAACAAGTACAAAAATGAAAACCTACCCATTGTCATATAAATCCTGAACGTTGATTGACACCCAACGATTGACACTCATTGCCTTACGTTTTTAGGCTTTTGTCGTTTTGTTTTGACTTTGCTGTTTATAAGAAATTCAGCTAAACCAGACACACTAAGCACATTTCCAAAACGCAAGGTTATATATTTACAACGATCAACAGGTAATCTCAAAATGTCATTTGTACAGATATGAGGACGTTAAAAAGAGAAGAGAGGTACATACAGAAGAGGTACGTAGATCAAAACCGCTACTTTTCAAGGCAAGAGGCCTACGGTTTGTTCCAACAGCCTGCTTGGAGGCGGCAACGTGTCATCCGCATTGAAAAAATTGAACCTCCTAAGCGTGAAGTAGTTTCTGTGGTTTTGAGTGTAGCGAACAATTTCGATTATGGTCTGACAGATGGCGCTAAACTGTTTCATGCCTTCAGACCCGCCTAGACGGTTTTGAAGGTATTTGAGAAGAGTCTTAGAGTATTTTGAGCGCTCCTCGTGGATCATGTCTCTAGCTTCGTTTGACAGACCGTCGGCATCTAAAATTTACCTTTTAGTGTAATTAAAGGGTAGCTTAAGGTTACATACCTCCATTAAGAAACACCATAGCTTTCATAAGGACATATTGGACCGAATCTAGCTTCAGTTTTGTGACAGGCTGGACGACGCTTTTTTGTAGAATGGCTTCCAAGTCCACACGGCTGAAAATGTTACTTTAAGACTTAAAATTGGATTGAGACTTACAAGTGATCCAGAGTGGTAAACGGCACATGACCATCAGGATAGACAACCCTGTCGGCTCCTTTGAGGAATGACTGATAGCTGGCAGACAACGCTGTCCCAGCCATACAGACCTCTTTAGCCAAGACTGTCTGATCTTGAGTACTGAGTTCGTTGAACCAAGAGAAGGTCTTCAGATACTCGACAGAAAGGTAGAGATCTTGATAGAACCAGAATTTCATTCCCATCTCTGCGTATTCCTCCTTCCAGGGAGCAACAAACTTCACTGGCCATTTTTGGACAAGCTAAATACAACTATTAAAATATGAATCTACGATGTAAGCCTACCTGGTACCGCTCAGCTTCTCCAAAAGCCGATTGTTTTTGTAGAATTTCTTCCACGCTTAGATTTAACCGAAATGGCATAAAAGTTGAGTTCCGAAGTCGGTCATGCTTGAGCTCAACGTGAAGAACGTCTCCTATCCGTTTCAAGATTTCACTGTCGACGGAGACGATAGGGGAAATGGTGACTGAAGAGCTTGAGTAGCTGGAGAATTGTCGTTTGAGCTTTTTCCGAGCGATTGAGAGGGTCAGGTTTGTGGACGGGGTGTATTGGATGGCTGGAAATGATGGGTATATGAAGATTAAAAATGGGTTAGTGGCTTACCGTTAGGATTCATTCCGACATCCACGCAGCGTTGGAAACGGCATGATCGGCACGCGCATCTCTTGGCTAAAATTACAAAAAAACATTTATTTGAGCTTGAAATTGAATTAAAATGAGGACGAAGAAGGAAGTAAATTTTAACCCTAAGATAGATTTCGCTTACTAAGGTCTGAATTTGCCTCAAAATTTGGATTTGACGTAAAACACTAAAGCTGCCCTTGATTGACGTATACATAAGTGTAATAATAAAGTCTAACATTACACTAAGACAACAGTAAAGCCGATCGGAATTATGAAGCTTAAATTTACGTCTACGCAAGAAAACCTTGAAAGTTTTAACCCTAACACCAAGTTTAAATTTGAGTTCACATAAGGATGATAATTAAACCGAACGCTGAAATACGCCAAAGTTTCTTAAAACAAGTTTAAATTGACCTTTAATTAAGGAAATTGTTAAAACCTATGCATAAGCTGTACTAAGCGCAAATTAACACTTAAAGATGTTTGAACTTTGAACTAAACTAAGCAGACCTAGATCTAAGACCATGATAAATCCTAACCACCGTTGGCCTAAATTTACGTCAACCAAAAAAATAGTGAAATCTAATCTTAAGCTATGAGCTCTAAAACTCGTCGAAACAGAGTTAGAATAAACACAGACTTAAATGTAATTTAAAGCTGCGTGACGCCAACAATGACGTCTACATCATGAAGGTAGTGAGACCTGAGCCTACGGCAAATAAATAAAAAATTCTTTTTATTTTTTTTGAAGTTTTTGTGTTTTCTTAGTTTTTTAATAAATCTAATTTTAAAATTTGATTTTTTTACGATTGGTACAATTCTATAAAAGCAAATTTAAGCGTAATCTTATGCTACAAAATATGTGTCAAACTTTTGCATGAAAAAACAGTCATATCTCGAGCCGCACAAAACCAAATTTGACGTTGTTAGGCTCATTTGAAAGCGCAAAACATTTTGTACTAGGAACATGAAATTCAACGAACGTTCTAAAGTTTAACCTAAGAATTTTTTGCGCAGCAGGCGCCTGAAAGCGGGGATAGTCGGCTGGGGACGACAGTTTCAGGTGACAGGCGCTGGCTATTCAATTTTTGCTAAACTGCGCAAAAAACACACAAGTGAACAGACCGGTCGAAAAAAAAACGGCGCGCGTTTGCAGACACCAAGGCACTTGTGTGTCTGTTTACCGTCACGTACACAAGTACGGCTTCTTGCTATTTTTTTATTCAGTTTTACCGTTTTTTTAACCACATCTGTCTCCACGTCACCTTTGTTTGCCTTTTTTTTCCTTCAACTCTCGTCAAAACGCTCAGGTTTCACCTGCTCTTTTCTCTCTCCTCGTCATCTATTTTTCAACTGTCCCGTTTCCCACGACACAATCTTTCCAAATCAGATTTACGCGCCTATTTACCCCTTCCTGTTTTTTGACCTCTCACACACATCCCCATAAAACGACTCACTTTTGTCCAACTCCATCAAGCACTTTCCATTCTTCTGACAAACAAATTTCCTCCCTGTAACCACCGTTCGTCGAAAGAACGTCTTGCACCCATTGCAACTGGCCACGTCATAGTGAAATCCTGTCGCTCGGTCACCACACACTGCACAGTCTTCAGCAAATTGGACAATTCTACGTGTCGCTTCACCGAATGGCGATGACGACGAAGTTGTTTGTGCATCGCAGTCTGGAAGTGACACACCATTAAGGAAGTAGATAAGACAAAAACAAGAGGATTACTGTCTGGGACAGACGCATACTGAATTGCTTACCACTATCAGAAGGCATTTCCACAACACATGCAGATTTAAAACCTCCGGAGTCAAAATCAGGTTCCTGTTTGATTTTTAGAAATCTCATTTTGGGCGGGGTGACGCTTTCCCGGATGTCAGGAAGCACATACTGAGTCGGAGAACAGTTGAACTGATTTTGAGACGCGTATTGATTTGGAGACGAATTCTGGCCAGAGAACAACTGCAAATGCAGCATATCCTTTTCGGAAAGTTGTGAAGTTTGGGGAGAAAAGCTGGTCTGAAAGAAGTCCATCTTGGACTGAGCTGAAACAAGGCACATTTGAAGCGTAGAGGATTATCAACGTATTGAAACGCGTAAAATCAATAAAATTTTGCGCCAGTGAAATAGTCGGCTTTTGATCAATCGACGACGTAGTGGAGCTGATAAGGCGCCTTTGGGTTTTTGAAAAACAGAAACGCGGTTTGCAAAAAATCTATTTAAAAATGACTAAAAATGTGTGTCAGAGGAGAGTGTCAGAATGAGTGATATGTTTAAGCTGACACCAGCCGCATAGTTATTTACGTAAATATAGGCAGGTTTGTTATTTACGTTCTGAAGCAGTGACGTTCCTTGGAATATGTACCTTGAAACGTTTTTTACGCATCGAAAAACCTATTCTGAAATTTTTAATGTTGAGTTGTCATTGAATGACCTTAGTTAGTTGATGCGCCATTTGAGGCTACTCCAGAGAGCAATGACTGAAGAGAGCTTGTAAGTCACCCTGCAAACAAACTTGCAAGTCACCCTGCATACAAGCTTGCAAGTCACCCTTGTCTACTTCCCTGAATCTTGAAATTCTGACATTTCTTTAAAAGTTATGTATGACTGACAAGCTGATTAGAACGTTTAAAGCAAAACCCGTTTAACTCGCTCTATCTAAGTAAATTTTCCATAACTAAATAACAACATTTCAAACCTGATGACAGCAACCAATACATATCTTATGCCAAAAAATGAGGCCAACGGAACTGTTATCTACACCAAGCGAAAGCAATTGTCGAAAGCAGGAGACGAAACAATATTTGATCCAACCTTGTAAGGACTAAAATTGGATTTCTTTTTACTTCCTTTGACATAATTGACACCACGATTCAAGGCTACACAGTGCACCCTCCAATGTGACCTATCTTGACCTATGGACGTCAACACCCATCCGCACGTAAACAACTCAGTCTTTCCCAAAATACCCACGAATTCGCCCAACAGTAATCAATGTCATTTCTTAATACCTGTGCTAAGAAAAGCCATAAACAACCTGCCAATTACAGAAGCTTTCCAGCTTTCCTGCAACCCAAAAAACCGTAAAACGCCAATCACGAAAAAGAGTTGAATTGACACTTGTTATGCAACAAATCGATTGAAAACGGTCGACCCAAGCGTCGGAAGAGAAATGGTGCGCGAAAGCGTCAAAACGTGTTTTGCGAGTACGACAAAATTTTCTAGTTTATGTTTTATCTCCATCAAAAGCGTTGGTTTTTGAACGTTTAAGAAAATTTACGTAATGCACCGTAAGACCTAGAAGCCCTAAAACTAAAAAATGACTCAACAAGGTTGATAACAAAGCTTAGGTTAATTATCGCTGTGACGCATAAAACACAAAGACGAAGGCTGATAGGCAGACGACTGTTGATGACCGGTTGACAAAAGCGATCATACAACTGGGAAAAAGAGAGACAATAGGGGAAGAGAATAAATGAGTGAGATGAGCTTTGTTTTGATGCTCCTATGTAAATGTGGCACCATGTGGCACATAAGGTATCTTAAGTGCTCAAAAAAGTGTCAAAAAGTTATAAAAAATTTGCTTCAAGTCATTAATCCCACCTTCGAAACCCTTCACACCCCGTCTAAGTCTTAGAAGCTAATCCTAGCATATAACTACGGTCAAAACAAACTGTTTTTGTCAGACTGCTGTTAAATCAGAGATCTGTATTTCATAACTAATGAGCGAAACAACACTCTCATCACGTCTTTGCTAATAACGAAAAACTAAACAGAAAACGATGTCACAGTAAATGACATCAAATGGTCTTAAGCTCCGAAATAGATAAACCTGCCAGCAACATAAAACATTGCAAAACACAAAGCGTTTTTCACGTTCCAGAATACCAATCCAAGCCTCAACCACACACGACAATCCAGCTCAAGTGTGCTTGTATCGATTATTGTCAAAGCCGAACAAGGAGGCGCGCGCCAGGAGGCACAAGGAGACAGTGATTAATGCAGTGGGAGACGACAAAAACACCGCAATGACGGTAGCACACAAGGCAGCGTAACAAGGCAGAACTCAGTCTCGGGTCCAACTGTTCAATCCCGCCCAGTTGTTTTCCCTCAAACGTTTTTTCTAAAACACAAAGGGAAAAAGAAGAAGAAATAACAAAAACAAGGGGAAGAGGAAGCTTGATGGATGTAGTGTTTTTGAGCTTTGATGATAGGGATGCTAAGGAATACTACAGTCTGGTAATGGGGTGACTGTGCGTTGGAGAAAAGATGGTGGTTCAAGCTTAAAAATAACGTCAAAAACTGGCTGCTGTTCAAGCAATTTTTAGTGCAAAGCCAAGTTCAAAAAATGGTTAAAGTAGCGTCAAAATAAAATCGTTTTTTGAGCCTGCGTATACAAAATTTTGATGATTTTTGCTAAACTACATTAAACCTGAATTTATATCTACCTCAGAAAAAGGTAAAGCGTCATTCTAAGAGTACGTTGAAATAAGAAAAAAGGTTGAACCAGACTCTAACAGAGGAATGGTACGAAGTGCCCACCTCAGATTTGGACGAGCCATAGCTCATTCGAAAGCTTCCGCGTTCAGACTTCTTTCTGTCTGGCTGTTTTTTGCCTTAATGCCCATGTCTCAAACGCAATATAGACAGCCTGTCAGACAACAAACCCGCCGTTTCAGACAACTAGCTTAAACGCCTATTCCATTCGCCCTCAACGGCCTTCCCGTGAGCGGTTGTTCATTTCCTAACACTAAAAACCTATTTTAACGCCCAACTTAAAGATGTCGTTAATGCGTTCTTTTTAAGGTTCTAAGCAGGACCGCTCAACTAAAAGCCGTTGAGCACGAATGGATTAGGCCTTTGAGCCAGTTGTCTGAAACGGCGATTTGGTCTCTTACAGGTTGTCTATATTGTGTTGTAGTAGACATGCGCTCTCCTTTCCTTAAAAGGTATTCGCAGGAAGAATCCTGAACGCCAGAATTTTCCAATAAGCTATGTTCGTCCAAATCTGTAGGGGCACTCCGTACCATTCTCGTGTTAGTTGTATGCTGTATTCAAGTAAGGTATAGATTAGAAGTGCAACCCCAAGCTTCAATAATATACTTAATTTCACCTTTTACCAAATTTTTAACTAATTTTACAAACTTGAAATTCACCTTTTTTGAAAATTAGCAGTTAGCTTCATAAGACCTTATTTACGTATGCTTTAAAATTACGCCAAATGTAACGCTGACAAAAATTTAGAATAATAATGTTTGATTTTCCTAATTTCATTAAACCTTACGCAGAAGCATCAAACGGAAGCATCATGTGATCCAAATCCATCGTTTTTTAGTTATTGACTGTTAGACGCGTAAGAATCAAATACATGTAAAAAAATTTTTGATGTTTTCACTGGTTTGTACACCAACTACAAAAGGTGAATAAGAAAAACAGGAAAACACTCTGTCTCACGCTGAGCGCTCTACAATGCACACTACTATGTTGTAAGAGCTGCGTCTAGACACATCGCAAGACAAAGCATAACTTTGTATTGTTGCTCAATCTGTTTTATTTTCAAGTTGAAATGAAGAGTTCATTTGAAGCGTCCCTCAGATTAAAATGCAATGTGACTTTTGTACTCTTTAAAAATGCACCACACAATGCACCCATCGTTGACGAGTAAACGAAAAATGCGAAATGGGTGTCGCTGAAGCGAAGTGGCACAAAGCAAATGACCTTGTGAATAGAATCGCTTGAATAAAATGCAAATTGATTTGATCCATTTGCACATAGTGGGTGAATAGAGGACAGCGAAATGAAACTGCACGTTTTCAACAAACCTTGAAGCATCCTGTGAACTGATGTCATACGCGTCAAGAGAATCCTATGTAATCTTTTTGTTTACAAGATAAGAATTTTAACTACCGCTTTTTAGACAAAAGCATATTATTTGGAAACTATTTTTGGAATGACAACATTGTAAGGTTGTTTTGTCTCAGTTCTAGAATTTCAAAGATCTACGGAGTCTTTTCAAAGGCTCCGCGTAGTGTTCAAATGAGTTTTATTGAAGCAAAAGAGCAACAAAATCCTGTCCTAAAATTCTAAAATCCTCAAACATCGCGTTTCCAATCATCATTCTTTTAAAAGCGTAACTTAAAGCCAGTCAAAGCTTCAAAATTTTTAAATTTGATGTTCAGACGCAAATTCACGCCTAATGTTAGTCATACTCTTTGCTCTTAACGCAAATTTGAACTTAAAGGAACACGGTCATCGTTTTTTCACATCATCACAGATCGCGCTCATTAGAGGGAAAGGGTTTTCGGGGGCGCAGATCACAATTCCGCCGTGGAAATTGCGGGAAACAGCTTTAAGACTGCGAAATTTGACAAGATTGAAATAGAGGATTGCCCTGCACAACCGCGGTCAGCTACAATACAATTGGGTTTGCCTTTCTTCGGCGGTCAAAATCGTTGTTGTTTCTTTGCAATTGAAGAGTTTCCTACAGGATTTTGAGTGGATTTCAGCTTGCACACGTCTCTTCACCGCGATAAACACAAAAAACTACATCAAAGGCCACATTGCTCCGTTTTTACCGTAGCCAATGGTGAGTTGTACAGGTTGGGCAGGTGCAAACAGTGGCATTGGCAGTACTGCCACTACAGTGGCAAGTGGCAGTGGAAAAAGTGGCAAGTAGCTGTAGGTTTTCCGCCAGTGGCAGTGATTTTCCGCTGGTAGCAGTGGGTTTTCTGCCGGCGGAAGATCCGCGGAAAACCAACTGCCACCGGCGGAAAAACTTCTGCCACTTTTTCCAGTGCCACTTGCCACTGCCACTTTTACACCTTACAGGTTAATTGTGTCGGGAGCACTAAAAAACTGGTAAAGTTCTACTTGTTTTCTTTTGAGTGCAGAATCGTCTTCTCCCATTTCCAGCGGAAATGAGTGCAATCCTAAAATCAAAAAATGGGCAAAAAACGCAATGTCCGTGTCCTTTTAATGCAGTTATCAAGTCATACTACATTGATATATTTTAGTCAAGCTCTGCTCGTCGGTCGGTCGAGTTTTGATAAACTTGAATTGTTCAAATTAACATGACATTTTACCTATTACATCTCAAAAGGATCATTGATAAATGTCACTTATTGATAATGTCCTCATTAACATTTATTTACCGCCGAACTTCCAGAAACCTTTTTTCACTTTTATGTCACCCTAGCCAACTGACCATCAACCTTCTTAGTCCCCAAAAGTGCGAAATTTCAGTTTGCTCAAAGATTTATGCGCTTATCGTTAACGCAGACTAGTTCCGCCGCGTCCGCCAGACGCTCTTGAATTGAAGAACAAAGATGCAGATGATTCGCTTTGTGCGAAGTCACAACACCGACGTCCGACTGTCTGGTGTGAGTGGAAAATTTTGAAAATTGCACAAATGCAATTTGATCGTCGCTAGACGATCGTTCACGGCTTACGATTAAACAAACATTATATGTCTGGGTTTTATGATGGGCTAGGACGTGGCGACAGAAGATGAGCGTCTTCAGATATAACTTGAACTTCAACCGGCCAAATTTTAGCGTTTACCTTAAAATGCCAAACATTCGCTCAGTTCGCTGATTAATGTCTTTTCGATCCCCTTTCCGTTGTGCTAAAATGACCATTTGGCCAGCTTCCCTCCTTTCCGTCTTTCACTCTGCAACAAGACCACTTTTGCGCGGTTCAATGGCTTCTCTCGCATTTGCATATTATGCAATCTGTTTACGAGTGGCGCGCGTTGCGCCGCTTTAATCGACGCAATTCGCCGCCACGGGTGACCGCGTCGGTGTGAAAAAGCTCCAAATTAGGGAATGTGGCAAATTATACGATTATGTATTATTGGATTTGAACAAAGATTAGCCCGTCCCCGTCACTATTTCTCCCATTCGCCCTTTGTAAACTGCAAATCACTCCATGCACTTTCTGTTTTGGCCATTCTGGTCTTCTCAAGCAACAAAGCACGAAAGTCAACAGATTCAGTCTGCCGCTGGTCGTAGATCAGCGGCAAAATAGTCACCTTTTGCCCAACAGAAGACGAGGAGCCAATAACGCCAGGATGGTTAATTGGTTAGCACTATTCCGTGTTCTTGTATTGGAACGAGCGTGTGGATGAGCTTGTTTATGATCGTAGTGATCGGATCACACGCCACAAAATAATAAACCCGAAACTTGAAGGAAGAGATCGATGTTAGCGCAGGCAGCTGAAATCATAGTTTTTGGTTTGCAAAACAGATGTCAACAAATTATGGATTCTTTTGTTTGAAAGAGGAAGTTGGGAAATCGCTTGTTTACGGAGAGTTGATTTTTGGCCTCATAAGCTCTACAGTATTGCTAAAATTGTCAGTTTTACGACAGCGTTAGCGCATCGTAAAACCTACAATTAAACGCGTTTTATGGAAGCTTAACAAGTAATTGGGGATTTGAGAGTCGTAAAAAACGATTCACACTTTAAACAATTGCCTTGGTCGTTATTCTGGAAAGGTGTCCTTTGCACATTGGACTGAATTCTTGGAAATAAGAGACGGTGTATGGTTCTGGGTAAGCATTGAATGAAGGTTTTGACATTGACATGATGAATAGCGATTTTCAGGTCTCTTCGTTTGGCTTCAAGTTGAAGAGGCTACCTTACCCCGGATTCTAAATTCTTGGAATCCTCAAAAAAGCAATTGTAAAGTTACGTTTTCCGTTTTAGATTTAGAGGATTGTCAGTTCAGTTTTGAATTTTGAATAGTCCATTAAGCTTAAAAAAGTTGGCGCCGTCGCTGTTGCAAAACCGACTGGTCTGCGCCGGTTACGACGGACCGAACTGCGGAATTTCTCGTGACGCACGCGAACGAACACGTCTGGATCGTTCTTATCCAGATTGTTTTTCTTTATTTGATTGAATTTTTAACGGTTTTTTTCAAACTGGAAGACCCCTTTGCTCAATGCCTAAGCGATCAATGCTCATCGACATGTTTTCTTGTCTTTCTCGGCAAACAGACCATATTTTGGGCTTCCCTGCACTCAAACACCGCTCTCTTATTTGCTTAGACATACCACTCTCGTAGGTTTTTCTGTTGGCGCTGATAAGATCTTCCACTTTTAGTGGATTCAAACTGCTTTTTCAGAATGTCCTTTTTTTCTTTCACGCTTTAGGATTGAACGTGCTCATTGGTCTTCAGAAAAGTGCACCCATCACTTCTCTTCTTTTTAAAGATACCGATCACAGGCAGCCTGCTCGGGGACTGTCAGCAATTATCTCTTTTTCGACGACGGCGCCACATGTTGAGATCTGCGGCGGTAAAATAAATTGGCTCAGCGGCGAGAAGAGAAAACGCGAAGAGCGGAGAAACAGATTACCGCGATTCTCGTATGTGCACGCGTAGCAAAAGTCGTCAAAAGTGCAGATGCACTTTGGATGCGGAGAGACTCTTTCGGTCGATCGCGCGACGACGATCGTTCGATCACCCTGCCTGCTCGCCATTTGCATATGCCGAACATTAGGTGGCTGGTGTAATTTTGACCTTTGGTTGTACTCTGGACCCTCCTGTCCTCCCTAAAAACTACAAAAACCTTAAAAACCCTTTTTGTGAATATGATTTTTGGCCTGTAACTGTGACCCAAATGCCACACGCACGCATAAATTATACCCGACGACCAAAGAACAAAAAAGGACAAATCGGTCACTGGCAGGTACATCGTCCCAAAAAGATTAAAGCCACATCTAGTTCCCCGCGACACAAGCTCATTATACTGTTTTTATAAAAGGATGGAATTAGAGCAAAAAACGGTGATGCGCTTAGGTGTGGTCCGTACGAGGTTGTCGGGCATAAAACGGACAACTAAGCCTTGAAAGAATGTTTTATGTGTGGTCCTGGACGTAAGATAGAGCCGCAAATTTTTGAGCTTTCAAGAGAAATGTCACCTGTGTGCGAATGAACTTTCCTGATATCCCAGATTTGGTAGCGCAAGATTAAGAGGCTAATCCGTGGATCATAATGATCAATCATTGTCTTTGGGTCTACTTTGGATTCAGCTAGTAACGCTTAGGAATTGTCACGTAAGATGTTTGGTTATATAGGAACGTTACCAATAGGGTTTGTATCTTATCTTAGTTTTGGCTGTTAGCATAGCAAACGGCACTTTTTGATCATCAATATTTCAGCCTTTTAATGACTTTTGACATGTTTTGACCAATTAGGCTAACAAATAAATTTTGCGTGATTTTGCGTTAATCTTTAATAAATTCCCGGGTTCTGCTTCAAAAATTGCAAATTTCAATTTTTGGATGTTCTGAGTTTCATTTAGCTCAGGGGAAGGCTCAATATCTATCTCAATGTTGATGTCAATTTAAGCCAAAATCAATTTACTGTGTAGCTTTACATTAATTATGATCTATGGATGAATTTTACGTTAGGTTTGGCTTAAATCTAATCTTAAATTAACGTAAAATAACTGTTCGAAAATCATATTTGACCGCTTCCTCGACTTTCTCTTTAAATTAGTTTAAACTTCTGGGCTTCAAATTAACTGTTTTAAATGTAAATGTGGGGTTAGCTTTTAGATCTAATCGTATTTGACGTTTTTTGACCATCTGGCACTGTTTTCTATGTCTCCTCTTTCATTTTGGTTTTTTTACTTGTCAAGGACGATCCTTATTTTGCAAATTGCAAATTCCATTTCCTAAACGTTTCCCTCCCCTTCTCCATGTCCCAAGCTCCGCTGGACACAAATTCCTCGACCCAAACGTTGCCGGCTCTGATCGATCGCCTCCTCGCATTCTCCCGCTTCCCCTCTCCCTAAACTTTTAACAGCGGCCCTCTTCGTCGCAAGGCCAAAGTCTTCTTCTTCCACCAGGAGCCGCAGCGCAACTTGCGCGCTTTTTGCTTCTCCAATTCTCCTCTTTCCCACCTTCCATTCTCTTATCAAAGTGCGGATGACGATGAGTGGTGTTGCGTCTCTGTCGGGTGGCGTCTTAGCTGGCGTCAACTGCAAAGAACGATCGGTTAGGAAACACCCCATAGGGATAGGAACACGTCAGGCATGCCCACACAGACTCAGAGACCTCTCCGACCAATTTTAGTGCCCCGTAGAACGTTTGAACGTTGCAGATCGGGTTTGCGCATTTCTAAGGACCCTTTTCAGCCCAAAAACCAGTCATTTGTCCATTCTTTCTTCCCATTTCCGTGCGTCGGGTCCCTCGTTTCACGCTGCTGTCTCTGCCGCCACCGCCACTCTCGATTGTTCTTTTCTTTCCGAGATGCACTCCTCGAGTGCTCTCGGTCCTGGCTTCCTTCCTCCTTGCCTTCGCCGCTTTCTCATCTTCTTTTTTATCTCCTCTTCGTGCCTCCCTCTCCTATTCTCAAAGACTTCTCCACGAGAGCGACCGACGCCCGCTTGGCTGACTTCATTCCATTTTTTACGCCCCGGGTGGTCCTCTCGAGAAATCAAATTCCGTTTCTCAAAATGCGATGTGGAAATTAGTTTGCGCGACAAACTGGTTCGCAAACGCAGCGTCGTGGAGTTCGAGAAAATTCGTTACAAAGAGCTGCCGCGCTTAATGGCTGAGTTTTTGCGCAAATTTAAACTGCTTTAGAGATCAAGGGCACTGAGGTGTTGAAGAAGTGAGAAGGGTGAAAACAGTTGTGAACGTAAAATATGATGAAACGTTTTCGACAAAAGAGGACTAAATATGGCATAGAGTCAGTTGAACTTCACAAGAAATGGTTTCTAACTATGATTTTATGCTAAAATTAGCTTGAAGAGAGACGTTTCGTTAAATGTTGCCAGATACAAAATAATGGGTAATTTGTATAAGGGTTGGGTAGGGTTAGGCGTTATCTTTAAAGCGTGATATTATCTAAGCGTCATTTCATACAGAATTTAGCGAGTGCTTAGCCTTCACTTGAAACTCAATTAAGGCGTGAAATTAGGCTTTGTACTATGCTTCACAACCTGACCTAAACTCAAACTGACACTGCTTAGATACTTGTCTCCTATCAAAACTCTCTCTCATCTTCTGTTACAATCAATTAAACCGTATTCCTCTCGCATCTCCGACTTTGCGGCAATTCCAATTAACGGCTCCCTTCACCCCTTTTCGCACTTGTTCTCTCCGATCCACTCTCTAACATTTTAATCAACGCAATGCAGCTTTCATTTTGTATTCAGCTCCGGCGTTGTGCACTCAATCGAAAACGGTTAAAGCCGTGGCGACGTGCAGCTGTCGTCTTCACAAGAGGAGCCTCTGCTTCAGCTTTCGCGCTGTTGCTGTCATTAAAAGTTTATTATAAAGGCGCTCAATTTGTGCCGCTAGGGTGGATTTCGGAGGATTACAAGAAAGCTTGAGGCTTTCGGTCTGGACCATGGAAGCAGACCCAGACAGATTAAAGTGGATTTAGTGTGGACAGCTGAAATTTAACTGATGATTAGGACGCCAAAGCCTTGAAAAACAATTTTATGGTTTTGGGTGTAAGCACAAAATTAACACTTTTGAAAAAACTTGAGTTTTTTGATGTTTTAAGTTTTTAAAAGCCTAAAAACAGCTTTTTGACAAACCAGACCCTAGATAGTGTTTCTCTAAGCATCATTTTCCATCTTTTCCAGCAACCCGATCGCTATTCTCCACTTGACTTATGTAATCAAACCGCAGTGTGTCATGCTTCATTTCGTTTTGGGAAGCGACCGTTTATTTGTCTTCCATTTATACGCCGCTGGAGGGGAATCCCCGTTTCCCTCTATTATTCTCTGCCCGCCAGAGAGACCCTCTCGCCTGACGCTTTTACCTTCCCCACACTCTCCCACACGCACACACGACCTAACAGGCGAAGAGGGAGAGGGAGAAGAACGACCGTGGGACGGCGAAGAGGTGAGGATAACCCGAAACCGCCGCGATGGCTGTTTATCATCCGACGCCGCTCGCTTCCTCGGTTTCCAAACAGCGCCCGAACAGTCACCATGGTTTATTTATAGTGCCGCTCTATTTCACATATCCTGTGGTGCTGCTACGGAGTCGTAAATACTTTAAAGGTTGAGTCAGATTTGGAATTGTTTTTAAAAGCCCTGTTTTGAAGAACGTGTTCGTTTATGAACACTAAACAATCATTTCCTCAGGCTGAAAAACCTATTTTTAACGTTCAACTCGAGCTGCAGCTGCAGAAAACATGCTGCAGAAAATGCGTCGTTTCTCATATCGCAAGCACAACCGCTCACCGAAAGGCCGTTGAGCACGTATGATCATCGAACCAGGCCATCGAACCACCTGTCTGAAACGGCGGATTTGGTGTCTGACAGGCTGTCTATAATTCTAGACACGCGTTTTTCTTGGATAAAAATGCATTTAAAGACGAACTAATTATGCAAAATCGTTCAGCGCGATGAGAGCTTTTGAATGAGCCAAAAACCACTTTAAACTTTCGGAACTTTTGTACTACCCTTGTAAGTTTTAGAATTTTTTGCACATGCCGCCGACCCCTTTCCTATCCTCCTCCCAACGTCCTCTATTCCACATCCTATTCAATAACGCGCGTTTGCACTTGAAAGCGGTTTCGCTCAAAGGAGGAACATTTAAAAGTGCTAAAAGTTTGATTGCACGCTTGTCATACATTTAAAAGTGCATTTTTGCACTGTGTAAATGGAGAATTTATGAATCAAGGAAAATTTTGAAGTGAAAAGGCCGAAAAGGCTTAAAAAGTCCAACGCGATACGTTTGAACGTATCGTGTTCGAAGGTTTGTTTTCATCTCACGGGATGGGAGGCCAGAACTACTTCCTTATTGGCTTTTGTTTACCCTTTTTTGTAAATTTTGAATTTCGGCTAGCTCCAAAGCAGTGACTCGCGCCAAGATCAAAACCTGAAACCATCCAATTTTCTAGTTCTATGAACAAGACGTGCACAGCAGCAAGGTCATCATCTTTGCGTCGCCTAAGCAAGACAAAAGACCACACCGTAATGAGTATGCACCGAAGCCTCATTATTGGGGCGTCATCATATTTCCCCAGATACGTTCGGTCAGCTCGTGTCCGCTGAGAATGTTACTAATTTGCTTGTTTACGCGAAATTTGCCAAATAGGCAAAAACGGCTTTTCTTATCGCTTAGTGCCAGACGCTCCCAATCACAGATTTCCCTAGCGTTCGTTTGCTTAAGCACAAAGACCCCTCACCTCTTTCATTCCATTCATCGTTGCCCGATTTTATCTTTTGTTGACTCAGGCTTCATTCAACTTGCGCCGCGCGCCCGCTTTCAACTTCGGCGCTTTCAATTCGGAGCCTCGTTTTGAGATAAGAGGCCGCGGAGCGCTTGTTGTGTGTGTGCCGAAGTGATCAAGGATCGCGCATTGAAAATTCTGTTCGCGCCACGCTTGATAAACGCATTAATTTTGATAAGCGTGGTGTTCCGTTGTTGATGGAGACTTGGTGGAGTGAGAGGGAAGAAGGAAGTGATGTTTGGTTGAGGAGGTTTTGCAGGGTTTGCAAGAGTTTTTGAGGCTTAACTCGGGAAAGTAGGTGGAAAGCGGATGTTTAAAACAAAATTGTTCAAATTTTTAGGAAGGCATATTCATTAACGGTCATTTTTAGCTACGTTTTGACCTAAATTTGAAAATTCAAATTAGATATGATTCAAGCTTGAAGGGTTCAAGCCTTCAAACCCAAATTCACATCTACACAACGTTAAGCTTACCCCTAAAAGCAACAATTGACTCAAGTTCACCCTAAGATGCGTCTGGAACTAACTGAAGCACAATTATACGCCTCTTTTCACCTAAATTTAAATCAAAACAAGTGGCTAAGTATAGCTCACGTAAAATCTAGCTATTAGCTGAAGTTGGTTTGATTATAACCATTAAAATTCTAGTCAAAAGGCTTTTTTGTGAAAACAGCTTTAAACGGCTCAATTTGCTCGTTGAACAATTCTGTTGTTATATGTGCCATTTTCAATTTTTACAGTGCGTTCTTTACTATTTTAAAATTATTTAAAACACGTACTTTCGTCAAATATTAACTGTTTTACTGTTTTCAAGTCTATAATGATCATTATGTCCTTCCCTGCTGAAGTACAATTCATCTTGTACTAATCAGACACCAAAATATCAATTTAAGGACATCCCGGCCTTGTCATCTATCCCGAAATCTAGTCTGATTTCACGGTCCGACAAAAATATTTTGCGCCGTGCCTAAAATAATTGCCTACGTCAATGTCACCTGTTTTAACCTCTGGTTCCCTACGAGTATTCTTTTCGAGTTTCAACAACAACAAATAGAGTTAGAATAACAAAAATACCCTTAGAAATTTCCGGTTTATCCTAGCTTCACTGTCAACGTTCACGTGGCTCTCGCATGTCTTTTCCCTAGCGCGCACAGTGTGTTGACAGTGTTTTGTTTGTTATTCTGCTCCACAAGGTTGTTGTGTATCAAAACGGTCTTTGTGACATTCTGGAGTTGGCCTCTTATTCCCAAAAAGATTGAAGAGAGTCTAAAAGCGTGTGTAAGCGATGGTTGGCTTGAAAATAGTGATCGTGAGGAACCGGAGAGAGGCGACACATGCCGACCGACGACCATCGCCAACGGATCCGCGCGACCGAGTCGACGACAATAATTAAAGAGCAATTATGGACGAAGGACGGGTTGGGGTTCGTTGTTGCTCTGTTGATTCGTTTGGGTTCGACTTGTCGTCGACGTCGTCGCAACAACACCCGTAAAATGAGAGGAGATTCGGGGATGCGTTTTATGGGGTGCGAATAGACGCAAATGAGGTTTTGCAGGAGGAACGAATGATTTTAAAACTTGTAAACCTAAAAAACCTGAAACTTGATTTTTTTGACATTTGAAGCACCTTCTTCCTGCACCATTTTTGTCCTTTTTTCTGAACGCCGGTGTTGTGGAGGGAAGGCCGGGGTGGAGGGCGAATAGTTGTGTATGTGTGTGCCTGCAAAGGGTGACGTTGGCAGGCAGAATCGAATTTTTCGGAGGAGAGCGCCACTGAAGAACGTTGACGAACGTCGTCAGCGGCTCACGTAGAGCTGTTCTCTGCAATAGAACTGCTCCCACTCGTCTTCGATCAAAGAATAAGTAAAAGTGGCTTTCCTGAAACGTGCTGTGACAGCAAGCCGGGTGGGTCGCTTGCGTCAGGATGATTGAGCGCTTTTGATTATTGCAAAAGCAGAGCAGCCGGAGCAAAAGGACACGGCTGTCGCCAGTTCGACTCCTCCTTGCCCACTTAGGCCAGTTGCACTTTGACGCACGCGCGCCCTAAAGGCCCCACAGCCATCCCAGCAACAACGCGACTCCCCAGAGCCGTTTTTCTCGTCGCAGTTCTCTTATCAAATTGCGCGCGCGAAGCGACCGCCGCACCCCAAAAAAGTTCTGCGCGTGTATGACGCCGTCGTTTGTGCGAATCCTCTCTCATGGCTTCTTATCAGTTGATTGCATCGGCTGGTCGCTGGTCTTCCCAAGAGCCTTTCTGTCTCTGGACATCGTCTTCCTTCATCTTCATCTGCCATCTCTACTTCTGCAATATTCTAAAACTCCTAACTGCAAAACCAAGTTTCAGGTCTAAAGATCACCTTGTTGAGATAGGAACGGTTGTTTTTGCTACCAAACAACTTCTTCTACTCTTGACCTTTTGACCGTTTGGCGCAAGCGTCTCTGTTGCCGCTTTTCTATGGGTTGGTAGGTTACTGACCAATGACCACCGACAAACGCCGCCCAGTTGAGTTATATCTTGTCGTTTTCCAGCGCAGAGGGAGTTGTTGTTTCAGTAGTTCTGCGCGAGAGTTTTGTTTTGACCCGATAATTGGTGGTTTTTATGGTTTTCTAATGGTGCACTAGATTTATTGGGATTTAGTGTGTCTGTGTGGCTTGTGAAGCGTTTCACAGCGCACCCATATTTGAGAGTCAACCTAAAAACGTTTTGAACCTCTACCTACCTAGATAAAAATGTTCTTAGTTGGTTTTTATAATTTTAAAGTTATTTTTGAAACCATAGAGCGTCTTCCATGTGTTACCTCGTTCCAGTCCGACGTTCAATCCAAACTCTTATTTTAAGCAATCTTGCCCTCTTTCTCTAAAACCATCTTACCACTTTGCTAACTTCCCTTTCATTATTAATCTTTCTGGTCGATGACACCTTAGGCGCTTCTGCTTATCTTCAGCTTTCCCTTTGCCTTCTCGAAGGACAATTTGTGGTTGGCAGGATTGCCGGTTGGGGCAATTTGATTAATCTTGTTTTGTCCATCCTCTTCTTCTTCTGCTCCTCTGTTCTACCGAGCGGCCGCCACAGAGCGGCAACAACGAGGGCGTCGAAGAGGGCGGACCGCAACGTCGAAGGCCTGGGGGAGGGAGGTTTGGGTTTAGCCAGAGGAGAACCTCAGAAACAGAGATAGACCAGCGCCGATCACTCGACGTTGCTGTGGGTTCGATAACGACTTTTCCGCGCTCAGCTGACTTCTTGTGCTACTTAGCGCAGTTTCAGCGCTTTCAGCGTTTACTTGATCAATGTCTAAAAATTCCGCTATGCGAAAGTGGCCTTTTTTGCACCGAAACACCAAAAAATTGAGCTTTTTCGGTGCATATTTGATGATCGGTCAGTGATGCCTTGGTTTTTAATGCCTTCTGCCTGGGTGCGACGTAATCAATCAATTCACGTTGTGTTCGTTGTGTCCCTTCTGCGAAACGCCGCGGAACACAACGCGATACGGTGTGGATGGAAACGGCTTGTTTGGCAAATGGGTCCAATTATGAATGGAGTTGAGGTTCCGAGTTAGGTACTGTCAGATATTTGAGTTCTTCAATTTTGAGAACGGGATTTTTGTAAAATGAGTTGAATGTGGACCAAACAACTAAAATTGTCGGTAGTTTGAAAATTTTTACTGGAAACCAATTTAAAATTTTTCAGTTTTTTGAAGGTTAAACTTACCTCATTTAAGTTTGGTTAAAACTACTATTGAGAAACGCTACACTTTTGTGTTTTTAAAACGTGACTTGCAGAACAAAGGAAAAAACCAAATTTGGTTTTCTAGTTGGCTTTTGGTTTTTGACTTTGAAACACGTGACTTTTTTGGAAAAGCAGCTAAAAAGAGGATCTGATGATTTGCGTGGTTGAATTTATAAAGCAGATTTTTGGCTTTCACGGCTTCAAAAGAAAAGACTAAAATCGAATCTGATTTTCAAATCTGTCTCTGCAACGTTATTTACCCAAGCACGCTTTGTGTTCGCGACACACCACCCCGTGCTCCTCCGATTCGTACTTTGTTCGGAATACGTGATTGTGACCACTTGGTCTCTTTTCTCACCCGAAGGAAGCTCCAGCAAAGAGTGTCTTTAAAAGTGAGAAGCGATCTTTTGTCGTGGAAGGCGCTGCTGTTTTGACACGGACACTTTGAGCCAACACCCACCGATTGACACCTCCTCGCTTTCCATTTCGCTCCGTTTGCTCAGCCCTGGCGTTGATCCTCTCCTCCTCTCTTCTTCTTTTTTGCACAACACACCGAACAGAAGGTCGTCGTAGTGGTCCTCGCGTTTTCTGTTTGGATAACAGCGTCATCGACGTCGTCTTCACGACCTCCGACTTCTTGACTCGGCGCGATTTTGGGTGCCAGATGCTCTAATGACCTTTCGTTGACCGTCCATCGCGTGGCGTGCACACTAAGCCCACGTTGTGTTAAACAACGTGTTAATTCCCAACATCAGTTGCGCATCTTGCATAATTACACCCACAAACAGAAGCAGTGGTTGGTGCAGGATAGGTATCCTAACACCACTGTATCCACCTTTCTTTCCAAATCTCTCCTCGTCTTCTTCTTCTCTGTTTGCAAAGCGGGTCGCAAAACAAATTTCGCGCTGAACCAAAGCACCCGCAATCCGCTCTCTTCGCCACTATCCGCGTTTGTTGTTATTGACACTGTCCCGAGATCGTTTCCTTAACAGTCTTTGGGCTTTCCAACTCGTATGAGACCCTTTCAGATTGGTTTTAGGACCTTTGGCGATCTTTAAGCCTGTTATAAGCCTAAAGTTGGCTTGAGCTTAAGAATGGTCTAAGTATAATGTCTCTAGCCTAAGCGTGACCTAAGCGACGTCTAAACCTAAATATAGCCTACGCCTAAAAATGACCAAAGCCTAATCGTGAGTCCTAAGTCTAAGATTGACCTACGCGTAAAAATGTGTCTAGCCTAAGCATGATCAAAGCGTAGTCTAAACCAAAGAGAGCCTAATCCAAAATCGTGTTATCAGCCTATGGAAATTTTCAACCTAACGTGTCGCTCCTTGCCCCCAACGAATCTTCCCCCTTAGATGACTAATCAGACGTCCTGATGATAACGGTTCTCCGGCAGCGCCCCTCTCCTCCTCTCTCTGCAGAATTGTAAACATAATTAAAATTCGCTCTTCATAAACATCGCCTCTCCTCGCCTCTGCTTGGTCGTCATCGCTGCTGACAAGACCGAAGCCAATCTTCGACCCACAAATGCCGTCCCAAAACTGGCGTCGGCGTCGCCGCGACGTCAAAGGTGCCGCGCGGGCTGCGGAGCTGCGCCGTTCTCCGCCCCCCCCAGCGTTCTTATTCGCCTTTGCCCGTTGTCTTATCTTGTCGGAACCTCCGAGGGGCGCATTATGCAGCGCTTATCAATTTTTGTCCAATGCTTAAGGGTTCTTGTTCTCACTTCGTCATCAGCATAACCTACACTCCATAATCACGACGGGATTGTTTTTTTTTCCTTATGATTGATTGTGAAACCGCCGCTCGCCAGCGGTAGCAGCGCAGAGTAGCGAAGATGGGTCGCAAGAGAAGGTGGTCTCTGCTCTCATTTAGCAAAATCGTGTCCGAGATCATGCATTAACTCAAAAATGACCCTTTCCTTGATCAAAAATTACTTTCAGATCATGTCCAATGAGTTTCCGGCCGAGATCTATTCGGCCTCACAGGATAAGTGGCTGGGAAATGACCACATTGTTTGCTCAACTCTGGAGAAGTCGTGCAGCAAGGATCTCAAGGGACGCAGAATCCTCGATGTAGGCTGTGGAAACGGTAATTCTCAAAAACACTGGTCAAAATGAGGGTTAAGCCCAGCTTCAAGCTACCGTAATCTTAAACTAACATTGACACCAAAATGAGAGATGAAGCGTAAGCCTAAAAAGTTTCAATTGAAATTTGAATCAGGTTTAAAATTAAGCCCAAACCTCAACTACATTTTAGACTTAAATCAAAGGCACAGTTAAAACTACAAGTCTCAAAAACCTCTTTTTAAAACCTTCAAGTTCTGATTTGTGGTGTCTTCACCCTTTTTTCAATTTTGTTATCACGTGCAGAAGGATCACTTGCACCAGAGGGCAAAAAAGTGACCACGAGGAGACCAATCCATCAGGGCTACTGGTGACAGGCAGCTGATGTAATTTACAACGCCGTTTAAAAAGATTTTTGGCTGCCGATATTTATAGAAACGCGTTTTTTGGGATTGAGTCATGACTGGGGTATTGTAGGACATAGGGCGTGACCTTTAGAAAACGGTTTTTTTACATAAGGTCTTTCCTAGAGACTCTAAAAAGCCAAAGACCTGTTCTGTAGCCTTCAATGTCATATAACTCCACAATTTTGTTCATTTTACGAACGCCGAAAATCTCTTTGCACTTTTTAACGTAACTCTAGACTCACTTTGCACTTGCTCACAAATTTAGATTTGAACTTTTGAGCAAACAGTGGAGGAAGTGGGAACATGAAGAGATCTCTAGGGATCTCCGAGGCAAAATTAGTGACCAGATCCAATTAATCAGAATAAGTGAGCTTAGCTGTCACGTCAGGGTTTGATTGAGTGCATCTAATTAGTCTTGATGCCCATTCCCTCTTCCTAGAATTTCGTTTTAGCTCATCATTCAAAGAATCGTTAAATTTCAGGACACCTCTGCATGGAATATCTGAAATGGGGTGCGATCAGCTGCGTTGGCATTGACTCCTCCGACCAGATGATCTATCAATGCGAGAACGCGTACATGGGTGAGTTCGCCGCCTGCTTATGCATCCTTAATTGAAGTCAACGCTATTTTCAGAACATGTTCAATTGCAATTCAGGCATATGTCATCGCTTGAGATGGATTACAACCATGAATTCGATGTCGCTATGGCCATCTTCGTTCTACACTTCAATGAAACACTTGAGGACCTTAAAGAGGTAAATTTTCAAAGGGTGAAACAAAAGCACTTTTTGTTTTTTCGCTATGTTTGCGACGGCCTAAGAAAAATGGGTTGGTAAGTCTAAAACAACTTTGTTTTTGAAAGGCTCTCTTAGACTTGGTTGCTATTCTCTTGCACTGTCTTACGCTTGGCACATTTTTCCATAGACAGTTTTAGGCTTACCGTTGCAAGCCAAAAAATAGCTCGAAACCTCTGAAAACAGACTGTAAACCCTGTTTTCCAAAACAAGGATATGGGTCATAAACGAGCGATAAAGCAAGGCGCTTATTTATGACAGTCGCTTTTGGGTTTTATGGTCATGTTGACAACACCACACGCCTTAGCACCGATGCCTTAGACCAGGCGACTCTCCGACGGCGACAACGATAACGGTTCGCTGTTTGTTTCAGTCAATCAAACGCATCGGAAAAGCGTTGAAGAAAAACGGAAAACTCTTCGCGTTCGTGCCGAACGGCATCGCCGATCTCAATCCATGCGAGGACGAAGGACGCAAATTCGGTGAGTGAGTCTTCTGAAAATAGATCTTCCTGCAATGTTTACCCGGGCGTCCGGTCGTTGATCCGCACGGGCAGAAGATAAACAGCTCTCTGCCTCGCCTGCACACACATACAGTAGCCTCCTTCTTTGTTGGAACAGTGTTGTTTGGGTCTTATCACCGAAGAGCGCCAGATGGCAGTCTGCGTTTTAGAGGTTGACGCAATCGTCGCTGCAGATTACAGTAGTCAAGAAAACATGTTTTGCGTTTTTTGCAGAAAGTTGAATTTGGTTTTGGTGTGACATCTGACTGGTGACCCTTAAGGATCAGAAATGGACAGTGGTGTCTAGACAAGAGGGCCAAAAACCGGGGAAAGGACAGGAATGGGAAATTTGGTTTACAAATGAGAGTCACGCGAGAGAAAAGGAAGGGGAATTTCGGGGAGTGAGGGTTCTTAACATTGTGTTGACAATTTATAGACCCATATTGAATATATGAAATGCATTTTGACGTAAAGTGAAGCCTAATGTGGCTTAAGGTTAAGATAAACATTTGACATAAACTTCGACTTAATGTTGCTAAGGTCAAAGTTTAATGTGTGCCCGCATTTGGTAATAATTAAAGCTTAATTTAGCTTGACTTTAGACTTACCCTTAACCCTTATTTTGGTCTACATTGGAACCAGAAGATTAAGCTTTATCTAAAACTTCACTATGACGTAAATTTAAGCCTAAATTAGTTGAAGATTAGGCCTATTCACACCTCTGAATCAGCCTTCAACTAATTTCAAATGTTCGCTTAGGCTTAACTTCAGTCCTCACTTCCGGAATTTTAAGCTTCAGGAAGCTCAGGATTAAGCTTAACCGTAGTCCCATTTTTGACGTAAATTTAGGCTTAATGTATTTTAAGATTAGAATTGTCATTAATGACGTACATAAAGCATTTTGACGTACATAAAGTAAAGCGTAATGTGGTTTAAGGTTAAGATAAACATTTGACATATACTTCGACTTAACGTTGCTAAGGTCAAAGTTTAATGTGTGCCCGCATTTGGTAATAATTAAAGCTTAATTTAGCTTGACTTTAGACTTACCCTTAACCCTTATTTTGGTCTACATTGGAACCAGAAGATTAAGCTTTATCTAAAACTTCACTATAACGTAAATTTAATTTCCGGAATTTTAAGCTTGAGGAAGCTCAGGATTAAGCTTAACCGTAGTCCCATTTTTGACGTAAATTTAGACTTAATGTATTTTAAGATTAGAATTGTCATTAATTCCTATATTGACGTAAATGCAAACCCCGCAGCTTTTAGGATTAATCTAAATCTCTACTCTCAATTTCTAGAGAATTATGGCTTTAAAATGCCTAGACTTCAGCATTTTTTTAATGAATTTTACTTAAATTTAGGCTTCATGTAAAGCTTAACGATATCTCTCATTTTAACGTGAAGCTTGATTGGCTAGTTACAAACTAATTTCTATAAATTTTTTAACCCAAAGCCTAACGTTCTTGCACACCAAAGATCCCCTCCGGTCCATGGCATCTTAAAGTGCGTCATCGAGCTCCTGCGTCCAATCCCCAAGAGAATTCTTACCATCTTCCGAGAGCCCAAAGACCACAAAAATATTTTTTCGATTTCTCAGGGACATAAATAATTTTGAATTGCGTGCGCTTGTACCTTTGTCTCGTGAAGTTAGAAAACACTTCCATGAAGCCATAAATTTCGCAAATCTTAGAAAACAAGAAAAATTGCACTTTGGCAAAATTAATTCTAGGACCTTTTTCAGGCGCGCGTGTCGTCGTCGACGAAAACCAACCACGTCATGATGGCGAACGGCTTCCAGTCCATTTCTACGGGACCCCCGGCAACCGTAAGAAATTGATTTTTAAGGATTAGGTTTGAAAACCAAATTTTAGGCGAAGTTGTCGGCAAAACGACGATCTCATTCTTCTTCCGCGAGACCTACGAGAAGGTCTTGCGCAGCTGCGGGTTCGACTCGATCGAGTGGATCGATCCGGTGATCAGCGACTATGGGTTGGAAAAATACGGGGAACCCTTTTTTCACTCCTACACTCATCCCCCGAAGGACGTTCTTCTACGCGCCGTCTACCGGGGCTAACCACCTCAACCGCCACCCAGCGCACAGTGTGCGCTACACTCTGTGCATTTTTCTTCCTCTCAAATCACTCCCCCAAGCGTTAATTTTCTAAGCTTTCCTCTTCTCTGTTTTGTGCATTCACATCTATTTGTTCGTCTTTTCTTGTTATCCCGATTAGTAGCGCACAGCGCACGCTGGTAGTTCAGCACCTGCACTGTGTTCGCTGAAAAGAAATTTTAGTCATTTATGTGTGTTTTTGGACAACACATCACCATCCGAGTAGTGGAAAATCCGAGTTTCCGGCAAACCGATCATAATATGTCTTGTAGAACACTATTATTTTGAGAAAATGTGTCAGACCACTCAGAAATCTCTTTGATCAATTGATCGTATCTCTCTCCCACCCCACAGACCCACCCCACCCTTCCTCTCTCTCGCTCTTATTTCTCTGCAATCTGAGCCAATATAAGTTATTGGTAATAAACTTTAATTACGGGGTTACGTCAGAAACAGCGTGAGCAACAACGCGCTGAATGGGTTGAGAGAGAAGCGTGGGCAAAGTTTAAGACTTCTGGGAATGTGGGAAAGGGGTGTTTACAGTGTTTCAGATAACGCTGGTCTTTGGCTTTTTCTTAGACTAGGTGTTTGACCAGTTTTTGGGTGAAATCTTAGCATCGATTTAGAACAGAGCATTCAGTGACACGCAAAAAAAGGAAAAAGGTTTTTTTGACCAATCAAGGTAAAGGGTCATCTGACGATTAAGAGCTACATTGAAACTGTCCCATTGTGACTTAAATTTGAGCCTTATAAAATTCATGGTTTGGTTCAACAATGTTTAGGTTTTTAGCAATGTCATGTGTTTTGGATATATGGGGAAGAGCTGTTTACGAGGATTTTGAGCTCCTTCTTAGTACAGTTGAATGGTTAGAAACTTAAAGAAAAGTTGCCAAATGGTTAAAGAAACTAAAAATCGGTTGAAGACACTAATCTGTGAGAACCAATTTTATGACGTCAGGACTCAGGTAACATTTACGTCCAAATTAGTGCTAACATCCAGTCCTTACTTTGAGAAAAGCTCAAGTTGACGTTTTGCTAATAATGGTAATGCAGGCTAGGCCTCAGCCTCATAAAGCCTAAATTTACGTGAACATTAAGATCAACATCAAGCCGAATCCTAAGTGTTATGAGGTACATTGGAATAAGGTTTAGTTTCTAGCCTAATCCTGGCTGAATCCTAGACCTAACCTTGTACTACGTTCGACTTACATTTAGGTCGAAACCAGAATTAACGTTATGCTTAACCATATGCTGTAAATTTACGTAAGTACAGCAATAGAGCCTAGGCTTAAGCCTTGTAAACCTAAGTTTATGGTTATAAGGTAAGGTTCTAGTATCGCTTTTGGACAACAAAAGCATCAATTTTTAAATATATAAGGTTCCCAACTTCCATAGCTATATTATAGATCTAAGAATGGCCCCGTCCCAAACCATTAAGCTGACGTCCTCCGACGGCCAGACCTTCGAGTTTAAGCCTGAATACTTGAAGAAGGCAAACATGCTCAAGCAGATGCTGAGCGACCTGGGCTTCGCGGAGGGAGGCACCTGTCCCGAAGAAGGCATTCTTCTGTCCTCTGTCGAGGGAGAAGCTTTAGGAACTATTCTTAAGTGGCTCGCAAACCATGAGGCGGAGGAACCCACGACCGAAGAAGATCGTCGAATAAACCGATTCAAAAAAACCGTCTCCGATGAGGACGTAGCTCTTTTTGACGGGTGTGTGCCTCGATCCAAGCTTGCCGCTGTTATTAACGCTGCTTACTACCTGGAGATGCCGGATCTTACTACCACGCTTGTCAGGTACACGACCAACAATCTGGAGGAAAAAAGAGCTGCGAGTCTTTCGGAGTGGCTGGAGGTTCCTTTAAAGAGCACTTACATAAAGAAGGAGGCTGAGGACGGAGGTGAGGGATCGTCGGCTCAGAAAAGGGAACGTCATTGAGTAGGATTATGGTGACGAGTTAGGACGAGGTTAAGCTGAAGATGATTTATTGAATAAAGATTAAGGAAACACCCTAAAATGTTCACAAAATTTTCATTGTAAGCCACTTGTAACTTAACACCTCTTAGGTGGTCACATACACTTTTCTCTTAATATTGCGGATTAGAATTAATTCGTTGCACTTAACTTCTGAGACTCATTCTGACAAGGGGACCGCCATAAGTGTCCCACGAGTTAGAATCTGTAATTTGGCAAGCGGGTTGGTCTTGTGCTAGGAAGAGCACTCCTAAAATATTTTTGCCAACTCGCTAAAAATTTTAGATAAACGCATGCACAAAGTCGCTCGTAAGCACAACCACTTTCTAGTTGACAGCTGACCCAAATGAATCAACGTGTTCTGTCCAGACAGAAAATGTGAGCAAAAATGTGAGCGAAAACATTTCTAATCGTCCGCTCACAGGCTGAATGACCCGCCGAAACCCGCCCATGTCTGGAACGGCAACGTCGTTTGTCTGGATAGAACACGTTGAGTGATTTGGAGCAGCCGTCCACTAGAGAGCGGTTGTGCCTAGGAGCAACTTTGCGCATGCGTTTCCCTAGGATTTTTAGCGAGTTGGCAAAAAATATTTTAGGAGTGCTCTTCAGAGCCCTAGGCCAACCCGCCTGCCAAATTTCACATTCTAAATTGTGGGACACTTTTGAAGATTCTGTTGTGAGTGTTTCCCAAACCGACATTATTTCAAAATCCTCAATTTTATCTTGATTCTGTCAACAAAACGTGAATTTCAATTTGTCGCTGGTCGCTGCCTATCGTTTTTTTCGGAAACGGCGCGATCGTTTCCGCGGTCACAGATTGGCGCCCATAAATAAGCCGCAAACGAGAAATTTTATGGGCAAGAAATATTGCCATCAAGCGGAGATTTGCTGCCAAACAATTAATTTGTGTTTTATTGTGTGGCGGCAGATGAATGTCGCTATAAGCATGGAAAAAAACATGTTGACTGGGAAGGAAAACGTTTTGAAGCTGGGGACCACTCCACCAAAAGGGCAAAATGCATCTTGAAGCAGTTTAAAAAGAATAGACTCGGGCTGGCATCGAACTTGTGACCTGTGGATCTTGAACAGCGCCCGGAACCATTTGACCATTAACACAAACTTACAAAAGGATCAAAAGCGGTTTGAATTTTTTGGTGGGGAAAATGAGCGCTGGCGCAATTGGATTGGATTTGGCGATTTTCGACGGTTTTTGTTTTGGCGATTTTGTCCGGCAATCACTAAAAAAATGTCTAGACACGGACTCCTACTCAAGATCTAGAGAGATCATTGGCCAAACCTGATAGCAACGTCTTATTACGTCTTCTTGCTTCATTTCGACCTCTTCACTCTTGTTGACTGTTCTTAAGCCTTACTGACCTACAGTATCCCTTAAGGAAAGCTCAACAAAAGGGCAAATAGCAATTTTGAGCAAGTGCTTTGAACCACTTGGCTAATGAGACAAATCTTACAAATAGCTCTGACGCTTGATCTAGACAGATCATTGGCCAAACCAGACAGCTGCGCCTTCTTGATTCATTTTGTCCGCTTCACTCATGTAGATTAGTCGGTTTCGAGCTTTCCTGACTTGCAGTAACCATTAACAGATCTTAACAAATGGGCAAACATGATTTTGAGCACTTTAAAAACGATTGGCTGGGAGGGGAATCGAACTTATGATTTCTGGATCCTTAACAGCGCTCTGGACCTTTTGGCCATGAGACGAACTTGGCAAACCACAAGGAGCTTTTGAGCTTTAAATTGATAGATAACTGGCAAACCAGAAAACTTTCAAGTTTAAAACGAGACAGCTGCCCCTTTGTGTTTCATTTTGACCTCTTCTCCTATGCTGACCGGTCAGTTTTTTTACAGTAAGCCTTAAGAACTTTATTAATACCAACGATAACTACACATCCGAAATCTCAATATCACTGTCATCCGTGATATTATACGCGTCCCCAATGGAATAAGGAACGCTTTCGGCCACCGTCGAAGGCGCCTCCTCCACTATCGTCGAGCTTCCCTTCTTCGACCAAATCATCAACGGCGAGAGGTCCAGCAGCTCTTCCATGGTCATCTTGATTCTCCCGGATCTACTAGCTTCACTGGCTGCTGTCAAGGGCTCTTCTGTCTTCTTTTGGCCCTCTACTACGTGGTCTTCATTGGCGCGCAAGGTGATGAGGAGGCTTTTAAAGAGGCGCAGGTAGGAGAGCATCGAAGGCGCCGTGAATTCGTGGTTTCCTAGGCCGCTTTCCAGGCCTCGGTGCATCCGGGGTTTCGCCCAGCCAAAGCGGAAGGAGGCCATCTTGTACACTTCGAAGACGCGTTCACGTTTTACGAGTTTGAAGAATGGATGCACGGAGAGCTGAAATTGGAAAGAGAGTTACGGTGGGTTACGGTAGCGCTTCAACACTGCCATATTATAGGCTCAAGATAGCGCGCTAGAAGAAGAACTTGAACACCCTCTGATGAGCCGATTTTCAGCCTTAGATCGACCGAATTTGATCTTATACCACATACCGAAAAATTGCTCTTGAAGCCACTGGTTTCCAGCCACAATGAGGTTTAAAATTGAACTAAACAGTGCTTAAACCTATGGCTTAGAGGCGGTAGGAGAAGAATGCCTCAATTTGACCTAAATTCAGGTCTAAACATAGGGTCAAAATGAGCCACGAAATTGCACTTCCTATCCCATGGAAATGCGCTGTTATCTCACGCCTAATTGAACATAGAACTGAGTGGAATTCCAAAGACCAATAATGACTTAAAATTATGCTAAATTGGCGCTTCGAAAAGGCTTCTTATGATGCTCAAAAATGACCCCAATTACTACATCCTTTCAAAACCGCAAAAACTAGCTTCAAAACAAGCCTCCAAGTGATCCTTGGATAGCCATTCTATCACCCTCGTTTCGAGCTCAAAAACAGGCCTCGGTTGGAAAAACAGGTCTATTCAAGCCGTCCACAGCTCGGTTCTAAGGTCCTTAAACTCAGCTCCAATCGGGCCTAAATTGGGCTTCATTTCAGAGCGAAAATAGGTAGCCATACACGCCTAAAACACAAAAACTAACTCCACCACAAAGCACCTCAGTTCGGCTATAAAATTTACCAATTTTGACACTTTAATTAAACCCGAAATTTCAGAAATTGGCGAATCTGCGATCATCACAATTAGCTTCAGATCGGATTTGAATCGGGCTTCAATTTAGATACCAAATACGGCGAAAACACCCTGAAAACTACCTCTTATCAACACCAAAAGGACCTTCAATTAAAGGTCAAAAACACGCCAAAGACAGGCTTAATTTTAGGCTGCTTCGCTGACCAAAACAGGTCCATCCAAGCCCCTGAAACCCCTCAATTTCGGCACTTCAATTGACTCCGAAATTGGCGATATTAAGAGCCGAAACTGAGCTCCACATCTTCGAGCTATCCTTATCTCGCCTTTGGAATCTCCGTATTTCGGATCCCAAAACTTCCAATATTGAGGATTCTACAAACCTCTAATTGAACTCAAAATCAGACCTAAATTCGGCTTCACTTTTACGTCAAAAAAGTAGCGATACAAGCCTAAAAACTCTAAAATCCCCCTCACTCACCCCATTATTATAGGTGCTATAAATCCTATCCAAATACGGTCCAGTCGTGCCTCCCACCTTCTCGACTTCCAAGGCTTGCGCTCTCTTCATCAGCATCCATTTCACAGGCGGCGGTCCTTGTTTCAGCGCATCCGGATCCTCAGGGAAAATCGTCCTTCGCTCACCCTTCGTCACGTGCTCGGCCACCACGATTCCTTTCTTCAAAATAAGAATCATGTTGTTGGGAAGGAAAGCCAAGAAATCGCTTTTCTTCAAGCGGAGAATCTTTAGGGCCTAAAATTCACAATTTAAGCCTTAACAGCACGAAAACATCCAAAACTCACATTTTCCACCACAAAATGCGTTTCTCCGTCGATATTCAGCGCGATCCAGTGCTCTTCGAGGCCTCGAAGGTGCAGAAGCATCTCGTTGCCTAGGACTTCAGCAAATTCTTCGATTCGACTGAAAAAGGGACAAGTTTAGGGTCAAATTAGGGATAATGCTGGCTTACGTGCGTGGAATACGACCATACAGGAAGGAGACGATGAAGCAAACGGCGGCTTCGAATTCAGAAGTTAGGAACAATTCGGGTTCTTCCGTTTTCATCGCGAGAGATTTCACTAAACGATCAGGAAGATGATCAAAAGCGGCACATCAACATGAAACTGACATGCGAGAAATGCAGACTGTGATTGGCCGATGAAGGATGGGAGAAGGAGGTGGTGAATTGGCGGCCATTTTGTGTCTGGTTTTGAGGGCACGTGGAAGCGGGTTGAGACAACAGGTGTCTGAAAAGAGAGTAAGCAAAAGTGCACAGACGTCTGGAATAGGGACCAAACAGCGAGTGGATAGTCTGGATTGGAAGAGTCTGAAAACGTTTCGTCTGGTTTTGGCGTCTCCCGACGTAACAAACGCGAGCTGAGACTTCTGAACATCGAAAAACGGAGCGATAGCTAGCTGTTAACTGGCGAAAGAGCGTTTCGAAGTCTGTAAAAGTCATCTGCCTGAAATAAAGCCCATTTCAGCTCTTTTTAGCATCAAAAAAACAAAATTTCGCGCTGCAGACGTCTAAAACGAAAACTCTGATAGTCGCTATAAAGCCATTTTTGGCTCGTTTCTTACCCAAAAAGCGCAAATTTTGACACAAACAGCGAGCTTCAGATGTTTAGGACAGAAGCGACTAAATTTGGTCTCAAATATAACCACTTTCGGCAACAGTGGAACCCAAGAAAGTCCCAAAATATCGCGAATTGTGAGACGAATTTATGAGGACAGCGCGCTGTAGACGTCTGGCGAAATAACGTCTGAATTTTGTCCGAAATGAAGTTATTGTTGGCTATTTTTGGGCCTAAAAACGCACAAAATTTCTCGATTTTTGGGACAGACAGCGAGCATCAGACGTCTAGGTCTAACAAGCCTGAATTCTGTCTAAAATAGAGCCATTTTTGGCTCCCTTTGGACTCAAAAAGAGCCGGAAATAGCGCATTTGAAAACAGACAACGAACTTCAGACGTTTAGAACAAATTCGACCAAAATCTGACGGAAATAAAGCCAATTTAAGCATTTGGTCGAAAAACACCCTTAAATTCACGTGATTCCAGAGTGGGCTACATACAGGTTGACGCAAGAAAAAAATACCCTGTGCGCGACCAGACAGGAAGTACAGGGTGGCCCAAAAAAACCCTTTTTCTAGACACCGCGCCGGCCAGACACGTGCGCTAGATTTACTGTCTGAAATCAGTCAGCGGTCGCGCAGCGAACGCCCGGTTGGATTTCGTTTCCAAACAGCCGTTAAAACAAACAGGGTTTTTTTGCGTCACCCTGTATATGTGTCACCCTAATATACATGTCTGGTACGGCTTCGCGCCTCAAAATGAAAGAAAACACACTTGGTGTTGACGACGCGAAAGTGCGACGTTTACTGGATTAAATCCGCCGCGCGTACGACAAAATTTAATCCAAGGCTGCCGCAGCGATTTGCCTGGACTAAATCTGGACTGAAGATCCGAAAAAATGGACGCATCGATACACTTGCTGCGCGCTACCGCCACGATAGTCTGAGAATTCGTAGGTTCGATTTTGGTATCTGTTTTTTTGTTTGAAGGGACCAACTTTTGAGCATTTTTGGGAGCATTTGAGGCTGACGGTTTGAAGGGAGTCAGGGGCACAGGCTTCAAAAGCCTTGTGTCTGAAATTTGGCTCCAATAAGGCCTCAAATGCATAGCTCAAAGGCAGCTATGTCAAGATTCTAGCTTTTTCATTGCCGATAGGCACTCCCTTCAAACCGGTCGGTTCTAGCCTCATGCTGTCTTTGCTGACCTCCCAACTTTGTCTCAACCGGGGCAGCTAAGTCAAGCGTGAGGTGCAGACCTTATTTCTTTCTTTTGACCCAGTTTTGGCCTCTCCTAAAGGGTTCTCTGGGCTAAACTGTCGCTGAAATCCACGACCGCTCTTCTCTCTCCATCAAAGCTCCAATGACGCGACTTTTACTTTCAGACAGATGCTTCCTGTCGGTCTATGTCTGAAACGACCGGAGAAACCCTTAAAAGGCAGCTCGGGCGCCTCATTCGGTCTCTTCTGCAATTTTGAGAGCGGCTGGACTGTTGATCGGTGGCTCTCCTGCGCGTCAACGCGAAGCGATTCAATTCCTGAAAAGATTCCGCTGAGTGTACTTTGAATCGATGACGCGAAATCCAAGCAGCAACGGGGTAAGTGCAGCTGAAGCCGGAAATCAGGGCTTATTTTTGCTCTTTTTGCAGAAGAAGCTTAAGTCTAAGGACGTGATAACGCGGGACGAGAAAAACCCGACGAAGAAGTCGTCGAACCGCCGCAAAGGAGGCGACGACGAGCCGAAGAAGAAGAAGGGCAGCATCCCGAAGAAGAACGACTCCAAGAAGGGGGCGGAGGAGGTGTTAAGACGGAAGCTCTTCTACCGCCACGTAAGTGACCTTTTCAAGTCGGTTTTGGGATAAATTTGGATTTGATTGCAGAGTCGACTCGCGCTGATGCTGCGAACCGAGATCGTCCTTCCACGGACGAGCAGAAGGCCTCGTTCGCCGCGTTCCTGGGATACGCGCTCAACATCGGCGTCAACGGAATCTTACAGGAGTACCATGAGCAGCTGAAGGGCTACATTCCGCCCAACGTGACCAGGCAGAGCTTCGATTCGAACATGGAGAAGAATCGGTACAAAGGTGAGCTTTTGGAATGGGGATTGGGGCTTTTATTACAGAAACGGGGCTGATTTGAGGCATCAGTTACAATTAATAAGTCCAATGGTCTTGGGGCTTGAATTTCGGATTTTGGGCTTCGAAAATGGGACCTATTTCGTGTGCTAAGGATGCATCCAATTATACCAGTTTTGAGGGCTCAGTTTTGTCTATTGTTGTAAGCCTGAAAAGGGTGGCTTTAGACCAGAAATACAGGCTTAAAGTACTTCCAATTTCGAAATTCGGGTCATTTTTAGGAGCTCAAAATCATGTCAAAAGCGTTATTCGGGCTATTTTGGGTCAGAGGGTTGAAAAGGATAAGGTCAGGTTTTGGAACAGAAGAAAAGCTAATTTATGGTGTTAAGAGTGTATCAGGTTCAAGGGTTTTTAAGGCCAAAGTAAGATTTTAGGTCCTGGAAAAAAATGTTAAGAATGTCATGAATTGTGAGCTTAGAGAGCTGAATTTTCGCCATTTTTGAACCATCAATACGCTTAAGGGGAATCTTTAGAGCACGGAAACACGCTCCTTTGAACAACCTAGAAGCAATTCTTATAAGGGCTATTTTTGAGCAAATTGTCCATTTTTGGGAACATTTCTCTGAAGAAGCAGTTTTGGGGCATGAAAACAAGCTGTTTTAGGGAGCCTTGACGATAGCCAAATTGCGCCCATTTTCCAATCCTGAAACCCCGCATTCTAGATGTGATCTGCATCGACAATACACGAGTGACTCTGCGCGACTGGAACACGGACTACATCCACGCGAATTTCATCCGTGGCGAACCCCTCCTCAACACGTTCATCTGCACCCAAGGCCCGATGATGGAGACCGTCAAGGACTTCTGGCGCATGGTCATCCAGGAGAACGTGGGCCACATCATCATGCTTTGTGAGACAGTGGAGCAAGGTTGGCGCTAGCTTTAGAATTTTGGGTTAAATAAGAGCTTCAGGCCGGGAAAAATGCCAGCAATACTGGCCTCGCGAGGAAGGCTGCGTCATCGAATGGCCAGGGATCATCATCCGGAACAAGACCCTGGACAACACGGATCCGACGGTCCTCACGGCCACGCTGGAGCTCGAAATCGGCGGCGAGAAGTCCATCATCAAGCACTCGCAGTGGCGCACTTGGCCGGATCGTTCTGTGCCTCAGTCGGTGAGATTCTAGGGTAATTTTGCGTCTTACACGTTCGTTTAAGGTCCTGGCGCCATTCCGTCTTCTCGCTGCAGTGCGGCACAAGACGCGCTCCACGGTTGTCCACTGCTCCGCTGGTGTGGGAGGACTGGAACAGTTGTGGCGCTGGAAGTGTGCCTGCAGCAGATTCTCGCCGCGGAGCAGAATCTCAACGTTATCGATGTGGTCAAAAAACTCAGAGGTAAGCGAGGAGTTCGGGGTTGAAAGTGACCGACTCTTGTGTTTCATTTTGGTCAAAATGCGACGCTTCAAACAGACTTCGGCTTTTCCTGTCTGAAATGAGATTTTAGACCACTTTTCGGGTGAGGGAGGGCAGGAATGAGACGGCTTACCGGTAGTTTTCCTAACGGGACGGGGAATTAGCGCGCTGTAGACGTCTGGCGAAGTAAGTCTGAATTTTGTTTGAAATGAAGCCGGCAGCTTTTGAATCCAAAAATACCCTAAGTTTCACGGATTTGAGGCTTCTGACGTCTAGGACAGAAGCGACCAAATTCAGAAGAAAATGGCGCCATTTTTTTGTTCTTTTTGACCGAAAAATTGCGAAATTCGAGACTGGACAGCCGAACTCAGACGTCTAGAACAGAAGAAACTGCATTCTGTGCCAATTTAGGCCAATTTCGCGTCGCATTTTGGCTCAAAATCAATGGGCTTCAGTCAATGGGCTTCAGACATGTTTTACGCAAGACCAAAGGTTCGCATTTTCGGTTTTGCTGTCTGCATTTTGATTGAGGGCTAAATTTAAACATTTTTTGGCTTGTTTGAAGGCAGAGGCTTCAAAAGCTTGACAGCTTCTGTCTCATTTTTGGCTACAGGGTCATTTTGGGTGACTTTAAAGTCTCTGACCGGTCGTTTTCAGGCATGCGCATGCACTGTATTCAGACAGACCTCCAACTCGTCTACATCTACAAGTGTCTGGTCACGTTCGCGACCCAACATCACGTCGTGCCTCCTGAGATGATGCCGGTATGTGTCACTCTCTCTTTAGCATCATTTAACCCCAAAATCCCTCCAGAAAATGCAAGAATTCGACGCGAACTACCAGCGCCTCTTGGCCGACCGGACGACCAATGAGGGCAAGCAGACCTACGAACCGTTGACCCCACTGAAAGGCTTCAAGGACTCAGCCAGTTGAGTTAGCTGTGATTTATTAAAGTTCTAGCATAATTAAGAATTGCTTTGGTTTGTTTGTTTTGGGTCTTGAATAGTCGTCTATTGCTGGGCTTAAAGGGTGTGGATGTTCTTGGGCAGCACGAGGTCCATCATGTCCACGATGACGCCGATTCCGAAAGGTAGCTCGAACTAAATTAGTCTGAATTAGGAAAATGCTCAGGTCAGACGGCTTACGAGATCCTGAGAACTGCTCTCGGTTCCGAAAATCCAATTTTTGAGGTCTGCGAGCGATTCCACAAGGTTGAAGAAGGATTTTTGCATCGAATGGCTGTGCAGGACGTTGTGGCACGAGGCGAGGATGTCGTTGACGACGACATCTCCATTCGAGGTCATAGGAGCGTAGATTCCGACCTCCTCGACGAGGTCGATCTTCTTGACCATCGTTTGCTCGATTCCGTACTCCTTATTAAGCGTGTAGAGGCAATCTCCGACCTCGACCTGCTCAGCGAAAACAGCCTCCTTCGAGATCTGCTCAAAGGGGACCATCTGCCTCTTAGCGGTGCAGTGGGTCTTGTAGATATAGTGCTTAGCAGTGAGCTTTAGGGTTTTGCCGTCCTCGAGCTCGATTCTGTGGAATTCGGCCTTTTGCTCAGGGAGGCGATGCACCCACGAGTCCATGGGGCTGTAAACGCTCTGGGAAGCGTTTACAGATAACAGCCAATCGTCCAAAGTGACCTCGTCCATGCGGATTTTAGATCCGTCGATGCGTTCCACGATCGTGTCAGCGGTGAAGCAGAAAAATCCGCCTCCGCCGCCTGCACCGCCGCCATAAAAGCCTGGAGAGCCGCCGCCGTAGTAAGGACCGCCGCCACCCTGTGCAGGCTGGAACACAGGCTGTCCTAGGAAGGGTTGACCGCCTCCTTGGCCTCCGAAACCGTTTCCTCCGCCGTTTCCCCCGCCGTTTCCGCCACCGTTTCCGCCTCCAGAATTACCAGTGCCTCCTTGCTGCAGACCAGCAGGAACCTGTCCTTCAGGCAATTCTAAGCCCTCCTCAGCTGTGATCTCTTCGACGATAGCGTCGTTTTCGGCTACGAAAGGACCCTCGACGACCTCAGATTGTTGGGCGACGGCTACGTTCTGTTCAGCAACACTCTCGACAAGGGAGGCCGACTGAAGCGCCGTTGCGCCACCCCCACCAACAATGGGCGCTTGGAAGGCAACGGCGCTCCCTGGAAAGGGCTTCTGAAGCTGTTCTTTGGTGTGGCTGTTAAAACGGCGGAAGATTTCGTCCCTGGCGACGTTGTCAACGTTCACGGAGAGCTCGTCGGGTGCAGGGATACAGGGGAAGCGCCGGATGCTGACGTCGTAGGAGACCCTAAGAGAAATTGATAATTAGAGCAAGTATAATTAACGAAAAGACCCACGTTCCGTCAGCCTTGGTGTGCTTAAGAACGTCGTTGATGTAGTCAAATGCGTATTGACGCTTGCCGTGCAGGATCTCGCCTCCGATGACGATCTGGCCGGGGTTTACGACGGCGACGCCTCGGTCGTGCGAGAGGCTCAGAGGAGGATATGAGCAGCATTGAAGGACGAGCGGGAGCGTGGAAGCGTTGAGAACGGGACCGATTCCGCCGACCCAGTTGCTATCGCTCGGGCATTGGTCGTTTTCGAACGTGGCCGCGCATTCCTGGAATAGGGAAGGTTATCATTTAAAGTGAGAAATGGGTTGCGGTAAGCCACAATTTACATTTTTGGAGGGAAGCGTTAAGATAGACCTAAATTTACTTTAGAATTCTTTGGCTTTGAAAATTTAGCCTTAAGGAAAAAACGCAAAAAGCTATCTTTTGACGAAGATAAACCACTTCAGGATAAGCCTAAGGCTGAACTACTTGGAGCTTGGGTTAACCGTTAAAAATAGAGTCTGAATCTTCAATGCGCCTGAATTTACGATCCAGTGAGCATTTGGAAAATCTAGGTTAAGATATTGGTTAATGTAGGTTTAAGTTAGCATTAGCAGAAGCTGAAAATTAGCTGAAATCTGAAGCTAGCTGAAAACAAGCCTAATCTTTAGCTCCGATTGGCTGATTAATAATCTTTTGAGGCTAAGATTAGGTCTAAATTCACGTCTCGATAAATTTGAAGGTCAAGCCTTAGACTAACCTAACCTATATTGAGAATAAATTTACAATCGCATGGAGACTATACGTAACCCTTTTTGAAGGCTACAAAAGTCTATATAAGATTCAAGGTTACGCCTAAGGTTCACTTTTATGAAGCCTGAATTTACATCAAAATGTGGGCTCAAGTCAAATACATGGGCTTACAGTAAGCTTTGATTTACGCCTATCTGAAGACTCAGGAAAACGTGAAATTGATGAAAGCTTAAATTTACGTAAAATTGATAGTCAAGATTTAGTCTCATTGTGACTTGTGTTGACAAAATTGACGTCTGGACCTAAGTCTCCATATTTGAAATTTCAGCTATTTTAAGAACCTTCCATACTTACCGCAACTTGAGGCTGGAAATTCTGAGCATGTTCTCCATAAAGAGCCTTTGGCCTAGCGTCTATCGAATTCCTGAAAAATCCATCGGGCTTCTTATTGATCCTGTAGAATTGTGCTGGTTTGGAAGCCGGAGTGCCATCGGCGTTCCATCCAAAGCACGACGGACGAGCGCATCCTAGCACGGGTTGTCCGGTGGGAAGAACCTAAACAATTTTAGGCTAAAAATGGCTGGAATAAACTTGAAAGGCTCACCTCAAAACTGAAAGGAATTGAAGACTTTCCACAAAAGGACGCTTCGCTACAAGCAACGGCAAATATGGCCAATAGGGCTACACGCAGCACAGAAGCCATGGGTTCTTCCTACGCCACCTGCTTGACTAAAACTCGATTGCCTAAAGTCTCCTCTTCTCCTTCTTCGCCTTCGCTCTATGAGAACAAAAGAGAAGATGATTTGGAATCCCGACAAATGATGTGTTCTTAAATGCGGTTCAAACACCGGTGGCTCCTCCTGTGGGCATTTCTGCGTTTTTCGATGTGACCCGTTTACCCGATTACTCCCAACGACGGCAGGTAAGGAGACGGACGACCGTGCATTTGCGATCCCGCGCACGCGTTCGTCGCTTCTCCGCCTCTCACTTTGGAATCGGAGTTGGAGTGGTGTTCGGCGATGAGAAATGCGGTAGGTGTTAGGACGAAAAACACAGCCGATAAGTGATGTCATACAAGAAGAAGGAACGAGCGTTTGTGTGGAAAAAAATAGAAGACCTACAGGCAGATATGGCGTAAAAAACGGAACACTTTGGCATGGGAAATAAAGTAGTTTGGATTCGACCAAAAACGTGAGGTCGCATTTGCCTAAGATACGGCTCTTTGAAGTCAGAAGCTTTAATATGTCTATCTTCTTAGACGTTAAAATCTCCCTGCTATAAATCAAAGTTACTTACAAACAAACTTTGTAAGAAGCTGAGAGCAGCACATATCAGCAAAAAAATAGAGCCTAAGAGGTTGAACACGTCAGGTAGAGACCGTAGTCCTGTTAGTTGTGATACAACGCTGACCACCTCGTCAAAGCTTATATGTTGCTCTCGCTAAATTTTATGGTTAATTAACGAGGCCGCGCGCGCTATTGGAAAATCGAGGCATGCAAACGTGCATACGCAAGTGATATCGCTACCGTAATCCGATTATTGACATGAAATGACACGTCTGGATCGTTCTTCTTTATTTTATGAAGGATTCACTTTTATTTATTCGCTAGAAATAAAATTTAGAAAAGAACGCAGTTTTGTAGTAATTCTGACTTTTCAGCTTTCCCAAGCAAGACTAGAACACACCTCGGCAATCCAATTCAGTTCGGCTCAGAACCAGGTTTCTCTATTATTGTTTTCAGAGTCTTTCTTCACTTTGGATTTAGTTGTCCTTAAGAGCTTTATGGTCCTAAAGAACCCTACTCTCAATCATCGTACTGTCAACTAGATGCTGATCGAATTTGATTTTAAAAATTCATATGTTGAAGTCCAAGCCCCTGACGTGAGTCCCAAACCACTCATTTGGTTTTTTTGTGTTTGCGCAGATTCAAATCTAGGTCGGCTGATTAAATGAATAATGCACGGTTTTGATGCATTCGATTCTGTTTTAATTTTAATTATATATTCAGTGCACTCTTTAACGAAAAGATCTTTGTTGAGTCACCAAACTTGAATCTTAATGGTAAGAACAGGCACAAAACCCTTGCAGTCCGATAGGCCCAAAACAGCAGATTATTCTTTGCCCATTTTCGTTGTTTTTGGTGTGAAATTTGCAATGTATCCTAATTCAAGACAATAATGAACAGATCGAGACAATAAGTCTCACTATCCAATTATCTTCAGACGGTTATCCCAAGCCAGGATGTCTACTCAAGCGTACATAGGCGATCCCTGTCTGAGATCAAACTGTTATTGTGATGATCTTCAGTCGGTTTGCTCCCGCTTGAGGTAATTTCAAGCGACAGACAACAAGTCTAGACGTTCTTTTGTCGTCTCCTTATTGACCTTAATTTGCCTACGTATGCAAATTACGCTCGAGAGGCAAACCGTTCGCGGCGTATCTTTCAGAGGACGCGAAAATTTCAAGGGAAAATTAGAGTGAGTTTGCAGAGCTATTTGCTCTTATTGATCTGGGTCAATCTTTCAGTCAAAAATACAAAATGACTGAAAGATGCTGACTTAAAATCCTGATTGAAGGTATGCTGACTTAAAAAATCCTGCATTTGCTTTGCACCGGAACAATTGATCAGACGATTGAAAAAGCACGTATCAAAGACCCGACGATAAAGTGAGCGCTGAGAAGTGTAACTCTGTATCTTGACCTATATTTGAAAGTAGTGAAAATGCAAAAATGAGAACCGTGGTCAATGAGCTTTTTTTGTGCTTTTGGAGCGTGTGGAAGGGATTTTAGAGATCGTGGTCAATTTTCCTAATGTAATTAGAGAAACTTAATTAGGAAAAGAATTTTTGAAAAGTTAGAGCATTGTCGTGCCACGTCGGTTTAAGGTTAAGCTTCTTTCAACACAGAGATTTGCCAAGTTCCATCAATCACTTAACTAATTGTTTGAGTCACTCATTGTCTAGGGTATCAAATAACAGCACTTGGTTGATAGTGAAACTTGATTAAATCTAGAGGTTTTTGCTTAGGCTTGAATTTGGGTTAAGGATTCATTAATCTTGATCTATGAGAGCTGGAATCCAGCGTGGTGGCAGTAAATGAGGACGTTCCAGTTGAAGAGGCACGTCGCTGCTGCTGATGGTGAAGAATCTCTTACCAGCGAGGTCGCAGGCAACGGTCTTCTACTCCCCCAGCTTCGCATCCGCCAGGTTCAGGTGCCCACAGCATTTGCGGTTGTCCTAAAAAAATGCTCTTTGGACTTTAAAAAAGCAACTTTAAGATACAACGAGGAGAGCCGAGGTGTGTTTTAGGTCACGTTTATCGGATTTGATGGCTTGTATACGTTGAAAAATTAGGGTTAGGTCTACAATGCTCCCAGCAGTGACCCCATCAGTCCCATATTGGCAAAGGCTCTGGCATTCAGGTAGGACGTATTTCTTACAGCACTGTTCGAAAAGAGTATCGGCACGTTCTTTGGTGACACAAGTAGCAAATTCCGATTCTGCCGTGCCACATTTGGCTTTTTGTATTGCGAAGAAGCCACTGTTACCAGAATGCGGAACACAGCCAAAACACAAGGCATTTTCGGACCTAACAAACAACGATTTTATTAAAGGATCATGTTTTAAGACCCGCTCACTTCTTAAAAACCATTTTTTCAAAGCTCTTTCAAGCCAGGTCTGTCATAACTGTATGTTCTCTTTACTGACCCAAATCCCTAAACTGCCTCAAACACAATGAAACAAAAAAATCAGCAAAACCATAAAATTTGATTTTCTCGTTTAACGATTCGAACGCTGATGTGCTGTCGTCTCTGATGTCGTAATCCCCAAAACAGGAACTTGAAATGAGCGTCGGAAAGAGAACATCTATAGATAAGTGGAACAAGACCGTTCTTTGTGTTTGTTTTCGGCATGAAATTCTTATCGTAGTTTAGGACTCTGTTTTTGATGTTGTGCTGTTCTATGTTTACTGTAAAGTTTTGTTTAACTGTTTTCAAAGTTTCTATCCAAGCACCAAACAAGGGACATGGAAAAACACTCGTAAATCACAACTTAACCGCAGCCACTCTCTCCTAATTGGTGATCGGAAGGAACGCCGCCACTCTCTCTTTCTGTCATCATCCGAAGACACATTTCTCTTCCTACAGGTCATCATCCGCGGGTGCACCTTTTCCGTCGTTTTCCAATTCGCCTGCATCTTCCATCCCATCTTATTCTGGCCTGCACGCTGGGAACAAAAGCGTGAAACAATGCAACTTGAGACGGGGAGTGTGACCCAAATGAGGCGCGGCATCGACGAGATGACCCCGTTATCAGGATATTTCTTTCTGCCGATTGCGCATAAATCCACGCGATGTCAATTGGGGGACGTCGGCGGCGCGGCAGGTGTTTATCCCAAATTCACTTTTACTCGTTTGCGCTGAAGCGCGGCGCAGTTTTCATTTTGTTTTCATTTCACTTCTTGGTGGCGCCCATCTCTTACACTCCTCAAAACTTGAAACTGTTTTTAAAAAACGGGTTTTGAGGGGTAAGGCGAGTATATTAGGTCTGTTAAGAATCTTAAACGGACTCTTCAAAACCTGATGCGTCAAAAGTGTGTGCCCTTTCTTATTGAAACGTTTTTTCAGGTCTTCAAATGTTTCGTATTTTGGCTGTTTTCTGCATTCTGGTAGCAGTGACTTATGCCCAAGATGCCCAAGATAAGGAAGCCAAATGTGGCACGGCAGAATCGGAATTCGCTCCTTGTGTGACCAAAGAACGAGCCGATAATCTCTTCAAACAGTGTTGTAAGCAATACGTTCCACCTGGATGTCAGAGCCTTTGCCAATATGAGACTGATGAGGTCACTGCTAGGAACATTGTAGGCGTAACCCATTTCTAATCTTCAGAGTAACATTCTTATTTTTTAGCTTATGCAAGCGATCAAAACCGAGAAATGTGACCTAAAACACACTTCAGCTATCCTCTTCTGTGCGTCTCAGAACCAGGTATCGTAAAGTTGGCTTTTTAAACCTCAAAAGTGAATTTTAGGACAATCGCAAATGCTGTGAGCACCTGAACCTGACTGATGCCAAGCTGGGAGTAGGAGACCGTTGCCTCCGTTTCTGCGACCCTGCTGGTGAGGGAATCAACACCATCAGCCGCAGCGACGTCACGTGTCTCTTCAACTGGAACGTCCTCATGTACTGCCACCACGCTGGAATCCAGCTCGAATAGGCCCATATTAATGAATCCTTAACCCAAATCCAAAGCAACCATTTTCCTTTAATTTTGATGAGTTCTGTACAAACCTGTAGATCTAATAAAGTTTTACTGTCAACTGTTGTTGTTCAAATGTTGGTCGTTTGATGCTCAAAGGCAAATTCTGTAGCGTGACGCAAACAGATCTGTAAGTGATTGATGGAAAAAACTTCTTTATTGGAAGAAGAAAAGATAAAGAGGGAGATAAAGGACAGTCGGCAATTATGGGAACGATCTGTCGAGATAAGAGACGTGGAAACATGCGTGCTAATTAATGTATTTATGTTTGGGGTGGATAGAGTCAGAGAAACGGTCATACAGTTGAATAAACAGTTGCCAAGAGAGATCTCAAAGTAAATGGTACGTTTCCTTATTGTATCACGCTACGAATTTAAGTGTTCTCGTTACAATATTGGTTTCTAATAACTTGAAAGAGAGGATACAGCGAGCTCTATCTAAACTGACACATTTTACAGAGTTGTCCTTTACTTCTTACGGCTTTGATAATTCTCATTATCTGGAACAAAGTGCTCAATAAATCGTCAAATCATCGATTTCTAAGCTCGCCGGTTTTTTGAATTTGTTCAAATGATGTGATTTGTAGAAACACCTTTTTGTGTAGGAGTGTTGTAGGTAGAAAGCTCTAACGTAAATTTTAGACACACAAATTAGCACATTTTTTAATGACTTACTTGATCTATTGGCCATGGACAAACAATTTGACCGAAAGCCATATTACCCCGTTTTTATTGTAACCGATCCTGAGTTGTGCAGGATAGTCGCGTCGGAACCACTTGAAATCTGCTAAAACTCTATTTTTAGGCTCGACTCAATTCTGCTAAATTGCGCAGTCCTGAAGCGGTTTCGCGTTATTGTGATAGCAGAGTTCTTCTCTCCGTCTCCGAATACCTCTCCAGAAAAAATGAGCTCAATCCAAGAACCCGAAAATCGGCGAAAACGCAATGTCGGTGTTCCTTTAAGTCATCGCTTGCCGTAATGATATTAGTAACAAGAGAGTGGACCACAATGAAGAGTTGAAATTTCGAATGTAATTTTGTAGCTTACGTTTGGGTCGTACCGCATTGAAAGCAGAAACTGACAAGCGTCCAATTGTTGATTTCTGGCACTTGAAAGTGCACGGTAACTGGGCTTCTTTCCTTATATCCAATGTTCGTGGCATTAATGAGCAGAAAGGCTGTTTTGACGTCGTCTCTGAATACTCCTTCTTGCTTCACACATGGTCTTTGGCTGTAGAAATGCAGTTTTACCTTATGGCCCCGGCTATTTTAATTCTTGGAAGTCTCCCCACTGCAATCTTCAAGTGGCTATTTTTATTGGCTCTTTGCGGGCTCTCGTTTTGCATATACATCTTTCTCAAGGACCTCTCTCGTTTGAGTTCTTACCGTCTCGGATTTGGCAATTTGAGACCGGAGCGCTGACGGCAATGTGTACGGTTAAGAAGTGGACTCATGGTAGGTGAACAGCTTTAAAACACCCAAAAACAGACTTTTAAGGAGACAAAATGTACGATCTGCTATCCCTCTTCCTTCTCTTCTTCCTCATTCCCAGTTACCACCTTCCCTATCTTACTGAAAAGACCGTTAGGACCTTTTTCATTCTCCTTTCAGGACTCTTATTTGCTCTTGTACCCACGGTAAACGGAGGTCGACTCAATCTACACGTTACCAACTGCGTTCTGACCTATGTGGGAGACATTTCCTACATTCTGTAACTTCTCCATTGGCCTATTCTGCTTTTCTATAAGTACCGGTTTAGTTTTGAGAACGTTTCATTACACGGTAAGCTTCTGTCTTCTTCAAAAACAACATTTTTTTTATTTTAGAGGGGTACGCAACATGCATTTTATTTCATTTATCGGAAAACAGGTGTTTAGGATTACTAAACGCCACTCCAACACTTTAAAATGAGTCCAGTACATTATTTCCAAATGCCCAAAATGCGTTCATTTTGATATGCAGATGCCATTTTACAACAAGGACAAGTGTTCTACAAGGACAAGAAAACGTTTCTGGCTTATTACTCAGATAGCGGTCACCTATCTTATGCGAGTCAAGAGGTCTTGTATCCCCAGTTGAAAAACCTGGCAGATGGTATTTAGATTTAAAGCTGTAGGTGGATAAAAAAGTTTTTGAGTGACTTTTTATGCTGGTTAGGAAGGCTATCATTGCCCATCAATCCTATTATCTTCACGTTTACTTCTTTCAGAAGAAGCCGTCTTCGAACTGCTTTTCTTCAATTTTTCCGAGCTTTGGTTCGGTACGATTTTGAGATGTTTATCGTGATCATAGTTGGCGTACTTCGGAGGCAAATCCCACAAGACCTTGCCAAAGATAGGATCGTCGGCGCTGTACTTGTATGGGTCGTGCTTGGTCACGTACCTAAATAACTATTTTTACCTGTTTGGAATACTGAAACCTACGCTCCAATACCCCTTCTGTCCTCCTTAGCATTTCTCTCCTTAAGATTTCCTTCCTCGTCCAAAACGTTGGGGTCATTGAAGTAGCACGCGGTCACAATTGTCAGTATTAAGATCAGAACCCCGAAGCCGATAAAGACGAGTGACTGTTTGGTGCTAAAAAAGAAGAACATCTTTTCAGAGAACAAAAGCTATGAGGCTTACAACTGTATGAACTGCACGTCAGAGGCGCAACAGGCATGGCTATTATAAGGCTGACAGCAGATGAACGTGTCATTGCATACATAGATGTTGGGCTAAAGACTTGTTTGACCTTAGTAGGCTTGTAAGGTTACCTGATAGGCCGGTTCTGAAGCGTTGATGGTGCAGATAAGCCCTTCAACGTATGGTAGAAGAGCGATGAGGACGCATCCGGTTAGGAAGACGTTGGAAGCCATCTAAAAAGTGAGGAGCTTCTTAGATGGTAGCTATGGATAAAGACTGAAGGCCTTGGAAACGGTTGTGAGGGAGATGCAGTGGGCTAGAAATATGATATGCAGCTGAAAATCAATAAATCCACTGCAAACATTGGAATATCTTAAGTTTGCGTTGTCATAATAGTTTGGCGTCGTAGACGCCAATTCATGTCACAAATGGAACAGCGGTGTGTGCCGTCTAACATTTAAGGTCGATTCCGTGCGAAATTTTTGTTTTTTGAAGTCAAATTAAAAATTGGTCTTATGAAAAAAAACGTTGTGTCGAAAAACCGTTTTCGCTTTTTTCAGATTTTCTCGACAGTGAAGAATCTTGGTAAAACGTGCCATAGCTACAAATGTCGCTTTGTTGGGGTTTTCGTGTTTCGGGTACCCGAAAGTCTCGGTAAAAAACACTCCGCATGCTCCACCCTCAATCGTTGTTCAGAGTGTAGTTGCGGTGGGTTTGGCGTTTGCTGGCTGGAGAAATAAGAAAGCATCGAATATGAACCATTTTCAGATTGTGGAATCGAATGAATTAAACAAAATAGACATTTAATCTCTCAACAGTGAGCGCGCAACCGCGAAAACCCTGTGAGCACTGATCGAGGCAAAACTAAAATCGAGGCAAAACTTCAAAACTGATGTTGGGTTTTTAACAGATTTATTTGTGGTGCCAAATAGCACCCACAGAAGGAATTAGTTGGATCAAAAACCACCGGCGAATGATGATATGTTTAACCTATTTTGACATTTCTGTAAGGTGCCTTAGGCCGTTTCTGACTCAACGGTCAGGTGATGTTTGTTACAGGTCTAGCTAGGTCTTCGATTAGTCTAATAAACCCAAAAACAACCTTAAAAGCGTGAAAAAAGTAATTTTACAGACCTGCCAATAAAGAAAAAAAGGTCAGGTTTGAGTTTTTTCGTTTGAAGTAAGGATCCCAAGCAAGACGATCATAATAACTTGTTCCTGTCTCAAACTTATCACAGTCAGTTTGGAACAGCTCACAGACAAAATTCAAGACCAGTACAAAACTGGAAAAGTCGACTTTAATAACCACGTACACAAGTCCTGCCTCTTGGTTCAAACGGGGAATCTGGGTTGCATGGGAATATAGGTCCACTGTGGGAATCTGGGTCCTGCTACAAATCACGATTTCAAGTAAATTCGATTTTAAGCTTGTAGTCGCAACATTTAGAACGCTTTGCCGTTACGTGAATGCTCATTTAATGGATCTCTTGCTTGATGTTAGTTGGTGGATTTAGAACAGGTGTTTTGCGCCGATTTTTTCCACCAAAATGTTCAGACCGTTTTTCATCCATTCGCAACGCGCCTCACGGGCGGGATCCATAATTAGAATTACCAAACCTAAGCCTTAAACCTTCAACACCACGCTTTTGACAGATATCAAGTTACAGCAGTGAACCCATGTTGAAAACACGTTATTCTGAGATATATGCTTTTAATATATCAATCGCAGTGGACACAATAATCTTCTTCTCGTAACATTACAAATAGAAAACAAATATTGTATAATGACACTCTCTAGCAACGCCTCAGATGAGTCGATCCTGACTGATGACCGCACACCTCTTGTTCTCCTGAAGCCGCACCGGTCGAAGAATATTCAACGCTTCCGACATGCTGTTGTGGTTGTTATTCGGCGACGAGCCACTCTAAACAGGAAACCATCATTAAATTGTGCACTTTCACACCTCGTGTTTACCAGATTGCGTTCGCTCTCCCAGCGTCTTCGCTCCTCGGCGAAGATGTTCATCTGGCCGTTTAACTGGTTTTTCAGGGTGCTGATCTCGGATCTGAGTTCGTCCATCTCTGAGCGGATTTCTCGGTCGTTTTGAGTGGAAGTGTTGTCTTTGGTGGGACGTGGTGCTGGAACTGGAGGCTTGGGCTTCAATTTGCCGGTGTTGTCGTAGGTGGAGATGACGGAAGAGCGACGAGCGCAGTTTTCGCAGTTAGCTGTTGGCACATAGTTGAGCTGGTCGAAGCGGGTTTTCAAGGTTTGCAGCTCTCGTTCGATGTTAGAGCACTGGAATGGAACACGTAAAAATCTGTTCTTAACAAAAAAGCACAAAAAAATCCGATTCTTGAATTAAGTCTTCAAATCCAATTCTTACCTTCTTCTCCAAGCTCTGCTTATCATTGGTCAGCGCGTGGATCGTATTTAACAACTGATCCCTCTGCTCGTTGCTCTTCTGCACCTGATGCCTAAGCGCGTTCTCGCCTTGCTGACTAGCCTGAAGCTTCTGCTTCATCTCTCCCAGCTGCTCCCGCCACTGACGTTCCTTCTCCTGGTACACTCGGATGACGACCTCCTCGTTGTGCTCCATTGTGCAACGGATCTGGTTCAACTCGCTCTCCTTGTCCCGTATCAGCGACTGAAATAGCGACTGTTAGAATCAAGTAAACAGAGTTTTTCGCTTTTTGCCACCGCCGGCGACAAACGATTAATCAAACTCACCTCGTAGTCGACAATTCCAGAGTCACTTGGCGATGGGGTGATGTGGATGCCAGATGAGTTCCGCGAGCTGCTGGACGCGTTCGAGCCGTAAACGTTGTGGTGACTCGAATGGTGCGATTTTTTGGTTGTCGCTGGTGGCGAGGGGATATTGGTGGAAGATGGGAGATGCGAACGACGATTTGCGGCTGCTGAGGCCGATGGGGCGTATTGTGTTTGGTAGGGATAAATCATCGAGTAATCGGAGGTATTCGATTCGCCTGGAATAACGGATGTATAGTTAAGAACGGCATTTGAGTCATTTTCAATTATTTCAGGGTTCTTTCGAGTAGGGCTAAAGTCAATGTACCAAAGAATCAGTTCAGCCTTAGAGTCCAAAGTGCTCAAAATGCTTTCCTAACAATTTTATTCGGTTTTTTCTGCTTTGCGATTTGAAGCTGTTAGATGCACTTACCTTCACTGAGACACTTCTCCCTATCAAGATATTCTGGAACAGTGTCGTAGTCGTTCTCGTCACGAACGCTGGTTACTTTTGGAAGGACCTGAGAAGTGTGCTTGTAGACGTTTGAGGTCGAAGCCGAGCTAAAATTATAATTAAAAAAGCCAAAAAATAGTTTTTTTACCTAGTAGAAGGCTGATAAATAGGCTTAGGACGGCTAGGCTGCAGCAAACCGACGTTCAGCGTCTTCGAGTTGCGTTTTGCGTCGTTGCTAAAATTGGGACGCGTTAGATCAGGGATTCAGAGCTGACGCCATTAAGAGAAGACTCCAAAAGTGGTCGATTGCTTTTTATGCAATTCCAAACAGGTCCTTTTAGTCACAGAGACTTACTTTGACTTGAGGCAGAACGACGACGACTCGGAGGTGATCGACTGGCGGTCGACCGGTTCAGAAGGCTTCCTTTGAGGCAGCGGGCGGAAAGCGATGGGGCGAATTATGTCCGAATCCTGAAACGATTAGATTTGAAAAGGTCTATAAGCAAAACAACAATTTAAGACACATAAAATTGGATTTTTAAGAATGGTTAGATTTACCCAGCAAAGACAATCCATTACTTGATGCATTTGTCCTATGACTTAGAACAGATAATAGGAAGTACACAACAAGACGCTCGAAAACAAGTGTCGCTGGCACTTTGCGCTATAAACTTAATACGACGAAGATTTGTGGCGACCACGCCTGCCTAGCCATCTCGTATCACCCGGTGAGAGGTCGTTGAAACCGATGCCGGAATGTGTTAGGGGCTCCCCGCTGTGAGTTGGAGAAGTGGGTAATGATGGATCAGAGCTGTGACATGGTGTCATTGACTCGGTGGTTTTCCGACCACTTCGAGTGTAGAGCATATGGCGGAAAGTGTGTATTTGATGAAACAATAGGAAAACAAACGGACGGAAATGGGAAGGGTGACGGTAATGGATGGACAGGAAGATAAAGGGTGAGTCAGAGTTTGAGAGTGTCATTGAACCTTCGTATTTTAACTACGCAATGCAGCCACACGCATTGTCGTATGTTACTCCTGTTTGCATTTAAGGCAATTGTTTCTACCTTCCTGGAAACCCTATTTTCCGAGCATCAGCGCAACAAGAAGCCATGGACGACGTACCACGCCACTTTGTCGATTACGTCCTCTACTTACAGTCTAGCTGCATTTTAGTTAAGCCACTCCCAAAATTAAATTGATTCCGTGCAGGACAAGCTCACTATGCTTAACGCCGCTGCTTGGGTCTCACTTTCTCAGTAGTAGGCAACCAGTTCCAGTGGGCTTTAGACAACTTTTACTCATCAGGCGGAGACATTTTGGCTAGGTCTAAGTTAAGTTTTTGCTAATAGCTTAAAGATGCCTTTTCTTAAGCTAATCAATAAGCCTAACTCTACATCAAAACTTAGGTTTACAAGAAAACTTAGGCTTTCATTTGCCTAAAATGCATTTAAACCTAAGCTTTCATCTAAAGGGAGGAACACGAACGTCGCTTTTTTGTTGATTTTTGGGGAGATAGGTATTCGGGAACGGAGAAGACGATACTGCTATCAGAAACCAAAAAAGATAGCGTCAAGAGTGCGCGAAGCATCAAAATTAAAAAAGTAGAATTTTACAAGTCGTTGAATGGTCCCGACGTAATTACCCTGCTGATCACAGTCGGTTACAATGAAAAAAAAGAAATGTGTCTTTGGTAAAATGTTTTGCGTTCATTGCGTTGAGGAGACGTGTTCAGGCAGAAATCCATTCAAAATCCGGCACGAAACCCCACAATCACAAAGAAAAACGACAATTTTGACCGCCGAAAAAATGCGAACTTGATTTCATTGCAGCCCACCGCAATTGTGCAGGGCATTCGCGTCGGGACCACTAAAAAACTGGTAAAATTCTACTTTTTTCCTCTATCTTAATCATGCCAAATTGCGCTGCCCTGAAATTGTTTCCCGTTATTCTGACGCCGGAATCGTGATGAGTGCCTTCGAAAACCGCAATCATCTAGAAATGAGCGCGATCTGTGATGGTGCGAAAAAACGGTGACCGTGTCCACTTGAAGATGTTGAAGTAACTTTTAAGCTTAATTCCTAATCTTACCGTCATTCTTTTTAATTTGGGTTCTTCTGATTTTGTTGTCATCTCTTTTTACAATTAATTTTGTCAAGTTTCAACGAAAAAATTGACAATTCATATTTAGCAAAGTCGTGTTTAGACCTCTCCTAATCCCTGTCCTTATCACTCCTAAGCCTCTCTCCAATCCCTCACTTAACACCATTAAACTCTACTAAGCGGCTTAGCATCGTGTGTAACCGCAATGTGCAAATGAGTCACTTCGTTTCGTAGCTTGTAAAACAGCGGCGGCGACGCAACAGCAGTCGCCGCTGTCGATCAAAGCGCCGTTTCTCGAGAAGGTGACGCGTGCTCAGGTCAAGCCTGCCGACCGTCGCTTAGCGCGTCAACAAAGGGCAGACGTGGGAATAGCAGAAGAGGAGCGCTTGACACTTTTCGGCGAGCTTAGCGCGAGCAGACGTGTCGGGAGAGGAAAAAGAGGGTTTATTATGTTGCGTAATGACCGCTAGGAAACAGGAGAACAACAGCTTAGTGTGGTAGGGCGACGGTTCTACAGGGTCAGAGGTCAGCTGAATCCTTTAACATTGCTCTCGGGTCTCCGTTCAGCAAATTCAAATTTTTTGTTTTGGACTTAACAGTAATCTAATCCTTAAAACAGGGTTCAAAATTCAGCTAGATTTCAAATCTGCCTGATCCCCTAACCTCGCTCTAAGGTCTTGAAATCAGCAAGATCAAAGCGCCAGATCTAAATGAGGCTGGCGAACAGTTCAAAAATGTCAAAAACCTAAAGATGTCGTTTTAGATAAGATTCTCAAGGTCGATAAGCGGTAAAATTCCAAATTTTATAAACACCAACCTGAGGTTTCATGCCAGAGAAAGGCACAATGCGAACAGGCGGCGGCTGCTTAACCCTATCCCGCTCCTTGTCGCTCGAATATCCCTCGATGGTCTCGACCAGCTGCTGGAGATTTTTGGCCTTCAACACGTGCTCCGAGAGGTCCTTCAACGGAGCGTTCCGTTTTGTGCGATGTTCCATGTCGGCTGGGCTGAAAAGAATCCAAATAAGATGCAAATAGGCGTGCAGGCCACGATGTTGAATACATAAACACACATCTACGAGAACATCAGAGTACTAATTAGACGCGAATCATCGAATTAACGTTGCTGCTTGCCTGCACGTCGATTTTATCGATGCGCAAAGTATGATCTACGTTGATAGTGGGCAGTGGCGATGCGCCTAAGGAGCGGCGCGCGCGAGATTTCTCAGCCGAGAAATTAGGTTTACACAATAAGTGCGAGATTATTACGGTCGACGGCAAAGGCTCGGGCTGCTGCTGACAACAACAACACGACCCGCGCGAAAGGTTATATTTGCGTAAGAACGGCGACTAAAGAAGGCAAGGAAGTGCCGGTCAGCAGAACGGCGGGAGGCGCTTTTTATGGGGCTGATGACGGGAGAGGTTAGGAGTGAGACGGGAATGTGGCTGAAGAGGAGGTAGCTGGAAAAAGTGATAAAAGAAGTCGTAAAATTTGTGGTTGACAGTGGGTACAGCTAATTTTGGAGTAGATACCAATTTAGACTATGGTTCAACGTACTAATAGGAGTATACAACATTTTCGCATCACAGATTACCTTCTGTCTCATGAGAAAAAACACAAAAACTCCTTTTTCACGTGTGACAGAGTTCCGGAAAAGTCACACGACAACTCAAATTAGGCAAGTGGCACGCGAAGTCGGCCCGCCACACCCAATCAGCATAGTTGACAATAGCGCCTTTCGCTCGCGCGTCGGTCTTGTCACGCAAGGCTGCAAACAACAACCGGATTCTGTTTTAGGCGTGAGCGAGTGCAGGCAAGCGAGAGCAATACCGAGAAGGAGAACTTGAGTGCAACGAGTTTTGCCACAGAGCGGTTTTCAACAAAGATTCGTTATTGATTGACAGAAAAAGAGAAAACACCTCAAAAATCAATCTAAAATTTGCCAAAACTAAGGATTTTGGGTTTTAGGTTTGATAAATTGGTTTTGACGACTACACGCCACCTGACACCCCATAACACCCCCTAAGCCGCCATCCAAGAAACACCACAAAAACGCGTCAATAAATTCCAATTTCCTTTTTGTCTCCGCTCTTCACTTCCCACTTCAATCCACGCACACAAATTAAAGCCGTTTTAAATGATCTCCGTTTGCAGCGCTGATGTCCACTCAATCCAATCCAGTTCATCCTCGCAATTCTCGTCCACGGCAATTATCAACTGGAGCAGAAGCAAAAAGTTTCCGTTGAAATCGATAATTGCTAGGTGGGGCTAGGAAGCTGGGTGAGGTCATTAAGGTGACTACCGGGCCACTTGAGGAATTAAGGGGTGGCTGGCGTGGACCAACAAAGGGGAAATGGAAAGGTCAACCTCTTGTAAGATTTTTTAGGTCTACCTCAAATTTAGGTCTACTTTGAACGCAAGCCTAAGCCTACCTTCAACGTTAAGTTTGAACCTACATACGTGGGCTTCGATGTATAAGCCTATCATATCAGTTTCTTTCACTTTTAAATTATAAATACTAAATTCTAAAAAATTTGAAAATGGAATCCTAAAGTCACACCTCCTCAAAGTCACCTTAAACCACAACACATCCCATTTCTCTTTGCCCCGGGCGTCCTATCTCGATCCGCGCGGTCAGTGACAGTCTGTTGTTCTGCCAACCAAAGAAACAAAAGCCCGACGGGCACTTCAAAGAGAACAGTTTGTTTTGCGGCGATTTTTTTTAAACGAAAATAAACATTACGGAGAGTTTTTGCGTTCCACTGACTAGCATTTGCTAGCTGAAGAGATTTGAGGTAAGCTTCAGATGTAAGGAGAGACTATACAAACAGTTCAGATGCGTTGGCAAAACAGAAAATATCAAAATAGAATGAAAGAGGAAAGCTAAAAATATTCTCAAAAACCAGAATTCCAAAACCAGGAAACGGTCAGTCGACGTGTTAAACAAGATCTGTTTGACGAAGGAAACAGCCGTTGATAGAACTGTTGTGGGCGTGGTCAACGCCATAAACACACCCGCATAATCCTGTCGCGCACTCAGCTGTTTCCTGCAGATTGCCATCTGTTGGGTAACTCTTAGGCACGCGTTTAAGTGAGTCGCACAAGCAAGCGTCAAGGTTACTTTGCGCCTGGAACGTTGTGGCGGAGATAGCGCAAGACTCCCTGAGGCTTATCGCCGCGTCAATCTCAATTTCGTCGTTGTGGGAAAGTCCGAGCGGATGTGTGTAAGCGCTATGGGGGACAAGGGAGAGGGAAGCATGAAGAAGGATTGGAGAAAACATGCAAAAGCTAAATTACAACAGAAAAAAACAGAATTTCAATCCTTCAAGTATGATTTAAAAAACCTTCATGAAACCAAAGGTCACAACGACCCATCCGTCCATGCTCGTGTCTAACCTTGGAAACACCACCAACCACCTGAAAACAGGCTTATTGCGCAATGCGCCAACACATGCATCTGCCCTCCAAATACAGAGGGCATGACCCACGCTGACTGTACACAGTAACGATTGCAAAAGTTGGCTTTGCGGATTAGCCTAATGGCCTCACAAGCTGTCAGCCCACTTACAGCTCCCTTCAGCTCGCTTTCAAGTGACCGCGCGCAATAAGACTACCAAACAGCCGGTGACGGTTCATGTGATCGGCGACTTTCACCGCCTGCACGCGATGGTGAGTTATGACATGATCACGCGATGGCGATTCTGAGAGAAAGTGGTTAGAACGGCTGGAACGCACGCTGATTCAGGGCATAAACGCGCTACACATCTCAAAGAAGATCTTTTTGACTCATTCCAAAGCAAATATTGTCTCCTGAGACCTTTCCAGTTCTAAAATATGGCGACAACAAAAATAATAAATGTTTAGGATGTGGGCAAACAGCGGATGCTAGAGTCAAAACAGCGGCTCAAGATAGATTCTTGGGGTTGAGCAAATTAGAGGTATGTGGAGGAGAGGAAACAATCAGACAAGTCTTTAAAATCTCTTTTTGCACATAACAAGGCGGTGTAACAAGGCGGTAGTTTGAGCGCTGCAAGACGGAGAGGCGAATTTGAAAGAGTGAATTAACAAGATGTCATTTGTCATGGGAGAGCAAAAAGGGACCCGGAGTGGGAGGAGGAGAGCGAGTGGTTGTAGAATTGGGATTTTTCCGAATGTTACCCAATGACCCTTAATCCCATCACCGCTTCACACAAAATTAGAACACTCATCTGTTTACCAACAGCCTCGCCATCGTCCCACTCGTACAGTATCAAAACAAGAGCACACAGAAATAATCCCTGAAGCGCGGCTTGCAAGAACAAACACCTTTTGCCAAAGTCTTCTTTTCTCCTCGGGCGACTCATTCCCGTCCACTCTAACGACCACATAACGATCACCTTAAGCTTCTTCTCAAACACTAGCCGCAAACTTTTAATGCCTATACAAAATTTCGGGATTTTCGCTATGCATAGATCACTGTCTCAGCGCAACCAAGACGCGGAGTGACCTTTTGCGTGCAGGTTAGGCAACATGAGGAGGTCTCTTCCTTGCAGTTATTATTCTATTAGTGCCACACAGTCGACATCTCGAATGTCGACATCTGGCTGCGAGATGAACTGTCCGTGCAGGAGACAAATACAATAATCATGACAAGGTCTGGACACATCTGGGCACGCGTGACACTCAACTCCTTTCTGCGCCGGGTTCCATTAGCCTCTCGGCAGCTGTCATTAATTGTGTGACGAGTGTTTTCTCGGGAAGCTCAAGTTTCCCTATCGCGCAATATTGGAGCTCTTGAGTGCGCGTGGAGTATCACAAAATTGGGAAGGAGGTTAGGACAGAAAAGGGAGGCTGAGAATGAGGGTTCCATATAGCAAGATTACGGTTTAAATTTATTATTAGACTAAAAAACCAATTTAACTCAAAAAAATTAAACCAACAAAACTTGAAATGTGAGCTTCACTTAAGCCTAAGTACCAGCTACAGTTTACATTCGAGCCTGAGTCGACATTTAGACAGCCGGAATATAGAATTAAACTTCAATCAAGCCTGAGCGCACAATCTCCAAAGCCTTAAGCTTCATTTAAGGCCAAGGTAGTTATCATTACTTCTGTATCTCAAGTTCAGAAAGAAACTTAAAGTACTTAAGAAACATGTTACCTTTAAGCTTCAATGGAAAAGTCAGCCCAAAATCGTCAGTCAGTTTCAGACCCGAACCCCGTTAATTAAATGATTCGCAACATATTTGCTCATTTAGGTCAGTTTAGACAAAAACCACTTCCTTGTACACGCACGCTGTTTCGAAATTTCATAACGCACCACAACCCCTAATAGATATAAACCTTAAAACTCATTTTTGACCCACACATACATCAAAGTATATTGCTTACCTCATGTAACAAGACAGCAATGCATTCGAAGCAGACTTGGAGGTATGAAGCCCACGAGGAGCGGGTCTTCCTGAGATCGTTTGGTCAGGAAGCGCATACTTAGGCGGTGGTTGAGAGTCGATAGCAGCCGTTGACCAGTCGACCAACACATCCGTATCTCCAGCAGCATTCGTGGTTGATGGAATCGCCGTCGTTGTTGTTTCTTCGTAAAGCATTCTGAAATAGTCTTATTGTCACATTGAAGAAAGGGCGACGATTAAGAAACGGATTGCGGCGGTGGATGGAAACGGTTGACGACGGCCAGGGTTCCTCCTCCTGTCGTCGTCAAGGCCGACAATGATCTGTTATTATGCGCCGATGCGCCAAAGAAGGTGGGGATGACGAAAAGTGCGCAAAACGGAACCGAGGTTGGTGTTTGTACAAAAACGCGAGCGTCTCATGGTCACTCGAGGGTATGGGGAGATGGACGTAGGTAGCCGACTCGTAAACGCTGTCGTTGGAGTGTCCGAAAACGGACAGAACAAACGATTCTCTTTGAAACGAGCGGGGAATGACACTTTTGAAGGTTGTAAAAAGGGATGACGTGGGAATTGGTCACAAAAGTTATTACGAGCAACTAACAATGAACTAGAGGAATGGGAAAAACGTTGTACAAGCACAAGCAGTCACTGAAGCATCAAATAACAGCGATAAACTGTCTCGTCGTTTAATTCTCAAAAAGGGGTAATGTTTAACAATTCTTTTTAGATGACACAGAACCTGTCAACAAAGGCTCTTGCCGTCAGTTCGAACTGCTTGAGCCATAAAAAGTGTTTTCGGGTACACAATTTCAATTAGGCAATAAGTGAAAAGTGAGAGTTAGGTGAATACTGAACTTGTCGGGGTCATTAGAGTTATTTTTTAAAGCTCTTGTTAACCTTTTGGCTGGTTTTTAGGCTATTAAGCTATGTACGGCCACCTGTATTTTAAGCGGGTAGGTATCAACAGTCGTAGTAGAAGTACGGAGCCAAAAATGATGTTTGTACTGGCAGCGGCAATGGCCAACGCAGTAGATTTTGAGCCGTGACAGTGGTGACAGTGGTTTAGGCCACTGCAGTGGCTTTTGGGTCGGTGGCTTTTGAGCTAGTAGTAGTGGATTTTATGCCAGTGACAGTATGTTTTAGGTCATTGATAGTGCATTTGAAGCATCAATTTTTTGAGTCTCAATTTTATGCACGAGTTCCCGCCACAATTTTCATAAACTTGTAAATATGCTTCGCTCTTCCTTGCTGATTTGAAATTATTTGCTGTTTATGATCAGTTTTAAGCAATTTTTGGAAACTAAAAGTGGTTTTCAGCCCAAGGCTTTCTTCATATTTCAAGGCTACACTTTTTCAAGGCTACGCGGCCCTCTTCACATTTCAAGGCTATACTTTACAGCTCACTAATTGTATAAAGCGAATGCTTTTGATGCAAAAAGGAGCCGTGTTTTGAAGACTCAAACACAATTTTTTAATTTTGTGTTTGAGGCTCATATGAAAACCTCAAAAATCGCCTCAATTTCAATTTTCCACATGACCTCGTCTCCTCTTTGAGGTCCCTTCTTACTCAAACTCCTCCTAACCGACAATATTCGTCTCCGAAACAATTTCTTTCGGACAATGAATCAAATTAAAACGCATCCGTTCGCCATTTCACTTTTACGTCGTCTTCGGGCACGTGTGCGGCGCGCGAAGGTCAATTACCCAGTACAGGAGCTCTGCAATTATCATACTCCTCCCTCTTCAAACGGCCTTCTGTATCCACAACAGCCCTAATCCTCACACTGCGCTCGCTCACTAATTCATAAGACAAACGAAAAAGGATTAACGCCTACCTAATCTCAGGCGGAGGTTCGCTGGTGTCCTTCGCTCGGCCTCGACGTCCGTTTTGCAGTTTCACTTTCCAGCGCTGAAGCCTGTCGCTGCTTCCCTGAGTCAGGTCCAAGAAACTGCGGCTCAGCTTATCGGCGATCGAGGGTTTATGCTGGAGACGCGATTCTCGCTTAGATGCAGCCGTAGCAGAGAGATTCTCAGAAGATGAGGCAGGGACAGTAGGATCCATTTTGTCCACTTTAGTAGAAGACTTGATCTGTTTTGAGGGTGACGTCAATTTGTTGGGTTGCTCTTTGAGAGTGCTGTTTGAGGTGGTAATCGGGGTTGTTTGGTTGGACTACTTAACACGAGCAGCGAACATTTGTTCGATAGCTGAAACAAGTTAGAGGTGATTAGAAGAGGGCAGGTAAGAGCGAGAAGAGGCTGAAGCACAAAGTGACGACTTTGAGTGTTTGAATAGGAAAGGACAGGACAGTTTAATGTAAATTAGAATCGCCAAAGGTCTTCCTGATTAGCAATAACCAACTTACCGACTGAGACTTCTTAATCTTAGGCAGAATAATCGTCTTCTCGACAGTCTCCTTTGTCACGTTAGGAGTTGTCAACTTTTCAATAGCGGCGTCCAGCGACCTAAAACAGTTCTAATGAGGCAACCACCAAATGACCTCGGATCGTAAGAAGACAAAAGCAGATTAGCTCTTCACATCTGGTGACCATAACACCCTAACTACAAATAATACGCGTTGCCTCACATTTGGGTAAGCTGTCGGACATGTGGACGCTGGCGGCGCGAGGCGCCTATCGTTCTGTGCGAATAGGATGAAGCCATTTTTAGGGTCATAAAGACTACTTTCGGGTCTTGGCAGATATAGAAAAATATGAGAGTCGAGTTTTGGTCAAAATGAAGGGAGAGACGATTAGCGTGTATCGAGGGACCGGTTAGGGCTGCTCACAACAACAAAGCTGAAGTGGGCTGAAAGGTTCGAATTTCAACCCGGAAGACTGGAATTTCAAGGAACATGACTGCGTGGCCAAGGGCACAGAGGGAGGCAACAGTCCCAGGACGACTTTTGATGACAGATGAGACGCGTCGAGGGAGAATCTTAGGCCTCGCGTCAACTTTCGGGGCTCTTAAGAACTACGCGCGAGCGAGAGGCGTGTAAGTAAACGAGAGAGACGCGAGCAAGAGAAGATCAACGGCGAGAGGCCTGAGAGATGACCACAGAGATTAGACGCGCATGGTTTGGACCAAGAGCGGCAAATTAGCGACTCGAGAATATCAGATCGCGGCCGAGAAGGTCACAAGTGGCATCGGATGTCATTGATTGAGTCGTTAAATGCGGGAAGGATAGCGGGTGACGCCTATAATTAGACAAGCATCGAATTCTAATCTAGCAACTAACTAATGTTGGTGACAAGCGACAAATCGATTTGGTTTGATTGAGTCATGGATGTGTCATGGGTAGGACAATCTTGTTTGTAATAGTAAAGTGCCAAGAATAATAAACAAGTATAGGGATAACGGGGACAGGTACGCACAAATTTAAAATGAAGTGAAGTCAACTAGATTTACGACGGTGAGGCGTGAAGGGCTAGCATTAGAATGGCCACCTGGCCCTTACAAATGCAAACAAGGCCCTATTCGTGAATAGAAAATAATGAAAAAAGTTGTTTACGCGTACACGCCGAACGTGGCGTGGTACGCATTGGTCACCACCTTTGAATCGGATTATGTTTAGGGCGAACAGCTGGTTTTGAAAGAATTGCTAACGCCTGTTGTTCACCAGTTGACTAATTTAGTTTGAGGGGTTCTAATATCAAATATGACCATGAAATACATTGGTAAAATTGCAAGAGTGACTGGTTTGCTAATCGTCAATAACGGCTAACAAGGATCATAAAATGGTACAAAACCGGTATCAGATAAATATGGCTAGAACGTAAGCTGATGCAGTAAAATTGAATTGTTGCATGCGCACTTTTCAACCTTAAACTTTCAAAAAGCTCAAACTCCAAAATTAAGATGTAAGACACTTGCAAACAGCCGTAAATCCACACCTCCACACCCGTCTTTTCCAAACATCGGTCAGCTCTGTCACCAAACGTGTAAATGATGCTCTTCCAAAAACGGGGTTAAACCAGTGAAAATCAAGTGGAACTGGAACATTCGCGTTTCTCGTCCATTTGCAACCCGACAGCGGCGCCGCGGATCACAAACACGCGCTCTCCAAAACACTTTTCTCGCACTCAACGGTAGTCCTTCACTAACAAGGGCACGTGGTGGGATCTGTCGATCATAAGCTTCTAAGCTGCTTAGAACTGCGAACAGGGCAACAATGTATTACAATGTGCAACAGAGAAAACGTAAAAGCATGCATAAAACGATCTGAGCGCTAAGAAGTCCGTGATTACATGCTAGTCGGCCATACGAGAGCGATCAAAAACCGCTAAACAGCGTTTTATTGTTGTAACATAGACAAAACAGCCAAAATCGAATCTTCCATGTGGGCTGATCAGGTCAGCACAGCTCTAACACTAATAAGGAGCTCTCACAGCGCTTCCTAATCGTATTCTCCAAGCCATAAAAACCGAATTTCAGGATGACGCGAGACGGGACGCGCTAGTCGTAGCGGACGATAAGCGAGGGTGACTCCCCTTCTCACACAAACGGCGAAAACAGCGCCTTTAGGAAGGAAGTCGTGGGTTGTTGTACGCAAGCGGCGCTTTGTGCCCTCTTTTCAAGTGGCACTTTTGCCAACAAAGGAGGGAGATGCGATGAAGCGCTGGCTTTGGCTGCCTGCACCGTTAATCACTAAAACGCGCGCGGCAAAGGCGACGAGTTGGCGGCGTTCCAGGTGATTCATAAGAAAAAGAGAGGGAAAGGAGTGCATAAGAAGAGGAAACAAACACGTGGGAAACAAATTTTCGGTTTTGTTCTAAACCACCGAAATCTCACTAATTAAACCTTTTCTGTTTATCACCAAACCCCTGAGAACAGGACAACATGGCCATTTGTCACCGTCCGACAGCGACGTTTTCGAAATTCCGAAATGACCACGCGATGGTGTCCTCTCCTGCGCCCCGCTGATCTTCGCTCCCCTGCATAATTTGTCTTCTTTCGGCCGTTTTGCGGCGCGTTTGAAAACAAATGTTTTGTCAACGGTTTCGGGAATGCAGCATGGTCATGATTCTTATTCCATTATGTAAACGAATTTATTGGGTAAATAGGTGAATAGGTCAGTGGGGAAACGAAAGGTGTTTACGAATAGTTCGAAAAAGCCAACAAACTCATTTTAAAGTTTAAAAAATGGCAAGAATTTGAGAATTTCAAGCTGCACGTTATTGGAATCTAAGGCTACTGGACCTATGGCTAGGTTTCCATTTTTTACCCAAAATGGAGGTTTAGGTGAGCTTAAAAGTCTACAACCTAAAAAAGCCCAAAAATGCAACGTTTTTAGAGTCATTTTGGTTTCAGTTATCAAGCCTTAAAAATAGCCAACATGTGTAAACTTAAGGTGACACAACACGCCCACGTTTACAGCAAAGCGAGGCGGGCACACCGTGCAATCACATTGTCGGGATATTTGAGAAGACTGCCTAATGCCCAACGAACTAATCCTAAACCGCAAAAAACAAATTTTTAAGCAATTTTTAGTTATTGAGCTTTTATAGCTACATTCAACCTGTTGACGGAAGAATTTTTCAAAGCTTTGAGAGGTTGAAAAGCTTTCTGTCGAAGGCTAGGAAATCAACAGTTTTGGGACATTTTCAAACTAACAAACATAATGGAACACTTGAAAAATAGCCAAAAGTAATAAATTTAAAGCTACGTAAGTCAAAAACTTGAAATGCACCGTTTTTGAGTTTGATTTTTCGGTCTACAGGGTGCGTCAAAAATACTGTCATGCGGTTCTGTATCCTTCGGCACTTTTTGAGTTGAAAGGCTTTGTGTTCTTCCGTTACGGCTTGTCCTTCAGCGAACTTGTACGACTTAAGTCCCAGATCGTCCTTGACTAGCATGCGGATGATTGCTTCGCTAATGTCGTGTTCCTTAGCCAGTTTTCAAAAGTTTCTCTTGGGATTCCGCTTTTCCACCTTCGTTTTCAGCGATGGAGTTCTTGCTGCGCGCGGTCTTTTGCTTCTTTGACGAGCCTTGATCTTGTCAGTTTCCTGCAAACGTCGCGATGGACCTGCGTTCAATGAAGTTTCAAGGTCTTTGCGATTTCCGGAATCGGCATTCCCCACTGAAGAAGGGCGATAACGGCAGAAGCGTCTTCTTGTGAGGAGTAGAAATAGGCGATTCTTGATCAAAATAACGCGAGAAACATGAATAGAACAATCGTAAAAATTGAAAAGTGCTAAAAACCACGAAAATTGGACCGTTCGGTCCCGTGAAAATATTTATGACACACCCTGTAAGCTGACGTATTACAACTTATGTCAAAACTCGCAATAGCTTTAAAGAAAAAATTTTTATCTTTGCAAACGTCCTTTACGCTTCACTTAACCTATTCATATGTCATGGACTCGCCATGTGTGTTTGAGTTAAACTTTTAGATTCTTTGCCTCAAAGGTTACCGACCCCACATTTGCATGTCGCCACTTTAGAAATGGGGAAGAGTGCCCAGCGACGAATTTCGGAATTTTCGTTTTTTGGGTCATGGCTAAAAAAGCCTAAAAGCCGTAGTTTACAACTTGAAAGCCAAACTTATGAAAACGTATAAAGCCGAAATGGTCCATAGAAATTCCAATCGCGACTCAAAAAGTCCAACTTTAAAACGTTTCCCTAAACGACCTCCCAAAATGGCAAAAAAAACGCTTTTGTGTGGCGATGCTGGAAACTTGTTTTGCTTTATAGGGCACTTCATTCCATCAGATAAATTTTATGGGCTGGCTTGTGGCGCGCATGTTCCAAATGTGTATTTTTGGAGAACTTTACGGAAGAATCTGCACCAAAAGGGTTCATTTTCGGTTGAATCTCATATTTTATATACATCCAAAAAACCTTTAAAAAGCCAACGAATTTCCATGCCGTAAACATTCCGTATTCCAGAAAAACGCCGCGACAAATATTAAACGCAAACACACAAAAATAACGTCTCCGCTCACGTCGCGACCACGAGTTCTTAGCAAACAAGATCCACCTTCAAATCTCAATTCCACACCCTTCCGCTCGCATCTCAAAATGCATTAAAATTAAAGCGATTTTTTCGCTTTTCCGCAAACAATTTGTCCCACGGATTTCCGCTAAGCAACAATCTTGGCGTTTTTTCACCTGTGACTTGAAAAAACTCGTTTTGGAAGTGAATAAGAAAAAAGGCAGTGGTGATGCGGCTGAGTCATTAGGGAGGAGACGGCAAAGGGTGCAGGTAGCGGCGGCGCTCCGTTTTTGCAGGGTTTGCCGAAAGGATTAGTCCCGAAACACACTCTAACGGTTGCTTTTTGCATATTTGTATTGCTGGTTGATGGTCGCTGGTCACGGGAGGAATGTAGGGAGAGGAGGGGAAAAAACAAGTGTTAAGATAAGGAGTGAGCAAAGGTCAGTGAAAATTTTGAATTTTTGCGAAGTACTGTCACTCTCACTTCAATGTCACGTTCCAACTCTCTTTGGAACCTATTCTTAACTGCCACAAACGTCTTCAATTGTTTTCTTAAACCTAGCAAAACCTAAAAATTCTATATTACGCAGCGCTCATCTAAGGACCACAACGTCCCATAACAGACTTCTTTATTTTGTCCTACACGCCCAAGACAGAACAAAGACTGTTACAAACGCCGCTTAGCGCATCAGCACCTAATCGTATACGCGCTCGAGCAGCTGGACAATTTGAATCCGAGAAACAATCTGGCCACAACAGAACACCGCGCCGAAACCGTAAATCTAATAACATTTTCATCGCGATCGTAAAAATTTCTTATGTCCGGTCAAGGAGAGACGCTCTCTGGCAGTGGCCCTCGTAGCGACGAGGCATCTGGAAGTGGGCGCTGCAGAGAGGAAACGAGCTAAGAGAGGAGCGAACCTTGTAATGACAACCAATTAGGCGGTGAGCACGCGATTGCGCGCGCAGCAGAGCAACCGCAAAAACGACTTCGAAACAGTCACAAAGACCATTATTCAATGTGGGGCTGACAGGGAAAGGAAATGTGCAGGCTGCGTGTGGGTCGTTCGGGAGTTGGAGGAAGTGAAAGGAGATTGTTTAAGATGGGAATCTAGAGCGAGATGTCTTAGAATTACCTATTTTGTTTCAAAGAAGTAAAATTGTTAAAATCTGCTCAGATTCTCATACAAAGACACGCAAAAGCGCACGTCTCCTTCGAGCTACTCCAAAAACAGGACTGCCACATTGACTTAAGTGGTTAGCTTCCAAAAAAGGCAAAAACCGGATGGAGTTGACGTCTTGACCGCTGAGGGTAACTCGTTTTACGGCGAAGATCACTTAACCACATGAGTTGAAACTTGTTTTAAACTGTTTTTGGGTTTGATTGAATTAAGAGTGATATACCATCCAAGCTTCCGAAAAGTTTGTTTGAGCAGCGCAAAGGTAAAGTTTCGGTTTTGTAATTTTGAGGTCACGGGTTCGAACCCCTTCCCAGTCAAAAATTTTTTTAACGCTTGTGAATGAAAGAACTCACTTTTCTTCGTCTTTAGCCTTAAATTCCGCGTCAGCAAAGCACTCGTCAGTCTTCTTCTTCATGATTAAAGTCTGGTAGCTCCGCTCCTCCTCAGCCACTCCAGCCACGGCGCTTTTTGCAGGCGACGGAGATCTGCAAATAAACATTTGAAAGCGTTTCTCCGTTTATGCAAATCTATGTTTACACAGCGGCGTCCTAACGCTACAACTCACTTTGAAGGACGTTTCGTAGCCATCGTTTTCCGATCCAAACTCTGGGTCCTTTTCTCCGCCTCGCCGCCACCCACGACGACAGACTTCTCGACGTTGTACACAATCATGTCGCCCACTTTTGTCGACGCGTCGGGCTCCCTTTGGGTGGTTTTGCCCGTAAAAGCGTTCTTGAGCGGTTTTATGACAATGGGTTGGATCTTGCGTAGGGTAGCGAGCGTGGAAGAAGCGGCTGATGTGGGTGATTTAGTGGAGACACGGGCTTCATTACAGGGGTTGGTGTCCTTGGGTTGGTTTTCTGTTCCTTGATTTCTTTGCTGAAATGAGAAAAAACGATAAAAAATCAGATTTATAAGACACTATAAACGCTTTATTGTTGACTGACTTGAAATTTAGATAGTTTTTAGAAACCAAAAATGGCAACAATGACCAGAATTAGCAACTTTAAGGCTATACGTCATTGCCACCCTAAAGTCGCAAGTCTTCGAGCTTCCGAAAGCTGGAAAAAAGCAATTTTTTAGTTTGGTTCAAGTTGGCGATCCATTCTGTCAAAACTTAAATTCGCACACGTCCTTTACGCTTCACATAACCCATTCATTTGTCATGGAGTTGTCATGCATGTGGAATCGAACTTTGTGGCTCTCTGCCTAAGGTCAACGACCCCTCATTTGCATGTCGCCACTTTAGGAATGGAGAAGAGCCTCGTGACTAAATTTATATTGGCTGTATAAGAGTTTAGTGAGCGGAATGGCTGTATTATACACGAGTGCACAGAATGGATTAAATGGGTAAATGCCAGTTTTCTCTTTGTCAATGTTTATCCGTCTCCCGACAAAACGCCAAAACCAAAACCGCCACGCTTTTAACAATAACATTGTGATGCGACATTAGCGACCTTTTTATTCACCGCTAGTTGTCCATTTTCAATGAGGTTTTTGCGGCGAAGCCGCTTAGCAGCAGAGATAGTAGGCTCGAGGCTGCCATTTTCAAACAACGGGAAAAGTACGCTGGGGCTGGCGTCCTGAACCATCTATGGCTTAGGCTTGGGAAATTTACATGTGATTTTTGCGGCAACGCCGCCTGGAAGAAGGATGTAGGAACGACAATTTCTTGGCGATCACTGAGACCGAATGGCATGAACAGCAGCATTATTTTTTTGGAGCAGTACACACGTACAGTACGCATGAAACTGGAGTAACCTATTTAATCCGTTCCGTGTACACTAAATTCAGTCTGTGTACACTAGTTCCATTCCGTTCACTAAACTGTTATTGACCCTGTATAATTTTTAGTTTTCGGCTCATTTGAATCCTCTCTATGATAACAGCTTTCAAAAAGCTTCAGTTTAAGGTTTAATCTCAGATGAGAATTCCCAGTCGCTACAAAAACCAATGATTTTCTTGTATGGGTGTTTAAAATCGATTTGAATGTTTAAAAACGGTTTTCGGACATTTAAGAATTTTAGTTTTGGAGTTATCTTGCATCCAATCAAATAATGTTGGGTTTTGAGCATTTAAATCTCATGAAAAGGTAAAAATCTGATTGCCAAAAAAATGCTTTAGAGAAAAGCAGCCAAAAAACAACAATGTGCCAGCTTCTGATAAATTGCGACAAGAGTCACACCTTTACAGCGATCGCAGCACACAATTAGCATCACAAAACAGGATGACTTATGTGATATTATTGCAAAAAGAGCCTTTCAGTGTACACCTCATAAAGAACAGGTGTTCTTTAACCTCTTATTTTTGCCACCGTTTGTTACACCTGTCAAAGGAAGCTCTAGCAGAGGCGCAACTTCTTGACAGCTTTGGATTTATCGATTGAGTAACATAACTCTAAGTTTAGTCTGAAGATAGAGCTTACCTGGTCCTAAAAATCCCAAGTTCGGTGGAGAGCTTGTCAACGCCGGACGGCTTTTCGTCGTCGACACTCATCTCTGAAATCGTCGGCAAATGCAACTGGCGCTCTCGCTAAAGCCGGATCGCGGGAAACAGGACAGATCCAATCCACCGACGAGGACGGTCAGTGTTTGCACTCGAGTATCGGAAAGCGCGAAGTGTGGAAAAAGCGGACGCGAGTCGAGTGGACCGATACGACAGAGCTGAAGACAAACCGATGTTTGATAAACTAAGAACGGTTTTGAAAAAAATGTCGTTTAAGAAGTAAATGAATACTTTGACAATGGTGTTCAGGCTTAGTAAGCCTCCTAATAACGCGAATAAGACCACATGGTTACACACGCATAAATAGGACTGTTTTACAGCACCAACATGCTTAGAATTAAACAAGGAACACAGAAACACATATGAATTGTTATATGACAACATAGAGAAACCCGATTTCTGCAAAAATAATAAGGTTTTGAAATGGTACGATTTCTAAGCCAATTTTCAGGAAGCTTGAAAATTGTTTATTGAAACGTCGCTCGTTGAGGTCACTACCTGCTTCTTATAAATCTCCCTGAAGTTTCATAACGAGACCTCACACAAATCAATATAGCACCTGTTGGCTCATTTGTTTCCTGGACAAATCAATCTTCTCAATCTTTTGCCAGACCACATTGATCAAGTTAGCAAAGTGGACAATTTATCAGTTTGCAAAAATCAAAATTATAGCCACCTTTGGAAAACTCTACCTCACTCAGTCGTATCGTCGAAGCCAAATCAAATACCCCTACTAGGAAACGTCGCACGTTCATCTCAGACTGGCGCAGGCCGGCAGCGAAGGTCGATTTAGTGTGGAAAACGGAGGAAATGGCCCTGGTGACGCTCAAAATCGGGTCGTTCTCGGCGTCTTGCTTCCAATCAAAAGGTCATCCGCCATGTTTTGCACCCAAGTTTGCCGGAATCCATGGCGTGTGGGCGCAGTTGATAGCTTTGCTAGCGTGGCTGACAAGTTTCAGATTATCGTGTCGCTCCAAAAAAAGTTTAACTTCTTTTACAAATTGTCGTTCACGCCAGCATACGCTTCCTTGTGTCAGCAATCGTTAGGATCAGCTGCTAACACAACGCTAACATTAACAAAGGCGAAAAAATGCGACACGATTATCAAATCCAGAAATTGCCAAAGCTTAGAAACAGCTGCTGTCAGCTCTGCCGTCCACGTGCAGTCTTAACAGTGGATATCACTGGCAGCCATCATCAGCTAGAGGGGCTCGACGGACATCTGCTATTTGGGTCTCTCAAATTAAGCCTTCGAGTGTGACAGACGGCGCTACGGCGTTTAAATGAGGAATTAAATTTGAGGAAACAGAAGTCAATGCAACATTGGACAAAGTTAAGGCTTACGGAAAGAGGGACTTACGCTTTCTTTCACTTTAATCACGCGTCTTTATCCCTACCTTGCGCTTTTAAACGTCAATTTTAGTTGTAGCAAGCTAAATAGTCGCATCTGTTTTACTCAATATTGCTTTTGTTTTTTAACTGTTTTTAGAATAAGCCGTATTTCTCAATAGCTTTGAAACACAGCGAGATGCATACATATGCAAGTATACATATGCAGTATATGCAAGTCATTTCGTAAAGCTACTAATGTTATTTGTGAAAATTTAGTCAACAAAGATCGACATAAGAACAAGAACTACGCCAGTTGTTTGTACATCATAGCAAGCAATGTGCTTCCATTTTTTAAAGTTAGAATCAGAAAGGTAAGATGCTGTACAAAACTCTCACTCTTGCCCTCAAAAGAAGGTAATCTACTAGAAGATACGTGGTAAGAATTAAATAAATAGGCGTGGTAGAAATGAATTAAGTCTGGTAGGAACTGTTCATCAGGCTTAACGATTACAAAGCGTGAGGTTTCCAGAACGTATATTCGCGCAGGTAGGACTCAAATTGCTCCTCATGGGCTCGAGCAAATGCACCATCAACCGCTTTTCCGCAGATCATGAGGTTGTGGATGATGGGTGTGGACTGAGCGGGCGTGGACTGAGCGTTCTGTCGGATCCACGAAATGGAGCTTATGGTTTACCCACCTCATTTTCAGCACTGCATCCAGCTTTCATACTTTTGTACGAACGCCACCTATTGCTCATCAGAGTTATTTTACTAAGGACATGTTTCAAAATGAGGGAAAGCAGCGTGGGAACTTTCTGGTCTTTTACTTCGAACACTAAAGCGACTCGACTCCTATCACACTTAATTAATTCTCACAACACTTAAATATTCTTACCACACCTATTTGATTCATCACACTTTAGGGATTCCTACCACGTAGTATCTTGTACTATAGTCCCAAAAAGTATAAAACTGTTTTAACAGATTTTTATGACTTTAGAAAATTGCAAAAACGGGTGGATTCGAGCATGGTTGAGCAGTGGGGCTGTTTTGCGCCTAAGATCACTCAAATCGGTGCTGCACACTTTGGGCGATGCTGAACTTCAAATCGATTCAGTATCTCGTAGAACGCACAGATTTGCGCGATCTTGGCACAAGATGTTCCGCAGATCACGTACAACACGGCCGTGTTGTTAGCCCATACGCGATATTTTCTCAAACCCGAGAAACCCAAGATTCGCTATACAAATCAGCTCGCGACCGACTGTCCGGCATGCACATGGGCACTTTGATCCGCCGGCGAACATATTATATATTTTCTGAGACAATTTTAGCCTTTTAAGTATCGTGCAAAGTGCATATGTAAGTTAATTCTAACATTTACGCATCATGGAAACGGACGTTGTACAAGAAATGAAGAGTTATTCTTAATAGAAAATTGTCTTTAAAAACCACAAAAAAACAGTTAAACGGTTAAGAATACAAGTATCGATCCTTGTACATCTCAAAAACAACCCAGATCACATTTATCAGCCACAAGAGACCGCAAATCAGCCTGCGGATAAACAACCAACAAGCTTATCTGTGCTCTTCTAAAGCAGAATTATCCTAATCTCAGTTTATAATTTCCCTTATCGTCAAACCGAAATTCACAATCTCAAAACCTAATAAAACGAAAAAAACGCAGTTGAGCAGGGCAATAAACAAAGCTGCTCACAAACGATCGCCCGCGGCCATCTGGTCATCTTTTCGTGGAGAACAGATCTTCCCGCTGCAACAAAACGTCGTTCTTCCCATCTTGCAGCAGCGACCCGACACCAACGACACCCGCTTACCTAAAACCGTTGGGTGGTCGACAGCCCTTCAAATTGTGCCCTTCGAACTCAACTCGCGCGGAACGAGGCTGTCATGTCAAACAGAGCGCGAGGAACAGATGACCTTCGGTGGGCAAGTAGAGTTACGTAGTCGGTACTCTTAAGGGGATAGGGGTCAACTGAAGACATTAGAGAAAACGTAAGAAGTGTTCCTATCAAGTCCAGTAAGATTTTAAAACGTCCAACGGCGTCCCTAGTGTCAATCCCTAGCAAAGACAAGGCGGAAGGCGGACAACGCCGGCGACGAAGACGATCGATTGGGATCGCCCTCTGACAGATCAAAAGCGTCCCGCAAGAAAGGGATAGGGAGGGGACCGGAGAGAAAGGAAGCTGTAATCCTATGGCGATCGACGCAAAAAACCTTGTTTTCGTGTCGATAAACCAATATGATTTGTGATTTATCGAAGCCACAAAATGCGACGAGGTCTTATTGCTGGTCAGATCTGCATTCGGATTAAACTAAAGAACAAGATGTAATTAGGATAGGATTAATCGGTTATCTGACTCTTAAGTGACTTTACACTGAATCTAAGCGCAGAACGAAATTGAGAACTTAAGGTTGAGTGACCAAGCTTTGAGTAAAACAAAAATTGAAAAGTTTTTGCTTAAACACAAAGTGAGGCAAGAGGAACGAAACTAAGACAAAGATGACCAATCTGTTACACAACATTATTGCCGAAGACCTGTAGTAGCCACTCCAAGGCTGAGTCAACGCTCATTCGGACAGAAGATGCCGAAGTTCATATTTATCAGTGTTGATGGAACGTCGAGTGGACGCCGTCGACACCTGTGCAGCGAGAAGATGCAAATGGCTCTTGACAAGGACCCCTTGTTCGAAAAAGTGCTTTTTGCGGAGTGGATGGGATTCATTTGTTATAAGTGAGGAAAAATGGATTGGAGGAAACCTGAAATGTTTTAGGTTTTATGCACATGAACAGGGCTGAGCGGGCTATTGCATGAGGTATCAGTTTTAAATTATGTTCCAAGTCGGCGCTCTATATTTTTTTTGAAATAGTTTACAAACAGCGATTCCACTTTTGGGCATAGTCGATTAAGCCCAAAACCGCCCGCAACCTTTGCCAATTCAGCGTTAGCGGCAGCGATTTCCGCGCCGTCATGGTTGCAAAACCGAACGGTCCGAGGCGACGTCGAAACGCGTTCAAACTCAAGGCGCCGGTGCCGTTACACGCTTATTGACTCAATCAGACAACTTGCGTCTGACAATTTTGTGACGGATAAACGGATGGACACGTTTTCCTTTATTTAATAACGGTTTAGCGATTGGACCAAAATTTTAAAACCGACCGCTCAGAACGGTCGGGAATTTTGCCGAAACGACTGCAATCTAAAACAAGCCACGGAAAAACAAAAAACTCGCTCAAACGCGTTTTCAATAAACTGTACCACAATCTGCGCGCAAATGCAATATTTCTGTATTACTGAAAACCTGCAATTCAGCAAAGTCTACTTAGTAATTCAAATAAGGGCCGGTGTCCGATTTCCAGTCGGAATAGCTGATGTGTGCAAAGTCAGGCAGGTCTGTGCTAAAATTTTTGTTCTTGATAAAGCTAACTGAGAAGCTGAATGGCTTGAAGTTAAACCAAAAGCATTACGTCTTTGAACTGTCAAATTTTTGCTTAGTAGCATTCTTACAAAGTCGAAAATTAATACAGATCACAAATTTATTTAACCTATTCCTCCATAGCTCTACTCCTGACTATCAATCAAGAACGCATCTCTAAACCGCATTTCCTTGAATCCCACAATCGTTATCTCTCGTGGCCAGTTTCAAATACCCTACACGCAGAAATCAGGCTGTTGCTTGCCATTTACGTGTCCTTTGTCATTGGAATGAACACAAAAATGCCTATAATTTATTGTTGATTGCAAAAATGGCTTAGAACTTTAAAAAACATCTAGAACCTAGTGGTCTACAACACTTTTCATTAATCCTTACTTTTGAACTTGGAACTTAACAAAATTGAAAATTAGATGCTCAGTACACTGCACTCATCAAATCTCTTCTAACACAATCTCTCCTCAAACAAGCGGGAACGTAGCCAAAGTGGCAATTCCACAGTGGTTCTTCTTTCCCCTAGCCATCCTTATGTAGCCTTGCTCTCCCCAATCCGTTCCCCAGCTGTTCTTCACCAGCCAGAAGTCGCCTTGGATTGGGTCGGTTCCGTAACCAACAAGAAGAACGGCGTGATCTAGTTGAATTTCAGTACAAGCACGGTTAAAGTAAACTCCTGTAAACGGCAATGGTGAGTAAAAACAAGGAATTCGTTAACTTACCAGACTTATAACTTCTGAAGTTCCTAGATCGGGCGTCGATGATCACAGAGATCGGTCCTTGAGTGGCTAAAGCAATCTTGAGAGCTTCTTCGTCGCCTTGCGAGATCAAAGCGAAAGCATCCCGACGACCAGTGGATTCAGCTCCAATCGTGGCGTTGTTAAAAGCGCACTTGAACTGAGGCCAGGTGCCATCCGCATGGTCATCCAAATACTCTCTCGCGCGATAAGGATACCCAGATTCCGTGTCAATGCCTCCGTTCTTCTCCACGTACTGAAACGCAAGATGAGGAATACCTCCGTCGCAGTCAAGGTTATTGTAGCCTCTGATAGCTTTGGAGAGAAGCTTTGCAGAGCAGTCGATGAGATTTTGCTCCGAGAGAGACACGAGTTGTCCCGTTCGGCGCTTATTCTGACCCTCCAAGGCGCCGGTGGCCGAGAATGCCCAACAACTGCCACATTGCTCTTGGTCCTTGACCTCGGTCACGTAGCCGAGCTCCGTCCAATTCAAGGATTCGGGGACTTTAACGTTTAGAGGAGGCATGAAATCGGTGTAATCTAGGTGGTCATCCTTATTTTGAGCCTTTTTTCCTCGCACAGTCCCAAGGAGAACGTTGTGGTAATCAGAGTAGGGAACGCTCTTCTTAGGAACGCGGTCAGATCGGCGGTTCACAGCCATCTTATAGGATTCCTCTCCCCGCTGAAACCTCTCGTTGTGGACCTTACCATCTCAAGATTTGAAAGGAACGTCAGCAGCCTCAACTTTTCCTCTTCCTCAGAGGCATAATTCTTGTTGTATTTGACTTTGAAGTCTTCCCAGACCTTCAGGCCTTCTTCTATGAACCTGCTTATTTCGCTGCTCTCAACTTTCGATTGCTGCACAAACCTAAAAAGATACGTTTAAACTACGGATATGGGAGGATAAGGGCTTACTTTGGATTGATTCTCGAGTTGAAGGCCAGGGTCGATCCCATGACAAGAGCGATGAGAAAGAAAAGCTTTCCAAGTGGCATGGCTAGATATCTAGGCAGTTGGGTAATCTATGGATTAGTGGGGAGTAGATGTCTTATATGAATCTAGATGGTAGAAAAAGCAACGCTGGAAAGTAGCGCTGCGAAGCTTAAAGCGATGCAAAACACAAAAGTTGGCTTACCTCCAAGGGTCTATTAAATTGTCAAGTGACCTTGTTGAAAAACCTGCTTTCCGGTTTACACAACAAAACTGGCCAATGACGCCAATGTTTGTAATTTTTACGTTAACTTTGTTTCTTTCATTTGTTGCTTTACTGAATTTTGGCGTTTGCTCTAAAATACCACATTTGTGTCCTAACGCAAACTGGGCAAAAAGATATGAGGGATTGTGTTCGCTAATCCCTAAACAAAAGATTCAAGTTGCTTGCGTCAGAACTCCTTTTATAACGCTATTACATTGTGGAGCTTTCCTATGATGACCTTATTAGTTTTCTAATCCCATACGTTTCTAGTTGAATTCGCATTTTGCTAGGAGCAAAAGCCATAGCCCATGCTTGAAACCTCTCTAAATTACGTTTTTGTGGACATAATACTAATAATACTGATATTTGTGTGCTACTCGAACGCAAGATTCAATCTAATTTACCGAGAAAACGGGAACCAAAGATTAGTGCGAAAATTCTGGTAGCACGAATGTTCAACGAACGCGAGGACCGCGTGGGTGTCACGAAGTACAAACTTTGTTTGTTTCGGATAACAGTGTTTGGTCTTTCAAAGTCCCGGAAATCGTCTTTGAGCAACAAAAAAGCACAACAAACAACCTAATTGCGTGAATTTAGCATAAAGCTTTGTGTTAAGTCTTGGTGGTAATTTAGCATTAAGCCTTGTTGGCTTCACCGCTTTGCTCTAGCAACAATGTAGGATGCTGAGAAAAAGACTTAAAAAGCCACTAAGCTTCAAACAAAAAAGTTTGACTGAGGCGGGATTCGAACCCATGACCCTCTAATTGTTAATTTTTGTCCCGTTTTGGCTGAAATCCACTTTTTTGCTACACACAACGTTGGGAAATAATCTGATAGTCAATTTAAAATTTTCAACCGACTATGAACAAAGCAGCAAATCCACTTTTTTAGATAGAACGTATAAAAAGGCTGAATGTCCTTTACAATTTTGACAGAATCCAAATTTACAGGTCACGAACAACATGGCCGTGTTGTTGAGCCATACGCGATACCTCCTCAAACCGAGAAACACGGGATTTGCCACACAAATATGCTCGCGGCCGAATGCCCGGCATGCAGCAAGCGACATGGACTCTTTGATCCGCCGGCGACTATAGTATATGTATACTTTATAAGACCGAACTCTCAAAAATTACATTTTCTAATATCAAATTTATTACTCAAACCAAAAACAACCTAATTGCCTGGATTTACCATTAAGCCCTAACCCTTTAGGCATGCTTGAGGCATTTCTTTACTATGTGAAAACCTCGTCCCAGCCTTACCCTTGGTCACGTTTCCATATATGTGTGCAAATCGACCAATCGCATAAATCTTTCCACCAACAGGTGAAGCGCGTGTTCAGGCACGAGGTGAGGCGGAGTCGATGCCAATGAAGGATTAACGCAGCTCGGCGAGTAAGAAAACTCAGCTAATCGTCAAGCGCTGCCGAGTGGTGAAATGTCGGAGCTGCCACCTTCCGACATGTGCGCTTCTGCCTTTCGAATCACGGGAAACGAAGCGTTTATCGGAATCCAGTGGGGTCGAGTTTGCGGATGTCTTCTTGGATGTGTGTGTGCTGTGGCATCGGCTGTTTATGTCATTCGTTCAAAGGTAATTTTGGCTTTTTACGTAGGCTTTAAAAATGAGCACATCATCAAGGGCCCGTTCCGGCCCAAAAGCCCTTTTGCCCAGGCCCGGACCAAAAACTCGAAAGCTCGAATAACCCCCCCCCCTCCCCTTTGGGCAACCCGGACCTGGCCGAAAAGCCCGAAAGTCCAGCCGGCTTAGGTCCACGGTCCTGCAGGCCCGGACTATTCTAGATCCCGAGCTTGGCAAACGGGCTTTTTCGGGCTTTCGAGTTTCCGAGCAGAGGTGACGACCGGAACAGGGCCCGAGTCTGAGCCTAAGCTTTCGGGCGTTTAAACATTCCAGGCCGGGTCCTGGTTTTTCGGACTTTTCGGGCTTCCGAACGGGGCCCAAACCTGTACCCAAGCACGGGGTTCGGCCCGATCCTGACGGGTCTGGCAGGTCCGCACACATTACTGCCTGCAAAAATTTAACTAACACGTTTTTTTAAATGACCAAAGTACGTTTTATGGCTTACTGTTTCAACCGCTTAAAGCCAAAAAGTCACTGATAAGCGCTGGCGAGAAACGTTTTTTTGACGAAACTGGAATTTGGAAAACTACAATTCAAAATTCAAATTTGTAATTCTTAAATCGCTTTAAAATTACGTTGGCTTTGAATTAAATTTGTTGACCGTCCAGTAAAAAATAATCACGCGAAAGCCAGTTATGACATGTCAAGAATTTGTCAGATAATTGGTGTGGATTGACGCACCTACATCTTTTCAAAGCTATTAGAGGCTGATGAAAGCAAATTGCTTCCGTTTGCTCATGATCAGGGCATTTAGAAAACGTAACGTCGCTTTAACAAATAGACTAAAAATAAGGTCAGTTGTAGCTCTATCACACAAACCTCCGCATCCTTATTGTCAATATCTCCCTCACAACCATCGGCTACTGTGCACTGCTAGCCTACCGCTCAATAATCTACCTCGTCACTTTCTACTCCCATGACGTAGGTCTCCGTCGCAAGTTAAGTCATCACATTTTATTAGGATCCCTGCTCCTACATGATCTCAAAGAATACGTGCGCCATCCAAATGGCCTCCGCTGCCGCTCTCTACCAAGCCTGCATCTCATCGATTTTGGCCTCCGCCATCGAACGCACTTTCGCCACGTTTTGGAACAACGGTTACGAGCACACAAAAAGCTGCGTTTTGACTTTGGCTCTTGCTGTTCTTACGGTAATTTGAACGGCTTTAAAATTGTGTCTAAAAATGGTTTTAAGTGGTGGCAGCCACTTTTCACCCTCGTCATGATCTTTGCCGTGAACCCAGATGAACACGAATTAATAGAATACTGCAGCGCTCAGACCATCGGAAAATACTCTCTTCGAAGCTTCAACTACGCTCTGTTCATCTCTATAGTCATTTCGATCATTATCTACGGACTCCTCTTCTGGTACAACCGAAAACTGGCCGTCATCTATCACAAATCACCTCGGAACTTGTCTCAAAGTTATCAACTTCACGAAAACATCCACACGACTCGTAGCGTTCTGCTCTCAGCCTGCATCCTGACCACACTGACTCTCATCAACTTCGTCCTCGCTGGTATTGGTCGTCACTTTTTCGAGTCTACGGAGTCGTTTGCGATTGTCAAGGTAATCGAAATCTCAGATTTTGAGGCTTTAAAATAGAATTTCAGGAGCTGACCAACATGTCCATCCCGATCTTTTCCATCGCCCATTTCATCGCTCTGATCATAAACAAAACTTTGAAATTCATCAAGAGAGGACAGACCGAAGAGAACCATCGCAGATTGGATAACATTCATAACTATGGACAGAGCAACGAGTATTTCGCAAAGCTTCGAAAGTACTGGGCTGAGAATGCTAAGAAATGACTGCATGGAGAGGCGCGATTTTAAGTTATTGTAACTGTTGTCATTGTTCTTTAGTGTTGACGTTATAATCTTTGCAACCTAAAACGGCGTAAAGACAAAAGAGTTGAATCTATTGTTCAGGGATTTGCGAACGCAAATCTTTGTTATGGAGGTCAATGTACGATTGTAGTTGTTCCGGGTACAAAGTTGCTGTCCTGAGTACGGAGACCAAACGATTAGGATCAAGATTAGGCCGGAACGCTTAGTCAGAAGCTATTAAGGCACCCTCAATGTCAGGGGTGTGCAGGTTTGGAAGACCAGTAAATGAGCAGCTTTCACCCACCTTTCAGCTCAATCGTCCAATCTGCGTCCGCATCTGCTGGAGATTCAGGACAATGAGACCACCCAGCCAAATCGCGCTTTTCAAAGGTTCTGGAACATTCCATAACGACGACAGTTCTCTTTGGTGAAGGGGTCGAGAAGAGGGTCGATCTGGAGAAGGTCGTCGATTTGGGAAGGTCGGATGGACATTGTGGGATGTTGGTCATGCTGACTTACTGTCTCTTAATGAATAGACAAGAAGACCGACTTATATGCATGTTTTAAGCCTTTCAAGTAAGTCAATCATTCTTCCAGGTGAGGTTTGTCCTGAAGACGCTTCAAGTAGCTTAAGCCGTCAGCTCAGATATGTTTCAAGCCTAGCGTAGCCTTAAGTGTAAAGAAGCCCTTCGCCTAAACGGTCAAAAGCCTAACAAGGTCAGGCTTTCGCCTTAAAAGGCCTCAAGTCTCAGGTAGCTTGAGCGTTTAAAAACTTAAAGCAAAGTGTAGCCTACTTCGTCACTTGTGCAACGTTTCAGAACCCAAAACCGACCACTCATCACTTCAATTCCCCATCAGTCCCAACCATCGGAGCAGTTGCTCCTTCCGCTTGCTCCAATTCGGCCACTCCAAGGGAGCATCGGAACTCAAACGTCTCGTTCCAGTGCCCGTATCCACAAAGACTGGGAAGCGCTTCCAACCTTCTCACTTGCTTCCCACCTGTGTGTGACCAGACTTCCCACTGGGAAGCTCAATCCACGAAACTGTTTTCCCAGTCGCTTCCCAGTTTCTTCCCAAAGCTCTCTCAGTGCTTCCTTTCTCAATCGACTGGGAAGCAGCCTTCCCAGTTGCAATTTATCCGATTTTGACCGTTGCAACGACCGTTTTCCTCCGTTTTTGACAGTTTTCGGCCTCTTTTGACCGAAATCTCTCTTGTTTTGTTGATTTATGTGTGTTCTTGCGTGTTTATGTGTGTTTTTTGCTGACTTTAACGCACCTTTGTGTTTCAGGCATGGACGATCTAGAACGTGAGCGTTTGGACAAGATTTTTGATGAATTTGGCACTGGGCAAAAAGGCACGCTTTTACAAAACTTTTGGAGAAACTTGAAGGCGCTCTCGCCGATCTCGCGTACCAAACGGCAAGAAGCAGTGCTCTACTTCCCGCTCAGCAACTCGGCCTTGCTCTGACTGTTCTTGGAGGGAATATATTTCAATCGTATGCCGCTCTTATGGAGGTGTCCCAGTCTGCCGTTCCCTTTCTCGGGTTCTCGCAACAATTGTTGCGCAACCCACTTTCTTCTTTAGAAAATAGGGTCGCTTTGTAAGCCATTTTTTGCCTGAATTCGCTCCTGAAATGCACAAAAATACATTTTAAAATATGCAAAAGCCAAGCGCCATCGCGAGCCATGTCATAAATGCGCATAAATTCACGAGATTTGGCTCGAAATCGCATTCGGAACACCGAAACCCGCCGTTCCACTCTGCTCCGCGCGTCCTCCGCGTCTGCTCCGAGGACCACACACGCTGCTCCACCCTGCTCCGGCTGCTTCCCAGACTGGGAAGACTGGGAAGGAGTTGCCACTGGGAGGGTTCGGATACGGGCACAGGCTACTCCGGCTTCCTCTAAGCGAAATCCAACGGAGCAAGAGCTCCAGGAGGCCGGACCCGCTCCTCTCCTTGAGCGCTGTTTGCTCCGCAGCAGCTCTAGTCTCTCCAATGGAGCATCAGAGCTCAAACTTGCCCTCCGACTCCGCTTGATCCACTGATCGCTCCGGAGCAAGATCTCCAAGAGGTCGGAGCAGCTCCTCCTCTCCTTGTTCCACCTCCAAGCATCTGAAGCATAAACTCTCACATTTTACTCGATCTCCTTAAAATTAACAACAAAGACCACGGCCTCATTCGCAGGCCACAGCGCTGGGCTCCTCGGCTTCGCTCTTCTGGGCGCCGCGTCCTCCGCCACGATGTCCGCGCTTCTTCTTTCGTCGGTTGGATTTGGAGCGCGGACGGAAGACGGCGGCCGTCGGCGGAGCTTCTTTCTTCTTGTCAGTAGGGTACTTGTCGCCTCTTGGTAAGCGAGCTGTTCGCTTTGGCGTAAAACCTGGAATTAAAGACGCTTAGAAACGCTTAGGAAACCAGGTTTCACATACACTTGGATGTGGGCTTCATTTCAATGTCGCCGGAGAGAGGCTCCAGCCCGAGGAGCTCTTCGTAGGCGGCGGGAACCTTGGTCGGAGCAGGCAGCGGTCCACGGAAGACGTCGAATCCGTCGCCTTCCAGGGGGCTCTTCAGGATGCTCTCGAAGACGTAGATCGGAAGCAGCGGGATCTTCCCATCATCGCCTGCCACAGGGATGGCCACGGGTTTCACGCCAAGGGGAGTATGGAAAATCTCCCAGAGGCTGGAGCTCGACGGAACCGAGTCGAACGCGTCCCCGAAGTCGGCGTAGCTGGATTCCATGAAGGACGAGTCGGGTTCACACACTGAAAGCGTCGGAATGAGGCATGAATGCAGAGAGGAGGATACGACTTACGACTGTTCAGGATGTAGCCGTAGTTCTGTCGGGAGATCGCGTCCAAGGCGACCAGCATCTCATCGCTAAAGATGATTGGTTCGCCTGTTTCCTCTGGGTTCAGGTCTGCAAATAATGGGGATGAAATAAGGCTGCGAAATCTCGAAAATATAAAAAAACGAGTCCAAGAATGAGCGGCGAATATAGGCGCTTAATTTAGAAGTGAAATCAGCGAAATTCCAAGCGAAAAACGCTCCTAAATGTGACCAGAGAAGGCCCACGAAACGGGACGATTTTTTCTGATTTTCAGGAGCTCTGTTTTCCCAAAATTGAGGCTCGTAAATAAGGAGAACAAGTAGAATGAACAGCAAATTTTTAGAAAAAAGTGAGAAAGAAATTTGAAACTTGAAATATAAATAACGAGCATCTGAAAATGGTCCAAAAGATGCGAAAAAATAACACAAAAACCGTACCGAAAATGCGATTTTTGGAGCAAATTTCGCGTCAAAAATGACCAAAAAAAGCACTGAAATTTGCTCCAAAATGACGTCAAAACGTCTTCCCAATGTTCGTTGCCTCAAAAGCCTCGAAATCGTGGCCTGAAACACGAGAGATGCACATCTCCGAAGGGTCCTAGAGATGCACAAGGAGATGGTGAAAATAACAGATTTGAGGGTGCATTTGTGCACCAAAATGATCGAAAATTCCATCGAAATTCACTCTAAATCGACGTCAAATTTTCCCAAAATTCAGAAATTTGCTCTAAAATTGGTTCCAAAACAGCAACGAACCAAATCGAACAGCTCACTCACCTAGAATCTGCCGCTTGGAGTAGCGAAGGAGCGCAGCGGAGTCGCCGGACTGGGAGCAGACGGCACTCGCGGGAGTCGTCGGTGCGTAGGAGCAGCCGGAGCAGAGCGTGGCATCCGAGCAGCCAGGCGGCGGAGTCGGCGACGGGCGGCGGAGCATCTCGGCGGGCGGACCGAAAGCGAAGTGGCGCGACGGAGTTCCGGTCGAATGGCGAACCGATCGCTCCGCTCTTTAAATGTACCTCCGCAGACGGAAACGTTGCGTTGGAGGCCGTCTGCGTCTGGTTCTGCAGTGTTGGCTGTCTGGAACCGCTCACAGCCGTCTGCTCCGGGCTGCCAGCGTGACACTGCACTTTTGTGTCTGAATTTGGCCATACGTCATTTCGAGCGTCGAAATTCCCGGAAAACGGTCCATTTTGGCTACTAACAAGGGAATGACTCCAAGTGTCTGCCTCCGATCGGGCTAAAATTTGGTACAGATGTAGACCTATACGAGACTAGAAAACCCCAAAATATTAGCTAGCCCTAACGCGAACAGTGCAAATTTATAACCTTTTAAAATGGGCAATTTCGAGACAATCAGGGTATGGCCAGGATAGAACTTTTTACAGACGTATGTATCTGGCTGGCGCAGTCGGTAGTGCCTGTACGGACAGTTTGGAAGTATGCGGTCGGTAGAGGCTGTACGGACAGTTTGGAGGTCTGCTGCTGGAAATGACAGGCTTCTGTGGACGCGAGTGTCTGGGAATGGGTTTTGTTGTCTGGAACGGGATTTCGTGAGGTGAGATGATTACAGGGAAATGAGATGGCTACAGGGAATCGTTTGGACTGTATTTGAAGATTGAAAAGAGAAGAATGGCCAAAACGACGGTGGCCGAAGGCCACCCTAGGCGAAGAGCCAACGTTGTTTGCGATTCGGCTAGTTTTCCAAGCACAAGGAACGATACGGAACTCATCGCCATATGCTGCCGTCATATCTCGATGAGCATATGTGGCGCAAGAGGTTCGGTAATGACCCATTCTATCATTTCTGGGATTGTGTCTCGAAACTTTATGATTTGACGGAGCAGACGGAGCAGACCTTATGTCTAGACCTAAAAGGGCAGCGTCTAGAAAGGTCTAAATAAGGCCAGTCCTCTCAACCACTCGAGCGGTCGGTCGGTCGATCGATCGCATGCGGTCGGTCGGCCGCCGCAGAGTGGCGGCGGAGCCACCAGGGCGAGGAGCAGCGGCACCATTCTGCCATGATTCGTGACAACCACTTCGGCGCTGCTCCAGCCAAAAAAAACGAAAAGTGGTCACGCACATAAACGGACATAAACGTTTCCAATCTGGAGGCTTGAAGTGAGTGAAACCGACCGCTCCCAACCCACTCCGCGCTGGAAATGAAGCCAGACTCTCGACAGCGATCCGCTGGTCTAGCAACGGTCATTCCATCCCCCAACCGCTGCTCGAACGGGTTGATCCTCTCCCAAGCCGAATAAACATGTTTTTAAATATATATTTTTGCATTAATTCAGAAAAAAATTATATCTATGATGAAGAACGCGACGAAAAGCTTCAGCTTTCGCTCCTTGCCCTCGCTGTATTTTCGCTCTGCAGCGTTGATCTCCCGTTGCCGTTTATCCGCTGCTTCGTAGTCGAATCCTGCTTTTTGTGTCGTGGAGAGCTCGGTCGTGGTGTTGACCGTGGGCGCCAGTGTGGGCGGCGGAATTTTGGGTCTCCTGAGGAGAAAGACGGATTAGAAGCGTTGGGATGGAGAAAACTTACTCGATCGGGTACTTGGGAAACACAAGGACTGTATCGAAGAGACCCATTGGACCAGTTGCAATGGGGCAGTCCCTGGAAGAGGAGTGTATTAAACGAGAGAGGGGGATGAAGAACTTACTCAACGAAAAAACAGTAGGACCTTTTGGAGTCCGGTTCTCCCGCAATATGCAGTTTAGAGCAAAACTCGGAACACTTCACATTGATAAAAAAGTGGTTGTGTAAACCCAGGACGCATTCCTCACGCAAAACCTTCTTTCCATCGACGACGCCGATGAGGGTCTTCGCGCTGTTGCCTGGCTCAACAGAAACCCAGTGCGCAGGATCGAAGTGGTTTCCTTCTTTCTGCAAGGAAGATAATCGAAGAGGATCAAGAGAAAACTCAATCATACGTAGGTGACCTGCGGATCCATTTTCCCTGCTCTGATCGCCTTATAGTCGCTGAAGCTCCGGGTGATATTGATCCTGTTCCCACCGACAAAGACAACGTCATCGAAAAAGGTGATTTTCGCTGGATCGACCTTCCCGGTGACGACTCTGATCGTTACGTCAGGAAAAGCGAACAGCCTGAATGTTTAAATACAGATCATCCACACCATCAAAAAGACAACTGACTCGTCCTCTGAGCGTGTCCACTCGTACGGCTTCACTTTGTTATTTGAATGGGGGTTGAAAATGAAAAAATTAAGGCCTATATCTAACACTTCCCCGGCCTCGTAGAGCAAAGCGTAACTTGTGTCGTAGCCGTGCAGAAGACGAGCGGTGATGGGTTCTAAAAACGAGAATCGATTGAAAAGACGATATGCAAAATAGATCTCACTAAAATCCGGTATCTTTTTTTGGTATGCCCAATCGTTGTATACCTTCAGAAGATCGACCTCTGTACCCTTGAACGTGGGACTGCAGGTCTGTCCGTTCAGATAGAACCCGATCCTGTAGCCTTCTCTCTTGATGTCGGCGCAATTATCCGTAGAAGCTTTCTCACCAGAAAAAGCGTAGATTGAGGCACACCGGTGACACAGAAGAGCAACTAACCGGAGCCGATGGAGGCACAGAACGCGAGGACGACGGCCGCGAAGACGATGTGGAAGCCGGTGAAGGTGGAGCGCACATCGGACAGTTGCAGCGGGCGATTCTTGCCTGGAAAGAATGATAAAATTAAGCTTCAAAACATAGAAATTGGTCCAAAATTGAGTCCCGCGAATAAGCAGAATGAGTCCAGGAATGTAGCGAATAGGGGCGCACAATTTCGAGGCAAAATGAGCCAAATTCCAGACGCAAAACCCTTCCAAAAGTGACCAAAATTGGTCCACAAAATGGAACGATTTCTGCCAATTTTCAGAAGCGCTATCTTTCCAAAATCTGAAGCCTGGAACGCAGATAACGAGCAGCTGAAAAAAATCTCAGATACTCAAAGAGATGAGAAAAATCGGCCCAAAAACACAATTTTTGGAGTGGAAATTCGTGTCAAAAATGGCCAAAAAGAACCGCGAAATGAGCTCCAAAATGACGTCAAAATGTTTTCCCAATTTTCGTTGCCTCAAAAGCTTCGAAATCGTGGCCTGAAACACGAAAGATGCACATCTCCGAAGGATCTTAGAGATGCACAAGGAGATGTCGAAAATAACAGATTTGAGGGTGCAATTGTGCTCCGAAATGACCGAAAATTCCATCGAAATTCATTCCAAATTCGCCCGCCGAGATACTCCAAGGCGGAGCATATCGGCTGGCGGACGATGGCTCGACGGAGTTCCGGTGGAAGGCGGTGTTGACGTCAAATTTTCGTTCTTTTCGCATCCCAAAATCAAGAAACTTGCTCCAAAATTGGCTCCGAAACGGCAACTAACCAAATCGAAAAGCTCACTCACCTAGAATCTGCCGCTTGGAGTAGCGAAGGAGCGCGGCGGAATCGCCGGTGTCGGGACGGACGGCACTTGAGGGAGTCGGCCGTGCGCCGGAGCACCCGGAGCGGAGCGCGGCGTCGGAGCAGCCGGGCGGCGGAGTCGGCGACGGGCGGCGGAGCATCTCGGCGGGCGGACCGAAAGCGATGTGGCGCGACGGAGTTCCGGTCGAATGGCGAACCGATCACTCCGCTTTTTAAATGCACGTCCGCAGACGGAAACGTCGCGTTGGAGGCCGTCTGCGTATAGTTCTGCAGTGTCGGCTGTCTGGAACCGCTCACAGCCGTCTGCTCCGGGCTGCCAGCGTGACACTTTGCACTTTTGCGTCTGAATTTGGCCAATTTCGGTCCATTTTGGCTACTAACAAGGGAATGACTCCAAGTGTCTGCCTCCGATCGGGCTAAAAAAGGTACAGATGTAGACCTATACGAGACTAGAAAACCCCAAAATATTAGCTAGCCCTAACGCGAACAGTGCAAATTTATAACCTTTTAAAATGGGCAATTTCGAGACAATCAGGGTATGGCCAGGATAGAACTTTTTACAGACGTATGTATCTGGCTGGCGCAGTCGGTAGTGGCTGTACGGACAGTTTGGAGGTCTGCGGTCGGTAGTGGCTGTACGGACAGTTTGGAGGTCTGCAGCGCTGCTTTTTTGAGCATTGTTTTGAAACTTTTGCACCTTTCGTCTCGTGTTTTTCAAAAAAGAACGCGCGTAAAGAAACAACTCGTACTCCACCTCCCGGCATCGAACCCACGGCATCCAGACTGTCAGTACAACCCACTACAGACCGCACTGGACAGACATGTCCGTAGCATGTTCTATCCTGATTATGCACTGATTGTCCCCAAATGCGCAACTTTAAAAGGCCATAAATTTGCACTGTTCGCGTTAGGGCAACTGATATTTTGGGTTTTTGTAGTCTCATATAGGTCTACATTTGTGCCAAATTTCAGCGCGATCGAAGGCGGACACTTGGAGTCATCCCCTTGTAAGCCTTTAAAGCAGTGAAATTTGGACTTTCATGAGATCGATTTCAGTGGCGTTGAACGTGAGACTGAGGGTGGCTCCGTTCAGACAGAATCCAATCTTCTAGCCCGCCTTCTTGATTTCGACGCATTTGTCCAAAGCGGCTTGGTCACCTGGAACAGCATCCGTTGCGGCACTCGGAGGAGCGATGGAACAACTCACCTGAGGCGTAGGAACGTAGAGCGCGAGGACGACGGACGCGAGAGCGACTTTAGGTGAGAACTAGCCGAATCGCCGACTACGTCGGCTCTTCGCCTAGGGTGGCCTTCGGCCACCGTCGTTTTGGCCATTCTTCTTTTTTCAATCTTCAAATGCAGCCCAAACACGTCCCTGTAGCCATCTCACTACCCTGTAATCATCTCACCTCACGAAATCCCGTTCCAGACAACAAAACCTATACCCAGACACTCACGTCCACAGAAGCCTGTCATTTCTAACAACACCGCAAACATCGGACCGGTCGGTCAAACCTCTGGTCAATCTCATCTTTTCGTGTGGGAATTTTCTAACCTCCTTGCGATTACACACTTCTCACCTTTTCCTCCCCCTGAAAACTCAATTCCGACTCTCCCAACCGCATCATGTCCTGTGACTTTCTTCGCGTCTCCTGCGGAGCCGTCCTAACCTCACCTTCCCAATCTCACACCTACTGAACTGACCTGCCGCTCCTCTCATCTCCGCTCACCCGAAATGACCGACCGCTCCGCTACCCCATCATCTCAGAATGACCGAACGGTCCCACGCACACCCTTTGACTTTCAAATGCCCATCCTAGACACTCCCCAAAACCGACCGCTCAACTCCCCCTTCCACAAATTCCACGTGTCATGTCTGAAACGCGCGCTACTGTCTCAAAAGGCTTCGTGGCGGGACCGAGAAGACACGTGGCACACGAAGACACCCCACCAAACTTCGTTCCAGACACCTAACTCTTTCCCACACACTTCCACTCACCGACTGTCCTTTTTAACGACACCATAAACATTTCCGGGGTAGGCGTTTTTGGCCCACTTAGGAACTGGGTGACCAATTTCCTCCAATTTTTGTAAAATTTTATTTAAAAATTGCATTGTTGCAACGCATAAGAAGATATCCCGGGCGATGTGTCGATTTTGTTGACGATTTGGGCTTCTTCGCGGTCTTGTTCGCTGTTCGCGAATTTGAAGCCCCGCTTGCTGGCGTTCCTAGAGGCCTCCGATCCGGTTAATGTCTTGGTTCAGCTTGGTCGAAGATTGCTCCCGATCTAAAGGGAGAATATGGTTTGATAGTAAAATAGAACCTACAGCTGGTTTTGCGAATGGTGGCGGAGGGCGTGACAATTCCGAGAAGGGCAAGGGCCGAGAAAAAAGCGGCGCAGAGAAGAGCCGGACAGAGAGCGAAAGAAACCTGAAACGACAAAAGCAATTAAAAATCAGCAAATTTGCGCACAACTAACCTTGGAATCACGCACGCCCACCTGCACAAAATCCACCCGCCCGCCCACAAACAAAATCAGTCGAGATCAGTCATTTTCAGTCAGTTAAAACCTTACTAAAATCTCACCAAAAAGTGCCCTTTACAGCACCTCATTGTACACTACATTTCGGGTCAAAATGACTGGCATTCCTGCCATTTCGTCACTCACTTTGACCCGCACACCATGCGACGAAGTGGCGCGAGAGAACGCGACGTACAACTGTCCGTGCGCGAACACTTCCCCAACCAAATCGATGCCAACAAAATCAAACGTTTGCCCCTGAGATTTGTTAATCGTCATGGCTGAACCTAAGCGAACAGGGAACTGATGACGTGCCATTTTGAATGGTAAAACGCCATCGTCCGTGGTCACTGTAATCCTTGGGATAAAGACCGTTTCACCGGCTTTATCCCCAGACAAAATCTTACAAATCAGCACTCTTGGCCTCATGTGCAAAACACGAAGCCTCGTTCCATTGGCTAAGCCTTGATTAAACTCAAGTTCCTCAACAACATACAACGCAATTCTTTTTCAGCTTAAGTTCATGTGGAGGCAGCGACGAATGTGTCACTGAATTCAAGAATTCAGTCGGAATCATGGCTCCGTTGAAAAGAGTTGAATCCGTCGCCGCGTCCTCATGAACTGAATCAATACTGCGATAACTCACAGTCTCCCCAGGGAGCAAACTCAAAACCTCCAAGTTTATCTCGTTTGCTCTCTCATTCTTTGAAGCCAAGATGGCCCTCTTTCCAAATTCATCAATATCATCATTTGCGATGCACTCGCCAAACACCTCATGCGCCAAACTGTTCCTGCAAAGGAAGTCATTTGGAACCACAATCTTATCTTCTTCAAACTGGAACAACTTGTTATCTCCCAAATTCAACAGCCAATCCTTGAATTGAATTTGATCTGGGCGGACTCGCATGTTCTGCAACAGCGAATGAGTCTTAAACAGCGGCCACAGATCACAACTCTTCAAACAAAGTCAATCAGTCTCCCTTTGACGCAAACCGTTTGACGGGCAAAACTTGGCGAAAATCTCCACCAAGAAGCATGATTTTGCCGCCAAAGGGGACGTCATTTCTCATGATTTCACGCAGTTTGCGATCCATCGCTTCCAAAACTTTCCTAGAGACCATAGAAGCCTCATCCACAATGATCAAACTTGCGTCTCTCAAGAGCAACCCTTCGCGTGTTCGGGGAATCACGTTTGCCACCGCATCGTTGCCAAGACTCAGCTTGAAATGAGCGTGAATGGTCTTTCCATTCGGCAACAGTTGCGCCGCAATTCCCGTATACGCCATTGCCGCAAACTTTAACTTTCTGCCGCGCAGAATATGGATCAACGTTCTGTAAATGAACGTTTTTCCGGATCCTCCGGGCCCATCAATGAAATGACAACGCGCCTGGGGCGTGTCGCCACTCTCCAACTGCTCCAAAATCTCATCAACAACCAATTTCTGTTCAGAATTGAGCAAAGCACTCATTTCCTCACCCAATCGACGTTCTTCGGTCTCATTTATAACCTCCGAATCTCCCGTAATCTCTTCCAGAGACCTCCTCGGCAAAGCCATTCCAAAATTGGACAAAGACTTGCCGTTTTGGTTCAATCTGCGTTCCAAATCGGCATATCCGGCCTCAATTCCCAATTCTTCGTTATTGTCGAATCGGAAAATGAAGTCTTCGGACATTTCCCGCTTGAAACTTTCATACAAATCGCATGCGCTGCCAGGGGCACATTCGCAAACAATCACAACAAACAAAGTCCGCAATTGGAACGGCATCTGATGGGCAGAAGCCTCCCGCATGCATTCCTCCCACTCTTCATCACCTCGCAGAAGACCTAAAGCCTTTGCTGCCTCACTATACGTTCTAAAAGTGACCTCGGTTGTGACTCCAGAGTCGTCGACAACCCTCACAGTGCGCAGATTCTCAAAAGAAGTCGCGCCTTTCACATTCAACAGCAGCAATCGGAGTCTGTATCGTTCTTGCTCCTTCGGAGAGACCGAATACATCCTTCCGATCGCATACCCTCTTTCACGCTTCTTCCACTTCTTATCCTTCTTATTCCAAGTGTAAAACTTGGGAATATCACAGTAACGATCTGTCGCGCTTCAGGATCCACGCGATTCAACTCAAACCAAGCAGTCAACGTTGTCTCCGCCTCTTGGGCACGTTGAATCACTCTTTCATCATCATCATTCTCTCGAAAATACACCAGTTGTTCACCTTCAAGATGAACAGCCAATCTTTCGACATGATGACTCTTGTCCTGCATGTCATACTTCAAAATCCTCCAAGCGGCTTCTGGAGCTCCCACATAACGCGCATCCGTGTAATTTTTAATCTCATCGTGATCAAGAACCACCGGAGCTTGCTGCTGCGGTTGCTGCTCCACCGCATTCGTTTCTATAACAAACAGATTTGCCTTGTCATGACCTTTGTAAACGTATTTGAACAAATACTTTACACACTTGATCGACGTGCAAACTTCCACATTGATATGAGCATTATACTTCGTTAGCAAGTAGGGATTGTATGGAACAACCCACTTGCTGTCCATACGCACCCCATTGCGTCCCACAAAGTGCGGTGCACTCTCTCTGCGGCGATATCGAGGTTTTTGGGCCTCTTCAAGCACCGTTTCTTCACTGTATCCCATAGGATACTTTTTCGCACACTTCGTTTTCAACTTTTCCATACACGGAGACCGGGAATTGTGATTTCCGCACGGCCCATGCATCATATGTCTTGTAACAATCTCGTGCAGGCGAGGGAATTCTGTCGGATCGGGAATTTCCGCCCAAACCAACGAATCCACCTGTTCTGGCGTCCTCAATTTGTCTTCCTCTCGGAGCATCAGAAGCATGCGAATGTGGGGCAAACCACGCTTCTGAAACTCCACAACCTTGACATAAGCTGTCACTTTCCCAAGCACTCCTTTCTTGCAAATATCATCCATAAATTCATTCATTTTCAACTTGAAAACTTTCGCGACCAGGTCAGGGCGATCATTCGCGGCCTGGCCCGGCTTCAAATTATCGACAATCTCACGCCACGCCGGGTTGCACGTGAATGTCACGAACAAATCCGGCGTTCCAAACTCTCTTACAATCGCCATCGCATCTTGGTAGGCTTGGGTAAAATACCTGTCACCTCCATTGAAGCTTGACGCCAAAATCACAGTCTTTCCACGTGGAACGCCCTGCAACTCGGACTGACGATCCAAATAATCGTGCAGTCCAAGATAGCTGTCCGCTCTCAACGTGTCCTGGTTCTGTCTCTGCCATTCAAGTCTTTCTTGCTCAACTTTAACAAACCCATCGACCAAAAACTGCTGGAAGAGTCTTCCTCCATGCAGAATTGGGCTGAAGTCTCTTCTTTCTGCAATCAAAAACGCATAATACTCCAAGAGCGAAATGCGATTCCTTCTTCTACTTTCATTGACCATTTCGGTCTCATCCAATTGACCCTGTGGGTCCCAACCAAATCCTCCATTTGCGAAAAACAGCGGATAACTCATCGGAGTGCAGAACGGATTTGTGATTTCCAATTCACGCAACGCCATGCCTCTCGGGTGCATCATAAGTCTGGACGGAGGCGGAGTATCGTTTCCGTCCGGACTCACAAACACAGCCGCAACCTCATTCACTCTTGGGACGTTGAATCTGTTTTGATCTGGCGCCTCGGTGTTGAACAGCAAACGAATTCGCGGAACCGCACCATTATTGGCATCCACAAATTCTTGTTCCACTTCAAACATCATCCGATACGCTTGCACATACGGATTCACATTACGCAGAAGCGCTTCCAACTCAGCAGCCAAATTACGGTTGCAACTCGCCGAAGCGGGGTGCGCAAACCGCCTTCGATTGCGTCATTCGTGTCCACAATGAACAATTGACCGTATTTCGGTCTTTCGTTACGATTGTGGTCAACCATTGCAGCCAAATTCACCGTGTGGTGAATCTGTCCCTGGACCTTATAGCAATACGGCCCTCCAGTGGGAAACTGCACAGTCTTGCTTCCATAGAAGCCATGCAAACATTCCATTGAACTTTCTAATGTTATCCCGGAAATTCCGGTTAAACGCTCTGTTTGGGTGAATACCCATAAACAGTTGTCTCAAAACCTCCGGATACGTGTCATACAACACGTCAACATGCACTTTTCCTAACCTACAGCAGTCGCTAAACATGCCTCTATTTCTCGGCTTTTTTCGGCCTCGAAATGCAATGCTTTGCAACTCACACATTCAACATCGGGATTACCAATGTCGTTCACATCTGGTTCTCGAACTCGCCGGCCAATGCTCAAGTTAGCAGCCTGAACTACCTGCTGAGCGGCACGGAACGAAGCTCTCAAATTTGCCAATCTTCCATCGCGAACATTCTGCTTTCATTCGAACGTCGATTTTGAGCTCGCGCAGCATCGGAATTTCTCCTCTGACTGCGCGAAACTTCATCTTCCTGGCTCCGAGCAAGAGCTGCTCGAACTACCATCTGACTCAACCTTTCACTTCTCTGATCATTATCTTCCTGACTCCGAGCAACGGCCATTCTAACCGCATTTAAATCCAACCTTTCTCTTCGCTCAACATTATTCTGTTGGCTGCGAACAGAAGCTGCGCGGCAGCTTCAGTAACACGTCGAGCTTCACGCTCTGCATCTGAAGCACGCACTCTGCTCGCAGCCAACCACACACGATTCCTTCCCTTTGCTGCTCGGCAAAGCAACATCATCCTGACGCTGCGACTGCTGCCGCGCCTCTCTTCTGGCTCTATCCGCCTCTCTCCTTCTCCGTTTCCGCTCTTCAGCTTCCTCCGGAGTTTCATTTGCCCGTTTGTTACGCGCAGCAACAGCTCTCCGGGACAAACTCACACCTTCGGATGCTTGACTCACTGTCGGCACACCCGAACCAACATCAACCACTTCTTCAACCACTCTCGCACTCTCAGATCCACCATTATTCTCACATAAGCCAGCCGAAGCAAGACCACTACCAAAACTACCCGCCGGAGCAGGGCCTGCTTGCACAGGACTTGTCAACGGTCCACCACCGAAGTGGGGTCAAACATTGAAATTCCCGCCGAAGCAGGTCTTTCTCTATGCCTCCCAAGCAGACTTTCACTATGCCTGCCGAAGTAGGACTTTCTCTCGTGCCTGCCGAAGCTGGACTTTCTCTAATGCCTGCCGAGCAGGACTTTCTCTAATGCCTGCCGGAGCAGGACTTTCTCTAATGCCTGCGGAGCAGGACTTTCTAATGCCTGCCGGAGCAGGACTTTCTCTCATGCCTGCCGAAGCAGGACTTTCTCTCCCAAATCTCTCAATATCCATTATTTGCAAGGGCCTTGGCCTCCCCCTTGCTGAGGCTCGGAGACCTTTCCGCGCGGGCCTTCTTCGGTGGACGACGTTGGACGGACGGACGTCATTCTAAGAGCAAACCATCATTTCCTGAAGCACAACCGATCTTACCGAAATCCTCCTTCGTTGTTTGGCGCCCCTTCGTTGCGATCCATTGTTGCTTAATCTGAAAACAGGGAAAACATAAAATCCACGTCCAGAAACATCAGAAAGCATCGAAAACGCGAAGCTTCACGCAAAAACACGCCTTAAACCGCTAATTGCCATTTGAAACTGCAAAAAAAATTAAAACGCAAACATTTACACAAACACTCGCAACGCAAGACTGCTGCAGACCGCAAAACACAGAAGACTGGAGCAGAGCGAAACAGAGTGACCGACCGCACTCAACCGCCGCTCCGACAGCAAGTGACGGACCGACCGCTGGCCACGTCACCTGCTTCTGAAATGACCGCACGACCGACCGGTCCCCCACACTCCACTCCCCAAATACCCGTTCCAGACACTCACCAAAACGGACCGCTCAACTCTTCCCCTAAATCTCAAATGACTCCCCAGTCAGACACGGATCAGCATGGTCACACGTACACCAACACACATACAGACCCCTTCGTAACGGCATAGCCTGCTGTACTAGCCGAATCCCCGCCTACGGCGGGTCTTCGCCTAGGGTGGCCTTCGGCCACCGTCGTTTTGGCCATTCTTCTCTTCTCAATCTTCAAATACAGCCCAAAAACTTCCCTGTAGCCATCTCACTTCCCTGTAATCATCTCACCTCACGAAATCCCGTTCCAGACAACAAAACCATACCCAGACACTCACGTCCACAGAAGCCTGTCATTTCTAACAACACCGCAAACATCGGACCGGTCGGTCAAACCTCTGGTCAATCTCATCTTTTCGTGTGGGAATTTTCTATCCTCCTTGCGATTACACACTTCTCACCTTTCCCTCCCCCTGAAAACTCAATTCCGACTCTCCCAACCGCACATGTCCTGTGACTTTCTTCGCGTCTCCTGCGGAGCCGTCCTAACCTCACCTTCCCAATCTCACACCTACTGAACTGACCTGCCGCTCCTCTCATCTCCGCTCACCCGAAATGACCGACCGCTCCGCTACTCCATCATCTCAAATGACCGAACGGTCCCACGCACACCCTTTGACTCTCAAATGCCCATCCTAGACACTCCCCAAAACCGACCGCTCAACTCCCCCTTCCACAAATTCCACGTGTCATGTCTGAAACGCGCGCTACTGTCTCAAAAGGCTTCGTGGCGGGACCGAGAAGACACGTGGCACACGAAGACACCCCACCAAACTTCGTTCCAGACACCTAACTCTTTCCCACACACTTCCACTCACCAACTGTCCTTTTTAACGACACCATAAACATTTCCGGGGTAGGCGTTTTTGGCCCACTTAAGAACTGGGTGACCAATTTCCTCCAATTTTTGTAAAATTTTATTAAAAATTGCATTGTTGCAACGCATAAGAAGATATCCGGGCGATGTTCGATTTTGTTGACGATTTGGGGCTTCTTCGCGCGTCTTGTTCGCTTGAATTTGAAGCCTCGCTTGCTGGCGTTCCTAGAGGCCTCCGATCCGGTTAATGTCTTGGTTCAGCTTGGTCGAAGATTGCTCCGATCTAAAGGGAGAATATGGTTTGATAGTAAAATAGAACCTACAGCTGGTTTTGCGAATGGTGGCGGAGGGCGTGACAATTCCGAGAAGGGCAAGGGCCCAGAAAAAAGCGGCGCAGAGAAGAGAGGACAGAGAGCGAAAGAACCTGAAACGACAAAAGCAATTAAAAATCAGCAAATTTGGCACAACTAACCTTGGAATCACGCACGCCCACCTGCACAAAATCCACCCGCCCGCCCACAAACAAAATCAGTCGAAATCAGTCATTTTCAGTCAGTTAAAACCTTACTAAAATCTACCAAAAATTGCCCTTTACAACACCTCATTGTACACTACATTTCGGGTCAAAATGACTGGCATTCCTGCCATTTCGTCACTCACTTTGACCCTCACACCATGCGACGAAGTGGCGCGAGAGAACGCGACGTACAACTGTCCGTGCGCGAACACTTCTCCAACCAAATCGATGCCAACAAAATCAAACGTTTGGCCCTTGGACTTGTTAATCGTCATGGCTGAACCTAAGCGAACGGGAACTGATGACGTGCCATTTTGAATGGTAAAACGCCATCGTCCGTGGTCACTGTAATCCTTGGGATAAAGACCGTTTCACCGGCTTTATCCCCAGACAAAATCTTACAAATCAGCACTCTTGGCCTCATGTCCAGGACACGAAGCCTCGTTCCATTGGCTAAGCCTTGATTCAAATTCAAGTTTCTCAACAACATCACAACACAATTCTTTTTCAGCTTAAGTTCATGTGGAGGCACGACGAATGTGTCACTGAATTCAAGAATTCAGTCGGAATCATGGCTCCGTTGAAAAGAGTTGAATCCGTCGCCGCGTCCTCATGAACTGAATCAATACTGCGATAACTCACAGTCTCCCCGGAGAGCAAACTCAAAACCTCCATGTTTATCTCTTTGCTCTCTCATTCTTTGAAGCCAAGATGGCCCTCTTTCCAAATTCATCAATATCACATTTGCGATGCACTCGCCAAACACCTTGCGCCAAACTGTTCCTGCAAAGGAAGTCATTTGGAACCACAATCTTATCTTCTTCAAACTGGAACAACTTGTTATCTCCCAAATTCAACAGCCAATCCTTGAATTGAATTTGATCTGGGCGGACTCGCATGTTCTGCAACAGCGAATGAGTCTTAAACAGCGGCCACAGATCACAACTCTTCAAACAAAAGTCAATCACTCTCCCTTTGACGCAAACCGTTTGACGGGCAAAACTTGGCGAAAATCTCCACCAAGAAGCATGATTTTGCCGCCAAAGGGACGTCATTTCTCATGATTTCACGCAGTTTGCGATCCATCGCTTCCAAAACTTTCCTAGAGACCATAGAAGCCTCATCCACAATGATCAAACTCGCGTCTCTCAAGAGCAATCCTTCGCGTGTTCGGGGAATCACGTTTGCCACCGCATCGTTGCCAAGACTCAGCTTGAAATGAGCGTGAATGGTCTTTCCATTGGCAACAGTTGCGCCGCGATTCCCGTATACGCCATTGCCGCAAACTTAACCCTCTGCCGCGCAGAATATGGATCAACGTTCTGTAAATGAACGTTTTTCCGGATCCTCCGGGCCATCAATGAAATGACAACGCGCCTGGGACGCGTTCGCCACTCTCCAACTGCTCCAAAATCTCATCAACAACCAATTTCTGCTCAGAATTGAGCAAAGCACTCATTTCCTCACCCAATCGACGTTCTTCGGCCTCATTTATAACCTCGAATCTCCCGTTATCTCTTCCAGAGACCTCCTCGGCAAAGCCATTCCAAATTGGACAAAGACTTGCCGTTTTGGTTCAATCTGCGTTCTAAATCGGCATATCCGGCCTCAATTCCCAATTCTTCGTTATTGTCGAATCGGAAAATGAAGTCTTCGGACATTTCCCGCTTGAACCTTTCATACAGATCGCATGCGCTGCCAGGGGCACATTCGCACACGATCACAACAAACAAAGTCCGCAATTGGAACGGCATCTGATGGGCAGAAGCCTCCCGCATGCATTCCTCCCACTCTTCATCACCTCGCAGAAGACCTAAAGCCTTTGCTGCCTCACTATAGTTCTAAAAGTAACTTCGGTTGTGACTCCAGAGTCGTCGACAACCCTCACAGTGCGCAGATTCTCGAAAGAAGTCGCGCCTTTCACATTCAACAGCATCAATCGGAGTCTGTATCGTTCTTGCTCCTTCGGAGAGACCGAATACATCCTTCCATTGCATACCCTCTTTCACGCTTTTCCACTTCTTATCCTTCTTATTCCAAGTGTAAAACTTGGAATATCACAGTAACTGATCTGTCGCGCTTCAGGATCCACGCGATTCAACTCAAACCAAGCTGTCAACGTTGTCTCTGCCTCTTGGCACGTTGAATCACTCTTTCATCATATCATTCTCTCGAAAATACACCAGTTGTTCACCTTCAAGATGAACAGCCAATCTTTCGACATGATGACTCTTGTCCTGCATGTCATATTTCAAAATCCTCCAAGCGGCTTCTGGAGCTCCCACATAACGCGCATCCGTGTAATTTTTGATCTCATCGTGATCAAGAACCACCGGAGCTTGCTGCTGCGGTTGCTGCTCCACCGCATTCGTTTCTATAACAAACAGATTTGCCTTGTCATGACCTTTGTAAACGTATTTGAACAAATACTTTACACACTTGATCGACGTGCAAACTTCCACATTGATATGAGCATTATACTTCGTTAGCAAGTAAGGATTGTATGGAACAACCCACTTGCTGTCCATACGCACCCCATTGCGTCCCACAAAGTGCGGTGCACTTCTCTGCGGCGATATCGAGGTTTTTGGGCCTCTTCAAGCACCGTTTCTTCACTGTATCCCATAGGATACTTTTTCGCACACTTGTCTTCAACTTTTCCATACACGGAGACCGGGATTGTGATTTCCGCACGGCCCATGCATCATATGTCTTGTAACAATCTCGTGCAGGCGAGGGAATTCTGTCGGATCGGGAATTTCCGCCCAAACCAACGAATCCACCTGTTCTGGCGTCCTCAATTTGTCTTCCTCTCGGAGCATCAGAAGCATGTGAATGTGGGGCAAACCACGCTTCTGAAACTCCACAACCTTGACATAAGCTGTCACTTTCCCAAGCACTCCTTTCTTGCAAATATCATCCATAAATTCATTCATTTTCAACTTGAAAACTTTCGCGACCAGGTCAGGGCGATCATTCGCGGCCTGGCCCGGCTTCAAATTATCCACAATCTCACGCCACGCCGGGTTGCACGTGAAAGTCACAAACAAATCCGGCGTTCCAAACTCTCTCACAATCGCCATCGCATCTTGGTAGGCTTGGGTAAAATACCTGTCACCTCCATTGAAGCTTGACGCCAAAATCACAGTCTTTCCACGTGGAACGCCCTGCAACTCGGACTGACGATCCAAATAATCGTGCAGTCCAAGATAGCTGTCCGCTCTCAACGTGTCCTGGTTCTGTCTCTGCCATTCAAGCCTTTCTGTTCAACTTTAACAAACCCATCGACCAAAAACTGCTGGAAGAGTCTTCCTCCATGCAGAATCGGACTAAACTCTCTTCTTTCTGCAATCAAAAACGCATAATACTCCAAGAGCGAAATGCGATTCTTCTTCTACTTTCATTGACCATTTCGGTCTCATCCAATTGACCCTGTGGGTCCCAACCAAATCCTCCATTTGCGAAAAACAGCGGATAACTCATCGGAGTGCAGAACGGATTTGTGATTTCCAATTCACGCAACGCCATGCCTCTCGGGTGCATCATAAGTCTGGACGGAGGCGGAGTATCGTTTCCGTCCGGACTCACAAACACAGCCGCAACCTCATTCACTCTTGGGACGTTGAATCTGTTTTGATCTGGCGCCTCGGTGTTGAACAGCAAACGAATTCGCGGAACCGCACCATCATTGGCATCCACAAATTCTTGTTCCACTTCAAACATCATCCGATACGCTTGCACATACGGATTTACATTACGCAGAAGCGCTTCCAACTCAGCAGCCAAATTACGGTTGCAACTCGCCGAAGCGGGGTGCGCAAACCGACCTTCGATTGCGTCATTCGTGTCCACAATGAACAATTGACCGTATTTCGGTCTTTCGTTACGATTGTGGTCAACCATTGCAGCCAAATTCACCGTGTGGTGAATCTGTCCCTGGACCTTATAGCAATACGGCCCTCCCGCGGGAAACTGCACAGTCTTTGCTTCCATAGAAGCCATTGCAAACATTCCATTGAACTTTCTAATGTTATCCCGGAAATTCCGGTTGAACGCTCTGTTTGGGTGAATACCCATAAACAGCTGTCTCAAAACCTCCGGATACGTGTCATACAACACGTCAACATGCACTTTTCCTAACCTACAGCAGTCGCTAAACATGCCTCTATTTCTCGGCTTCTTTTCGGCCTCGAAATGCAATGCTTTGCAACTCACACATTCAACATCGGGATTACCAATGTCGTTCACATCTGGTTCTCGAACTCGCCGGCCAATGCTCAAATTAGCAGCCTGAACTACCTGCTGAGCAGCACGGAACGAAGCTCTCAAATTTGCCAATCTTCCATCGCGAACATTCTCGCTTTCATTCGAACGTCGATTTTGAGATCGAGCTGCTTCCATGAGAAGCCTTTGACTGCGCTCATCACCGTCTTCCTGACCCCGAGCAAGAGCTGCTCGAACTGCCATCTGACTCAACCTTTCCTGACGCTCAGAATCATTCTCTTGGCTTCGAACAGCAGCGGCGCGAGCAGCTTCAACAACACGTCGAGCTTCACGCTGTGCATCTGAAGCACGCACTCTGTCGCAGCCACTGCAACACGAACTCTTTCTCTGTGCTGCTCAGCGAGAGCAACATCTCCTGACGCTGCGACTGCTGTCGCGCCTCTCTCCTAGCCCTATCTGCATCTCTCCTTCTCCGTTTCCGCTCTTCAGCTTCCTCCGGTGTTTCATTCGCCCGTTTGTTGCGCGCAGCAACAGCTCTTCGGGACGTACTCACACCTCCGGATGCTTCACTCACTGTTGACACACCAGAACCAACACTAATCACTCTTTCTACAACTCTGGCACTCTCCGATCCACCATTCATCGTACTAAAGCCAGCCGAAGCAAGACCACTACCAAAACTACCCGCCGGAGCAGGGCCTGCTTGCACAGGACTTGTCAAACGGTCCACCGAAGCGGGGTCAAACATTGAAATTCCCGCCGAAGCAGGACTTTCTCTCGTGCCTGCCGAAGCAGGACTTTCTCTCGTGCCTGCCGAAGCAGGACTTTCTCTCGTGCCTGCCGAAGCAGGATTTTCTCGCATGCCTGCCGAAGCAGGACTTTCTCGCATGCCTGCCGAGGCAGGACTTTCTCTCGTGCCTGCCGAGGCAGGACTTTCTCTCCCAAATCTCTCAATATCCATTATTTGCAAGGGGCCTTGGCCTCCCCCTTGCTGAGGCTCGCCGTTGTCGCGCTGGCCTTCTTCGGTGGACGACGTAGGACGGACGGACGTCATTCTAAGAACAAACCATCATTTCCCGAAGCATTCCACAATCGAACTTACCGAAATCGAAATCCTCTTTCGTCGTTTGGCGTCTCTTCGTTGCGATCCATTGTTGCTTGATCTGAAAGCAGGGAAAAACAAATCTACGTGCAGAAACATCAGAAAGCATCGAAAACGCGAAGATTCACGCAAAACACGCCTAAAACCGCTAAATGTCACCTGAAAACTGCAAAAAAAAATTAAAACGTAAACATTTACACAAACAATCGCAACGCAAGACTGCTGCAGTCAGCAAAACACAGAAGACTGGAGCAGAGCGGAACCGACCGCACGCAACCGCCGCTCCGACAGCAAGTGACAAACCGACCGGAAGGTCTCCCACACTCCACCAAAAGCCCATCCTAGACACTCACCGAACACAACCGCTCAACTCTCTCTCTCCCCCTCCGAATGACTCCCCTCTCAGACACGGATCAGCATGGTCACACGTTTACCAACATACAAACCCCTTCGTAACGGCATAGCCTGAGGTAAATAGCCGAATCGCCGACTACGTCGGCTCTTCGCCTAGGGTGGCCTTCGGCCACCGTCGTTTTGGCCATTCTTCTCTTTTCAATCTTCAAATACAGCTCAAACACTTTCCTGTAGCCATCTCACTTCCCTGTAATCATCTCACCTCACGAAATCCCGTTCCAGACAACAAAACCCATTCCCAGACACTCACGTCCACAGAAACCTGTCATTTCCAACAGAACCATAAGCATCGGACCGGTCGGTCAAACCTCTGGTCAATCTTATCTTTTCCTGTGGGAATTTTCTATCCTCCTGTCGATTACCAACTTCTCACCTTTCTCTCCCCCTAAAAACTCATTCACAACTCTCCCAACCACAACACCTCCTGTGACTTTCTTCGCTCCTCCTGTGGATCCATTCTAACCTCACCTCCCAACCATCTCCCACCAACCACCCACTAAACAGTTTCTCGTGTGGGTTACTCATGATCTCCTGTCACTTTCACCTTTTCCGTGAATTCTTTCTGTCCTCATCTGGATCACCCAACTGAACCCTCACTCTCAATATTCCTCACGACTCCTGCGCCTCTCTTGTGGATTTTATCATCAGTCCTAGATAGTTTGGGGAAATTGTGGGAGTCTTTTGAGATGGTTTGAGATGGAGAGTGGTGAGATTGCTGCTGGGAGAATGGTGGGAGAACTGGAGGAGGGTGAGATAAGATGAGAGGTTAGGACTGACCAAAAGCTCTGCAGAGAAGGAGTCCACAGGAAAAGTGAAAATGAGCAAACTGTGAATGAGAGTTCAGTTGGCTGATCCACAGGAAAGACACAGAAAGAATCGAGGGAAAAAGTTGAGGTGACAGGAGATCATCAGTGACCCACAGGAGAGACGGTTAGAATAGGTGGTTGGTGTGAGATCTTTAGAAGGTGTGGTTAGGATTGTTCCACAGGAGATGTTGTGGTTACTCTCACCTTTCCTTACAACGACTCTTGCGTCTCTCCTGTGGATCTTATCCTCAGTCCTAACCTGTAATTATATCTTCCCTCAACCCAACTCAGAACTCCCCCAACCACCCTCCACACTCAAAACTCTCAGCATTTACCTAAACCACCAACTTACTCTACCCAACTCACCTTCCTCCCCAACTCCCACGACCGACCGCTCCCCTTCCTCCCACTCATCTCAGAATGACCAACCGGTCCCCCACACTTCACTCCCCAAATGCCCATCCTAGGCACTCACCAAAGCCGACCGCTCAACTCTCTCCCTACCTCTCCGAATGCTTCCCCCCTCAGACACGGATCAGCATGGTCACACGTACACCAACACACATACAGACCCCTTCGTAACGCTTTAGTAGACTGTTGGAAACTAGCCGAATCCCCGCCTACGGCGGGTCTTCGCCTAGGGTGGCCTTCGGCCACCGTCGTTTTTGCCACTTTTCTCTTTTCAGTCTTCACATCGTTAAAACGCAGTTAAACACTTTCCTGTAGTCATCTCACCTCGCAAAACCCCGTTCCAGACACCTGACACAGACACTCACGTCCACAGAAGCTTGTCATTGCTAACAACACCACAAACATCGGACCGGTCGGTCAAACAATCTCATGTTTTCCTGTGAAACCTTTTTTTGTTTTCTCCTGTGGACTTCTCACCTCTCGCTCGACCGGGACCGCAGAACATTGGGAAAGCGTTCGAGAGTAGAGCACAGAGCCGACGTCTTAGACGACCGCAGAGGCACAAATTACCGCAAAACGCAAACGCGTTCCAGACACACATCCACGTCACCAGACCACGCACGCCGATGACATTCGAGAACATCGTGTTCCACGTGTCGTGTCTGAAACGCGCGCTACCGTCTCAAACAGCTTCGCGGCGGGACCGAGAAGACACGCGACACACGAAAACACCTCACCAAACTCCGTTCCAGACACCTGTGGTACTTTGAATACTTTTTCGACTTCTATTAACACCTAAATTTATTACCAAAACCAAACAATTACATCAGTTATCGAAAAAATGAATATTTTCTTCGTGTTCCACGGGGTCTTCACGGCCAATGTCTTCAACTTTCGAGTCTTCGTCGAGAATCAGATTGAGTGTCGCGCCTAAATTCACATTCGAATGAAGATTTCAGCATTGTTTCATCCATTTTCTTACCTTCACGCTTTACGCGAAAACCAGAAATCGAAATTTTGGTTCCGATAGCATACTCGAATTTCTCCGATCCGATCATAAACGCCTTGAGACCATCGAATCCCACTAAGCAAATAAATTTAATAATTTTGTCTTCTTTTTTTTCCGCCGGTCGTTGCTTGCTTAGGATGATAGCTTGCGTACAGCCTAAAAATTGTTGTTTAGTTTATTTCACAGTGCAGTAAAGGACTTACAGACGCTATCGTTCACTCTCATCTTAAGATGCTTGAAAGGGAGGAACGCAGACTGCTCCTTCTTCCTTTCGATCGATCCGATGGCCGAAACGTTGCCAAAGATGTACTCGTGGATGCACGTCCCACGATTGAAATTGGACTTCGCCCGGCGAGTGCTCAAGTTTTCGAAGGTGCACATAGAATCGCGAAGTTCGTCGAATCTGACTTTCAAAATGTCGGCTTCCGATCCGTAGGCCAACAACTGCGCGACGTTTTGTTCACCATCCATCAAAAGGATCCGTGTAAAATGAACGGAACCTCTTTCCGAGAAAAAAACGTCGAAACATTTGACCTCCTGAAGGTCTCTAAGACAGAAAAAGAACTTACACGCGCAAAACGTATTGGAACTTACACGCATTTATCGCCAACGCAGTGGTCAAAAGCACCTAACGTCTTAGATGATCTTTTACGCGACGACGACATCGGGAGAGCTTTCGAGAGTAGGGCGTGAGAGCCGACCGTCTTGGACGAACACACGGGCACGAATGACGCCACCGCAAAACGCAAACGCGACAGACATCGACAGACAAAACGCAAACGACGACAGACATTCCAGACAGACATCCACGTCACCACCACGTCACCTAATCCACTCATCCACCCTTCACCCCAACTCACAACTCCCTCCAACAACCTCCACTCTCAAAAGACTCCCGACATCACCCCAAAACACCTGATTCCCATCTCCGCCAACCGACCGCTCCGTTTTCCTCTGCTCGGTCCTTTCCGACCGGTCCCTTCGTCTCACTCAACTCCGAAGGACCGACCGCTCCCCGCGCACCCCACCGACCCCGCATGCCCATTCCAGACACGAACCCGAAACCGACCGGTCCCCTCTCACCCACCTCCTCCAAATGATCCGAAACCGACCGGTCCCCTCTCACCCACCTCCTCCAAATGATCCGAAACCGACCGGTCCCCTCTCACCCACCTCCTCCAAATGATCCGAAACCGACCGACCTAGCCGAATCGCCGACTACGTCGGCTCTTCGCCTAGGGTGGCCTTCGGCCACCGTCGTTTTGGCCATTCTTCTCTTTTCAATCTTCACATCGTTCACATCGACGACTAACCCACCCAAACACTTCACACTTAACCCTCTTACACCAACAAAACTACACACCCCGTTTCAGACACCTAAGTCCTTTCCAGACACTCCCACTCCACACCTGTCATTTCCAACAGAACCATAAACATCGGACCGGTCGGTGAAACCTCTGGTCAATCTCATCTTTTCCTGTGGAACCTTTTTTGTTCTCTCCTGTGGACTTCTCACCTCTCGCTCCATTCTTAAAGTTTACTCACAACTCTCACACCCACACCATCTCTCTTCTTTGCTTCTCCTGTAGAGCTATTCTAACCTCAACTTCCAGCAATCTCACACCAACCACCACTAAACTGTCTCGTGTGGGCCACTCATGATTCCACCTTTTACCTTATATTCTTTCTGACCTCCTGTGAATTATCGAACCCTTACTCTCAACTTTTCTCACAACGACTCTCCTGTATATCTTATCCTCAGTCCTAACCTTTCATCTCATCACCCCTAACATCCCTTCAACCCAACTGACAACTCCCCTCACTCACCAAACACCCGCAACATTCCTCCAAACCACCAACTCACCCACCTTGCTCCCCAACTCCTCCAACCGACCGCCCCGCTACCCTCCCGTCACCCGGAATGACCGACCGCTCCCCTTCCCCCCGCTCATTTCAGAATGGCCGCCCCCCGCGCACCCCACCGAGCCCGAATGCCCAAATTGCAGACACGAACCCGAAACCGACCGGTCCCCTCTCACCCACCTCCTCCAAATGATCCGAAACCGACCGGTCCCCTCTCACTCACCTCCTCCAAATGATCACCCCCGGACCAGACGACACACGTCCACAAACATACACACACACACACAGACACACAGACCCCTTCGTAACGGCATAGCCTGAGGTACTAGCCGAATCCCCGCCTACGGCGGGTCTTCGCCTAGGGTGGCCTTCGGCCACCGTCGTTTTTGCCACTTTTCTCTTTTCAGTCTTCACATCGTTCACATCGACGACTAACCCGCCCAAACACTTCACACTTAACCCTCTTACCCCAACAAAACCACCAAACCCCGTTTCAGACACCTAAGTCCTTTCCAGACACTCCCACTTCACACCTGTCATTTCCAACAGAACCATAAACATCGGACCGGTCGGTGAAACCTCTGGTCAATCTCATGTTTTCCTGTGGAACCTTTTTTGTTTTCTCCTGTGGACTTTTCACCTCTCGCTCGACCGGGACCGTGAAGACGACTAACCCGTTCTCAAACACCCTCTTCAACGCTTGTTTATTATGAAAAAAATGGCGATAATTTCACCTCCGGGGGATATCCGTCCCCGGAATCGGAAAAAACACGGGCGGATTGGTTCTTACCCAACCCGCCAATAGAAAAATACAACATCACGTGGGTTGGGTTTCCTCCCACTACGCATGTCCACGCGCCCACAAACAGTTATCAGTCATTTTTTAAGCTTTTAAAATTACACAAAATCATCCCAAATCTCACCAAAATTTGCCCTTTACAACACCTCATTATACACCACATTTCGGGTCAAAATGACTGGCATTCCTGCCATTTCATCACTCACTTTGACCCTCACACCATGCGACGAAGTGGCGCGAGAGAACGCGACGTACAACTGTCCGTGCGCGAACACTTCTCCAACCAAATCGATGCCAACAAAATCAAACGTTTGGCCTTGCGATTTGTTAATCGTCATGGCTGAACCTAAGCGAACAGGGAACTGATGACGTGCCATTTTGAATGGTAAAACGCCATCGTCCGTGGTCACTGTAATCCTTGGGATAAAGACCGTTTCACCGGCTTTATCCCCAGACAAAATCTTACAAATCAGCACTCTTGGCCTCATGTCCAGGACACGAAGCCTCGTTCCATTGGCTAAGCCTTGATTCAAATTCAAGTTCCTCAACAACATCACAACACAGTTCTTTTTCAGCATCAGTTCATGTGGAGGCAGCGACGAATGTGTCACTGAATTCAAGAATTCAGTCGGAATCATGGCTCCGTTGAAAAGAGTTGAATCCGTCGTCGCGTCCTCATGAACTGAATCAATACTGCGATAACTCACAGTCTCCCCGGGGAGCAAACTCAAAACCTCCATGTTTATCTCGTTTGCTCTCTCATTCTTTGAAGCCAAGATGGCCCTCTTTCCAAATTCATCAATATCATCATTTGCGATGCACTCGCCAAACACCTCTTGCGCCAAACTGTTCCTGCAAAGGAAGTCATTTGGAACCACGATCTTATCTTCTTCAAACTGGAACAACTTGTTATCTCCCAAATTCAACAGCCAATCCTTGAATTGAATTTGATCTGGGCGGACTCGCATGTTCTGCAACAGCGAATGAGTCTTAAACAGCGGCCACAGATCACAACTCTTCAAACAAAAGTCAATCAGCTCTCCCTTTGACGCAAACCGTTTGACGGGCAAAACTTGGCGAAAATCTCCACCAAGAAGTATGATTTTGCCGCCAAATGGGACGTCATTTCTCATGATTTCACGCAGTTTGCGATCCATCGCTTCCAAAACTTTCCTAGAGACCATAGAAGCCTCATCCACAATGATCAAACTCGCGTCTCTCAAAAGCAATCCTTCGCGTGTTCGGGGAATCACGTTTGCCACCGCATCGTTGCCAAGACTCAGCTTGAAATGAGCGTGAATGGTCTTTCCATTCGGCAACAGTTGCGCCGCGATTCCCGTATACGCCATTGCCGCAAACTTCAACCCTTTGCCGCGCAAAATATGGATTAACGTTCTGTAAATGAACGTTTTTCCGGATCCTCCGGGCCCATCAATGAAATGACAACGCGCCTGGGACGTGTCGCCACTCTCCAACTGCTCCAAAATCTCATCAACAACCAATTTCTGCTCAGAATTGAGCAAAGCACTCATTTCCTCACCCAACCGACGTTCTTCGGCCTCATTTATGATCTCCGAATCTCCTGTTATTTCTTCCAAAGACCTCCTCGGCAAAGCCATTCCAAAATTGGACAAAGACTTGCCGTTTTGGTTCAATCTGCGTTCCAAATCGGCATATCCGGCCTCAATTCCCAATTCTTCGTTATTGTCGAATCGGAAAATAAAGTCTTCGGACATTTCCCGCTTGAACCTTTCATACAGATCGCTTGCGCTGCCAGGGGCACATTCGCAAACGATCACAACAAACAAAGTCCGCAATTGGAACGGCATCTGATGGGCAGAAGCCTCCCGCATGCATTCCTCCCACTCTTCATCACCTCGCAGAAGACCTATAGCCTTTGCTGCCTCACTATACGTTCCAAAAGTGACCTCAGTTGTGACTCCAGAGTCGTCGACAACCCTTACAGTGCGCAGATTCTCGAAAGAAATCGCGCCTTTCACATTTAACAGCAACAATCGGAGTCTGTATCGTTCTTGCTCTTTCGGAGAGACCGAATACATTCTTCCAATCGCATACCCTCTTTCACGCTTCTTCCACTTCTTATCCTTCTTATTCCAAGTGTAAAACTTGGGAATATCACAGTAACTGATCTGTCGCGCTTCAGGATCCGCGCGATTCAACTCAAACCAAGCTGTCAACGTTGTTTTCGCCTCTTGTGCACGTTGAATCACTCTTTCATCATGATCACTCTCTCGAAAATACACCAATTGTTCACCTTCAAGGTGAACAGCCAATCTTTCGACATGATGACTTTTGTCCTGCATGTCATACTTCTGAATCCTCCAAGCGGCTTCTGGAGCTCCCACATAGCGCGCATCCGTGTAATTCTTGATCTCATCGTGATCAAGAACCTCCGGAGCTTGATGCTGCGGTTGCTGCTCCACCGCATTCGTTTCCACAACAAACAAATTTGCCTTGTCATGACCTTTGTAAACGTATTTGAACAAATACTTTACACACTTGATCGACGTGCAAACTTCCACATTGATATGAGCGTTATACTTTGTCAGCAAGTAAGGATTGTATGGAACAACCCACTTGCTGTCCATACGCACCCCATTGCGTCCCACAAATGTGGTGCACTCTCTCTGCGGCGATATCGAGGCTTTTGGGCCTCTTCAAGCACCGTTTCCTCACTATATTCCATAGGATACTTTTTCGAGCACCTGGTCTTCAACTTTTCCATACACGGAGACCGGAGATTGTCATTTCCGCACGGTCCATGCATCATATGTCTTGTGACAATCTCGTGCAGGCGAGGGAATTCGGTCGGATCGGGAATTTCCGCCCAAACCAACGAATTCACCTGTTCCGGCGTCCTCAATTTGTCTTCCTCTCGGAGCATTAGAAGCATGTGAATGTGGGGCAAACCACGCTTCTGAAACTCCACAACCTTGACATAAGCTGTCACTTTCCCAAGCACTCCTTTCTTGCAAATGTCATCCATGAACTCATCCATTTTCAACTTGAAAACTTTTGCGACCAGGTCAGGGCGATCATTCGCGGCCTGGCCCGGCTTCAAATTATCCACAATCTCACGCCACGCCGGGTTGCACGTGAAAGTCACAAACAAATCCGGCGTTCCAAACTCTCTTACAATTGCCATCGCATCTTGGTAGGCTTGGGTGAAATAACGGTCACCTCCATTAAAACTTGACGCCAAAATGACCGTCTTTCCACGTGGAACTCCCTGCAACTCAGACTGACGGTCCAAATAATCGTGCAATCCAAGATAGCTGTCCGCTCTCAACGTGTCCTGGTTCTGTCTCTGCCATTCAAGCCTTTCCTGTTCAACTTTAACAAACCCATCGACCAAAAACTGCTGGAAGAGTCTTCCTCCATGCAGAATCGGACTAAACTCTCTTCTTTCTGCGATCAAAAACGCATAATACTCCAAGAGCGAAATGCGATTCCTTCTTCCATTTTCATTGACCATTTCAGCCTCATCCAATTGATCCCGTGAGTTCCAACCAAATCCTCCATTTGCAAAAAACAGCGGATAACTCATCGGAGTGCAGAACGGATTTGTGATTTTCAATTCACGCAACGCCATGCCTCTCGGGTGCATCATAAGCCTAGACGGAGGCGGAGCATCGTTTCCGTCCGGACTCACAAAAACGGCCGCAACCTCATTCACTCTTGGGACGTTGAATCTGTTCTGATCCGGCGCTTCGGTGTTGAACAGCAAACGAATATGCGGAACCGCACCATGATTGGCATTCACAAACTCCTGTTCCACTTCAAACATCATCCTGTACGCTTGCACATACGGATTCACATTGCGCAAAAGCGCTTCCAATTCAGCAGCCAAATTACGGTTGCAACTCGCCGAAGCGGGGTGCGCAAACCGACCTTCGATTGCGTCATTCGTGTCCATAATGAACAATTGACCGTACTTCGGTCTTTCGTTCCGATTCTGGTCAGCCATTGCAGCCAAATTCAGCGTGTGGTGGATCTGTCCCTGGACCTTATAGCAATAAGGCCCTCCAGTAGGAAACTGCACAGTCTTTGCTTCCATAGAAGCCATCGCAAACATTCCATTGAACTTTCTAATGTTGTCCCGGAAATTCCGGTTGAACGCTCTGTTCGGGTGAATACCCATAAACAGTTGTCTCAAAACCTCCGGATACGTGTCATACAACACGTCAACATGCACTTTTCCTAACCTACAACACTCGCTAAACATGCCTCTATTTCTCGGCTTCTTTTCGGCCTCGAAATGCAATGCTTTGCAACTCACACATTCAACATCGGGATTACCAATGTCGTTTTGCTCTGGCTCTCGAACTCGCCGGCCAATGCTCAAATTTGCAGCCTGAACGACCTGCTGAGCGGCGCGGAACGAAGCTCTCAAATTCGACAGTCTTTCATCGCGAGTAATAGCGCTTTCATTCGAACGTCGATTTTGAGCTCGCGCAGCATCGGAATTTCTCCTCTGACTGCGCGAAACTTCATCCTCCTGACTTCGAGCCACAGCCATTCTAACTGCATTTAAATCGAGCCGTTGGCTGCGCTCTTCGCCGTCTTCCTGACTTCGAGCAAGATTTGCTCGAACTGCCATCTGACTCAATCTTACCCTTCGCCCAAAATCACTCTCTTGACTGCGAACATCAGATGCGCGAGCAGCTACAGCAGCAAGACGTGCTCGCCGCTCGGCCACTGATTCACGCTCTCTGCTCGTCATCATCCAAGCACGATTTCTTTCTCTTTGCTGCTCAGCGAGAGCAACATCTTCATGACGCTGCGACTGCTGTCGCGCCTCTCTTCTGGCTCTGTCCGCCTCTCTCCTTCTCCTTTTACGCTCTTCAGCTTCCTCCGGAGTTTCATTCGCCCGTTTGTTGCGCGCAGCAACAGCTCTCCGGGATAAACTCACACCTTCGGATGCTTGACTCACTGTCGACACACCTGAATCAACACTATTCACTCTTTCATTCACTTGTGCATGGCCTGGCAAGCCAGGACTTTGTTCCACTCTCAGATCACCTCTCAAGTCGTCATTCGGAGCCGCCGAAACAGCACCCGAACGGCCTGGCAAGCCAGGACTTTGTTCCACTCTCAGATCACCTCTCAAGTCGTCATTCGGAACCGCCGAAACAGCACCCGAACGGCCTGGCAAGCCAGGACTTTGTTCCACTCTCAGATCACCTCTCAAGTCGTCATTCGGGGCCGCCGAAACAGCACCCGAACGGCCTGGCAAGCCAGGACTTTGTTCCACTCTCAGATCACCTCTCAAGTCGTCATTCGGGGCCGCCGAAACAGCACCCGAACGGCCTGGCAAGCCAGGACTTTCTCCGTTGCCCGCCACATCGGGACTTTCACTTATCTGCGGTCCAATGACGACTTCTGGATCCATTTTTGCTGGGGTGACAACCGACCGTTCACTGGCGTTAAAAACGCAAAACTGACGAAACCGACGGACATTTGTTCACAACAGACAGAAAATGAGACTCGACAACTTCCTCTCCGCGCACTCACAACGACCGAGCTGTCTGCTCCTAATCCACTCATCCACCCTTCACCCCAACTCACAACTCCCTCCAACAACCTCCACTCTCAAAAGACTCCCGACATCACCCCAAAACACCTGATTCCCATCTCCGCCAACCGACCGCTCCGTTTTCCTCTGCTCGGTCCTTTCCGACCGGTCCCTTCGTCTCACTCAACTCCGAAGGACCGACCGCTCCCCGCGCACCCCACCGACCCCGCATGCCCATTCCAGACACGAACCCGAAACCGACCGGTCCCCTCTCACCCACCTCCTCCAAATGATCACCCCCGGACCAGACGACACACGTCCACAAACATACACACAGACCCCTTCGTAACGGCATAGCCTGCTGTAAAAGTCTAAATGGGGTGGTCGGTCGAGCTGGAGTCGCTGGGATGGAGGACGATCGACGTTGGAGCAACCGCTTTCTGGTCGAAGTTTCGGGTCGAATGGCGAACCGTCACTTCGTGCTTTGGTTGGTCATTTTCCAACAGCTCGAGCAAGAGAGCGATTGTGTGTGTCCCGTAAGCCTCGCTTTGCTCCAGTTCGCCGTCTTAACCGTCATAACCGCTCTTCTTGCTTAGCTCCACCACGTGTCTTTGGTGAATTCAGATGCCATAGGATAGCTCCTTGCTTTCAACGTGCGCATCTTGAATCATTTAAGGGGTCGGTTTGTAGCAAAAAAAGGCTTTTCAAAGAAGTTTTTGAACAAGCTATTAGGTAAGAAACGTCACTCCTTAATGGTTATGCCTATAGATAAGCTTATTCGTAAGCTCGTTTAGCCAACTTTCAAGACTTCTTTGCTGCTTTACGGACCGGATTTACACAAGGTTGGTCGCAATGCATTTCGTGCTCTTTCTTGTTCTTGACGTCATTTAAAATCCACTTTTAACCTACATAATGGACATAATCCGTGGACATAATTCAATTGGACATAATCCGCTTGTTTGAACACTCCTTTAGCTTATATTTAGTTGTACCGTTGTGCCGACGCTCCTTACCTCCATAACTTTCCTTTGGTGGATTCACTCTTCTCTGAGTAAAACTCTCAAGAACCGTATCAACTAGTAGCCCCATCTCCTGCCTCTTTTATGCCGCAATTTTGTTTCTCCACGACCCCACTTCTCTATTCGCTTCGCTCCACCGCTTACACAAGCCATAATTCCGTGGTAGCGAATCGGCGCTGTTATCAGCGTTACTAAAGAAAAGTTTCTGAGACCACTCGTTTTTTATCTCTTGCTTGTTTGGTTGAGGGCGCTTTGATGTACACCACTTGACAGGCGACCGCTTTGATATTTGGGAGCCACGAATCAAGAGAATTTTTAGGTTGGAAATTGGAAGGAGAAATAAACAAAATACGCTTCGATATAAGATTTTTAAACACCAAAATTAGTTCTGCTTTCAGCTTCTTAACGTGAGTTTGGTCAATTTAAATCGTCGTTTCCAACCAAACCCCTCTCCCTTATTATCCATCGACCGTCCACCCTTCGCTGAATTCAACGAAAAATTATTTCAACGAAATTTCGGTTCTCTTCACCGCTCCTGCACCGTGTATTCTATCTCGTGTTCCCCAGCTACTTGTGCCTATCATCGCTCTCGCTGGGAGCACGGCACGCATTGTCCCTTCGTTGCAGATGCTTATCAGTGCTCTTAAGGGTTGAGTCGGACCATTCCGGGTGGCAGCAACGCACTTCCACTCCCCCTTCTTACCCTCTTCCCTTCTATAAACGCTCTAAACAACTCGCAGTTCATTGTTTCATCAGCGATGCTTGTGGCAACGTTACTTCTCGTGCTTCTCGCCTCAGTCTGTAGCGTTGAAGCTTCGACGCCTAAGAACGGCTCTGTTCGTCTTACCGCTGGCGTTCCTATGCGTCATCGACTCATCAAGGCTGGAAAGTATGGCGAGTATTTGGAGCTGAAGGAGAAGCTCAGGGTGTTCAGCGCTCAGGCTGTTAAGAACAAGTTTGCTCAGCCTGTGGATGATGTTGAGGATATGATTTATTATGCTAAGGTGAGTTAAAGGGTCTTATGTAATGCTCAAGTCAAAATGGCTTAAAAGATGCTAGGGAACTAACAGTAAGCTCAGCGCTTTAAAGCTTCTAAGAATTCTCAAAACGATTTAAAATTCTGTAAGTCTCTTTTGAGTCTTAAAAGCTGAAAAATGGCTTAAAAGGGTCTTTGTCAAATTTAAGGAGTTTGGGATGAAGTTGCTTGAGCTGAAGTGGGCTTATGGATCTTCTAGGCTTAAGAAAGGTTTCTAGAAATACTCGAAAACATTTTTGGAGTACTTGACGGCGAGCCGCAGGCGAGCACCGCCGCGGCGTAAGCGCGGGCTCTCCATCGTGTAACTGCGATAGGCTTCGTGTAACTGGCCGGAACCAGTGGCGCAGCCGCTGGTTTGAAACTATTGAAAACTAAAAGGTGGCTTAAAAGCTCATCGTAAATATTAAGATGGTTGAGTTTAGGATGTTATACTTTTAGAAAATCTTAAACCAAGATTTTAAAAATGTTTTGTGAGTCTTTAGACTCTAAGCGTAGGGCGCTTAGGACATCAAAACTTTAAAGCTTCGTTTTAGGTCCACGTCGGCACTCCTGCCCAAGAATTTATGGTTGTCCTGGACACCGGCAGCGCCAACCTCTGGATCCCCGACTCCACCTGCGCTCCCCACCAAGTCAAGGCGGCCCCTCAAGACTGTCCCTCCTTCTGTCAATCCCTGGAAGGCGAAACTTGTTCCCAATTCTGTGACCGTATCTGCTGTACCCACTCTGAGCACAACCTCTACCACAAGATTGCCAATCTTTTGGTTAAGAGCGACGCTAATGGAGGTGATGACCCGGAACCGTAAGAAAGGGGTCCATTCTTAAGAGTAAAATAAGAAATTTTAGGGTTGACGCCTGCAAAAAGAAGAACAAGTTCGACAGCACGAAATCGCTGACCTACGTGCAGGATGGCCGCCCATTCAAGATCGCCTATGGAACTGGCAGCGCCAAGGGATTCTTCGGAAAAGACGTTGTTTGCGTACGTATCAGTGCCGCTCTAAAAAGTGGTGATAAGGGTTTTTTAGTTCCACCCGACTAACCTCTGCATCCCTGACCAGACCTTCGGTCAAGCGACCTCTTTGGCTCCGTTCTTTGCTGACCAGCCCATCGATGGAATTCTCGGACTCGGATTTGGCGCCATCGCCGTCGGCAAGGTTACGCCTCCATTTATCAACGCTGTGGACGAGAAACTCGTCGAGATGCCCATCTTCACGGTCTACATGGCGCGTAGCGGACTTCGCCACATTGAAGAAGGCGGCTGGTTCACCTATGGAGGTCTTGATGAAGCCCACTGTGGCGACGTGATCGCCTACGAGCCTCTCTCCTCTGCTTCTTTCTGGCAATTCAACCTCTTGGCTATTGAGGCTGGAGATTACAAGTTGACGGAGAAGTCCCAAGCGATTTCTGACACCGGCACCTCGCTTATCGCTGGTCCTGAGGCGATTATCGAAAAGATCGCAGCTTCGGTGGGCGCTACGTACAACAAAGAGTACCAGAGCTTCACGATCGACTGCAAGAACCGCGGGCCTAATGTCGTTTTCACGATTGGAGATAACAAATACGAGGTGACCCACGACGACTACACCGTCAATGTGGCTGATGACGTTTGCGAATTTGGCCTCTTCGCGTTTGGAGGTGGCGGATATGGACCTCAGTGGATTCTTGGAGATCCCTTCCTCCGTGCCTACTGTAACATCCACGACGTTGCTCAGAAGCGTATTGGATTCGCCAAGCCTCTGAAGCACTAGATTGTTTGTTATCTCAGTTTTAATAATAAAGACGTGTAGTTAAAAAACTTCCTAAATAGTGTAGCTGGTCTTGTTAATTCTTAGAAGCTCTAGTAGAGCCAAAGACCGTTCCAACGTTGTGAAGCAGTAATCTGCAAAGATTAAAAAGCCAAGTGATAAAGCGTGGTCATGAGCTGGCACGGGAGCGGGTGACACATGTAAGAGCAGCGAGAGAAGAGACGAAATGTAGCAGAAACCAGAAACGTGATTTATAACAGTAGTCCTAATGTGATTAACGCTTGCAAACATCATTTTGGACGATGGTGTAACAAGGGTGCTTGTTGCGGACCTTGAGGACCTTCATTTGTAAAGCTGCGGTTTGAAAGTGTTTAATGTTTTGATTCCCTTGTTGTGTCCACAACTCCCCTTTCCGCGCCTCCTCCCCCACAGCGCCCCTTGTCCTCGTGTGACGACGGCTACACCCTTAATAGGCGATCAGCTTTCCTTCGACTTCTCACTCGCTCGCCTCAACGGCCCACATGTACTCACTCGCGGCTCATGCGCAGCTATGAATGACATCTCGCGGAGCTGGGCACCCTATCGATTATTAAGGATTAGTTCTGCTGCTCATTTCTGGTCCGGATAACCGAGTTTGTCGTCTCCGGCTAGTCGCGTATCCTGATGCTGGCCTGCACGCAATAATTCTCACTGGTCTGCACCACACGATGATTAAGCGCATCGATTCCGTATGCCGCTATCGATCGATTTCAACGGCAAACCAGCGCTAACACTCAAAAACAAAGCGGCTTTAAGTCTTCTCTCCTCTGATTTCGTTGTTTACTGTAAAAAACTCTTAAAATTTTTGGTTTGCATATTAATCTCCGTGACTCACTGTTTGCCTGGTGACAGTCCGTGTGGTGCAGTCAACTCATACAGGTCGCAAAAATCAGTTTGTTGTCTTCCAGGATGCATCAGTGGCGGAAGAAGCTCCGCTTTTTGCCTCCTGACATAATTCTCAAGATTTTTGAGTATCTCCCTAACTCACAACAACGCGATTGTCGTCTTGTTTGCAAGGAATGGAACCGTCTTCTCACCTCACATTGTCGTCCTGTGAGCCTTAGAGTGTCAATCGTGGCTAAGGATGGCGAAATTTCAATGTGGTCAATGGATAAGCAGATTCGAAAAGAAGATCTTGAGAGTTTGCCAAAGTTTATGGCGGTCACTGGAATTAGATTCGTGGGTTTGAACGACGCTTCTAGCAAGGAATTGGTGCCATTTGTGCAGAGAATTTTGGATGTGGACGCTTGCAAGAATTTGAAGAATTTTACTGCTATTCATCCGCCGATGAGGGTAAGTGTTGTGGCGGTCACAACCCGTGTAATGCCACTTTTAAGGGCAGACACTGTTACCTTAAATTAATCCAAAAACAAAATTTCCTAGCGTCAACAAGTACGGTAGCTTAAGGCTGCCTTGTTTGACCTGCTAATTCCATGTTTACCACATTCACCTAAGCCTTTGATCAAGTTTTAACCTATGTGCTTTTAGATTATAGACCTGCTAAGCCACCCTGTTCTTCTGCAAACCTCATCTCTGACCATTAAGAAGGACATTATGTCAACGCCAATGATTACTAGATTGGAGACTTCCTTAACACAGTTTACGAATCTAAAGGTAAACTCTAAAAACTGGAAATTTGGTGTATAAAAGTCAATTTTAGTCACTAAGCCTGGCAGGCTTCCTAGGAGAGCATTACGACAAGATTTTCGTCTTGATCGCAAAAACGCAGTCAATAGAGTTTTTCAGGCTACAAGCTACGCCTTTTGAGAATTCGACGTCCGTGCAAATGGTGGAATTTTTGAATGTATGTAGCTCAATTTGTGGATTTTTCGAGATGAAAGTGTTTAGAACGTGAATAGCCACCTGAGACCCCTTCAAGGACATTTCGAAAACTACATCAGTGACCTAGAATTCAAGCGAATGACGGCTCATATGAGAATGGCCACCTGGGAGGGGCGCCACGTTTATGTGACCACGGCTTCCCCTTCTCGTGTCCCTGAATTCGCCGTTTCCTTCTTTGGCAAAACGCGTCTTCTTGTGGAAAACTTGGAGAATTCACAGGAGTTCAAGAAGTACTTTGTGGAGCGATATGTTAGGGATGGACTGATCCAGCAGAAGCCTCAAGTTGGAAAAAGGCTGATTCTCAACTGCGAGCGCTTTGAGAAGACTGACAAGGCCATGGAGATTACGGTATCGCTGGAGTGTTTGATGCCAGGATGGGCTGAATATCATGTGCCCAAGAGTAATATGGATTTTGATAAGGTTGAGAGGTAAGGAGAAAGGGTTTCAAGCCGTTCTAATTTAAGTTTAAAATTGATTAACTATAGAAACGTGACACTAAAACTCACCTCCAAATTCCGGCATGACTTCAGAGTGTTCCTCTTACCCCTCTGGAACACCGAAAAGCCGCTCACAGTCTTCAGACCGTTTGGGGAAACTATGTCCCCATCCAGCAAAAATCAACGCCGACTGGGAGCTTTACGCCTTGGGTCCTAATGGATTTTGCTCCTGCACGACGGATGGAACTTCAAGAAGGAGAAATGTGGTCACAAGAGCGCTTAGACGGATACGAAGTGTGAAATTGCGACGAAAAACGCAATAGATAATGGTAATTCAGCATTTTGAGGCTAAGAATATTGAATTCTAGGTGTAATTTATGTAATTTATTCTCGTCTCTCCTCAGATCTCATTTCATTAGCCCTACTACGAATAACGCCGCCGCCCGAGACTTTTTTCTTGGCTGCGGCTTCCACTGTCCTCCCCTCTCCTTTGCCCCTCCCAGCCTGCACCAGCAGCAGGAATTGATCGATAGTCCCGCGTCCCAGCTGGCGGCGATTCACGCGCCTCGTTGTTGCATCCGCGACGGCCACGAGATGAAGCTGAAATTGCCGCTACGGAAGAAAAAGAAGCTTCCCAGCTTTGGCGACCTCTTCCAAAACCTACCTGTTGACCTGAAAATCTTTATTTTTGGATGGCTACCTCCGCAAGACCTCAGAGAATGTCGCCTCGTGTGTCCGCATTGGAACAACCTTATTTATTCAAACCTGAAGCCGCTAAGAGTCCAGCTGGGGATCTCGTAAGTCTTGGCACCTGATTTTAGGCTTCAAAACTGACAAAATTGGTTTAGATTCCATAAAAAAGGCCCTCAAATGGAACTGTGCAAGAACGGCTCAATGATCCGAGAAGTGACCAAAGAGGACATCGACAATTGGCCTAACGCTATGGTCGTGTCTTCGCTGTTTTGTGAAGGCTACGCGGATTCCTATAAAGCTGAGTGGTCAGATTTTATCTGCGATGTCCTGGATTGGCCGAAGTGCAAACATATCTCAAGGCTCAAGACTGTCAATATTTTGGTAGGTGAAGCTTGGGAGCAATGGTTACAAGAATTCAAGCGTGGAACTTGTTTTCTAGAAAAGTTAAGTTGGAAAAGTAATCTTTGGGAAATATGTGCCCTTTCTTAGCAAAATTTTGCTTGTGCATATATGGCCCATTGGTAAAGCGTTTGATTACAAAACGGCCTACCCGAGTTCGAATTCACCTCAGGTCCAACAATTTTTAAATTCTGTTTTTAAGTTTTGTTTTGCATTTTTGATTTTTTAATCTCTCGTATTAACCTGTTTTTTTATTTGTGACTCACGCGACTGGAATTGAGACTTGGGAACTTGTTTTCTGGGAACATTAAATGGGAAAAACAGAATTTAAAAGTAAAAATGACCAAAGATTGAAGCCTACACATATTAGTCTTTCCTTAATCATATGTAATTTGGGTGTGAACAGCTCATTGTTGAAGCGCTTGCTTACGAAATGGTCACTTTGGGTTCGAAATCCAACTTTTGAAATTCTGCTTTCAAGTTTTTTTCGACATTTTCACCATGGTTACTGGAATTGAGATGTGTCGTTATCTGAAAAAAAATTATGGGAAAACATGCTTAATAAGCAAAAGCAATCAAAGATTGAGGTGTAGAAGCCCTTCCTAACAATTTGGTTGTTGTGCGTTTATAGCTCACAAGGGAAGGGTACAAGGTGATACGCTCAAAATACGCTGAAAATTTGCACAGAGATAAAATCGAGTGTGCTGATTCACGTGGCACTCCGTTGTTGTTGAGCGAAATGCGTAAAACATGCTTAAAATGGCATGTCTAGATCGCTAATTAGCTTCAGTATGGGATTTGCGGCATTTCAGTTGTCAGAAGAATCCTCTGTTTACAAGATTGTGCAATGACGCAAGTTTTTCGTCACGTCGCAACGAATAAAATGAGTTATAGCACTGCTTAAAAGTTTCGAACAATTTGTAACTCAAAATCGAAAACTTTAAAAATCACATAAGTGTTGTGAAGTCGGGGATCACAATCGTCGAGAGAACGCGAGTTTATTCAGCTGACCACTAGGGTCCACTAAGACGCACACAATGACACGAACACACGCCTTTTATAGGCAACGTTAGACACATGATGTCTGGGAAACATTCGTCCTCGTCTGCCAACGAGGGAATCGTGAGGGCCAAGTGCATTCCGGCCGTTTGCAGGGCAACACGACCGGTAGGTCCCAACAATAAGCTTCTACACTTTTTTAAAACTCTCATACACATACTGTAACTTATTTTACTCACAGCGCGTGATAAAAACATCAGACATTGCTTAATCTTGTGAGTACAGTATTTTGAAAGAACTAAATTCCGCAAATTTTATGCTGTAGCTGATTAACGATCTAGACATGTCATTTTATGTCTGTTTCACGCATTTTGCTCAACAACAATGGGATACCACGTGAATCAGCACCCTCAATTCTACCTCTGTGCAAATTTTAAACTTATTCTGAGCGTATCACCTTGTACCCTTTCCTTGTCAGTAGTAAAGCGCTGGCTTGCAATACAGTCTGTTCGGGTTCGCATCCTCTTCAAGTCCGACTTTTTTGAATCTTGTTTTTTAGCTTTCATCAAAATTTGTGGCATTTCTTCACTCGTTTTTGACCTTTCCAGCATTCCGAGATCTCCACCAAAAAACTTCTCCGTCATTCCGCTCTTTCCCACATCGAAAGTGCCTCATTCTGTGATCGCCGCCTCACTCCTCGCATGGTGATCGAAATTTGTCGTTTCGCTAAAGAGAATCCTTACCTCAAGGTAACATTTATTCTCATTTTTACCTAAAAACGCATTCAGGAATTCCACATGGACGGTTTCGACGCTGAAGACCATTTTGACGAGATTTTGGAAACGATTCTACAGTGCAAAAGTGTCCAAAAATGCTCTGTTTTGGCTAAACGAGGTTCATGTACTCAGACTCAGATTCAGGCTTTTCTAAAGGTAAAAATGGATAAACAATTATGAGTTTAAACGTTAAATTACAGGCTCTGATAGACGCAGGCCGCACGCTAACCATCCACGGCCTGAGCATTTCAGATCACCACTACAACGGAGCCATGAAAGACCTGAACGCTTATGAGTACAAAGGGCATCATTTGACCTTTTTCTCTAACTGCGCAGAACCCTCCTCAGGCCCAGATTTGGCCCTCGTTTGCGAGAAGAACAACGGTCCAGCTGTAGTCGTTATCGAGAAGACCACCGAAAATCAACTTTTCCACACGAAATTTCTTGGAAACATTATCCGTTCGGAGCTTCAGCAGCAAAAACTGTCTTCAATGACGATGATTAGAATCACAGGACACTTTGCGTTTGATGAAGACGTCCTTGTAGTCAATGCCACAATCGCTGGCTCAGAAACGCCTCTCAAGGAACACTTCTTTGATTGCAAAAGAGTGGAAAAGTGAGTCCATTTTCAAGCCCAACATGCCTAAGAACGAAAATTGGGTTTTAGGGAACTCCGCGATAACCTCCAAACACATTTCGAGCGCCTTTTCAAATTCCGTTTTGGGGTCAAAATCGACGCGTCCAATCTCAATCAGCAGCCTAGGAATCTCAGTCGCCTGTTTCTTAAGAAAATCCCTTCGTCTGAGCCTCAAGAAGACGCTTACCTCTTTTTTGAAGGGCCTCTGAACATGCCTAAGATCATGGACACGTTGACTGTGATGCGTCCGCTCTATAGGTGGACTTATGCAGCGCAACATAGCCGAAGATTAGAGCCTCAGTCGTCACACAGCGTGAATCATGTACCAAGAATCAAAATTCACATTGGACGTTAAATTTTGCATGTCTTCTTAATTTAAAAATAAATAAACTTGTTTTTTTGTGGGAATATAAGATTTTCTGTAGCACACGAAGATTTGCGTGTTTGTGGCTGATTAATAGAGCGTTTGCCTACAAAACGGTCTATCCGGGTTCGGATTCCTCTACAAACATTAATTTTTTGGTTTTTTAAAACGTTTTAAAGATTTTCAACGTTTTCCTCTTAATTTGTAGTGCTATTTTTGCAGATTCATGAACAGATGGTTCCGTAAGACCTTCCCAGCGTATAAGTTCAAATTCACTCTGACTCCTGAAGCAATTCCCGAAGAGCCAAGAAGGACTTGGTCGTTCCGAGAGATGGCACGGAATTTCTTAGGAAGAAAAACGGAAGAAGAGGTTTCAGATGACTCCCAAGCGAGGTAAGAACGCTTAGAAGCCTTAGGATGGTTTAAAAAAGCGTATTTTCAGGCCCAACGATACCCAGTGGTACGAAGGTCCCTTAAAAGATCTAAAAGCGAAAGACACTTTGGTCGTCTACAATACCACTCGAGAAATGAGGCGAGATGTCCATGACTACGCTCGCGATACGGCTCTTATCAACGAGATTTTGGCCAGAAGGCAGGAAATGATCCGGAGACGAAGATTTGAATATTGACTTTTGAGTTCTCAAGTGTATAAAGGATTTGTGTGGTCAGATATGGGGATTAGCATGGTATGCAGAGACGCTAGGGCACGGGGTGGCAAGACAGATAAGCAAATCAGACTTGTCTAGCCTGCACGCTAGACCTCTTCGTTGAGACAACCTTATTTTGAAGCCTACGAATCGTGTCGACCGGTTCGGACCTCGATCTTCTCTTGTCCAAGGATCCAAGCTTCAGTTTCCAGGTCAGTTCTTACGTTGTTTCCTTAAGACCCTTTTGGTTTTAGCAAGGACAAACAGTCTAGGGTAACCTTAAACAGGTCTCAAAAAGTCCGTTTTTGGGTATTTGTGGATGAGAGATTCTAAACAGTGCAAATTTGGGTCATTTTGAGGTTTACCCGCCTTGACGCCTGATTTTCTGCATGCATTCCACGCCAATTACCTTCACGCCTCCGAAGGACGACGATTTTTGCGTCAAATTGATTCCAGCATCGTCCTCAGCAGCCCAAAAGAAAGCAACGGCTCTCCGGCAATCTCGCTCCTTCACCCGAGTCCCAAGCGTCAACTCCACCGATAATCGTAGACGTTCTAGGATTTCTGGCCCTGGTTAGCAATTTTTTAAAGCTTCATAGCTCATAAAATGCATTCAGAAGCCCGAAAACCAGGAACACCAGCTGTAAAGTCAGGAAGATCGACGTCCACGTTTTGGCAAAGACCCAAAGCTGTAAGTGACCCTATAAATCGATTCTTGAAGCCTAATATGAGTATTTTTAGGTGTCTGCAGTGCGAAACAAGGCACCTGGGGTTTCTCAGCCTCTCAGAGGCGTTAGCCGGCAACCTGATGCTAGAGGAAATCAACTGAAGCTTCAAACACCGGCTACCATGTCCTCGATTCTCCACGAAGCCCGTTCCGGCCACGAGAAAATCATGAGCCACCTGGAACGCAGTTTGAAGCTCAGGAATTCGATTATCAAGACACTCCAAACTCGAGGAATCAAAGAAGCCGTCGCGGAAGCCGTCCACACCGAAGAATCCTCGCTGCTGGTCGATCTTCTGCTCGAAATCAACGGGAAACCGAAGCTTTGGACCTTTTCCCTGTGCTTGAAGATTGCTCCGAATCTCAAGAAAATCCTCTCAGAACGCAATGAAGCTCACGTTGATGCAGGATTGGAAGCTCTTCAAGCGATTCTTCACTCCTTGAAGCCTTCAGATGACCCCAGAGAGCCGAAGACCCGATGCCTGAAGCTCGTGGAAGCGCTTCATGGGATCAGGATGAATCAGCCCTTTCTGGAGCGCCGACTCTCAATGGAACGACGCCTGAAGTTCAACGCTTTGATGGAGATCGTCGAAGCCAAGATTGAGGGTCTGATCAAGTGAGGATGTGGAATATATATGTCGGTTGCTTTGGTGCTTAAGGTGTCCTAGGTTTGAGAGCCAAAAACCTACCAGTACGATTTTATGATAAGATGTGAAATGAGATTTTGGAAGCCGATGTACAGGGTGGCCAAAAAAACCCTTTTTCCAGACACGCGACCGGTCAGTTTCAAGTCATTTGTTAGCGAAACCGACCGGTTGTTCGCGGCGAATGAGCTTGAAATGACTGCGCTCTGCCTGGACGGTGTCTGGCCCTCGCGGTGTCTGGAAAAAGGTTTTTTTGGGCCACCCTGTAGACCAGACAGCTGGAGCGCCTGTCTGTAAAAGTCATTTGCAGCGACGATTCCGACCGGTTTATAGCTAAGCGCGTGCTGCATATAACTTTTCCAGACAGGCGCTCCAGCTGTCTGGTCTAGCTCATTTTTTTCGGTCTACCCTGTAAACAGTGATTTGGGACTCGTGTCTAGGCATGGCTTAGTTTGACTTTAAAGCGTTTCTGAAGCGCGAATACCTGCTGTGAAACGTTTCACAAGCATAAAAACTGACCACGAATCGTTTCCTAGTCTCAAGAAGCAAAATTTCACAAATAAATGAAACATGACATTAACAATCCGAGATTCAGACGAAAGCCAGCAGAACAGAACAGATTTTGACTCATATTCAAAGCTGTAAAACGTTTCTGAAGTCATAATTTGAGTCTTTAATATTGCTGTTAAGGCTGTGAAATGTTTCTGAAAACACCTTTCGAAGCTCTAATCTCTTATTTGAAACTGAAACATTTCTGAAGTCACCAGATGAGTCTTTAATATCGCTTTTAAGGAACGGTTAAGAAGGTACCTTTTGAGACTCTGTTCTTTCATTCAAAGCTCCCACGAAAGAGGACGGCGGTTACGTTTTTGACTTCTGTTGCCGTGCTCGAAAAGTCTTGGGCGCGAAAATGGGTGGAATTCTGTTCGAAGATGTGATCTGCTACGGTATCTGTCATTCTGTGCCTTTTCAGGTAGTTCGGCTGGAAATGGGTCACGAGAATCGCCCGCAGACCGCGCGGATCGTGGACGCGTTCGTTTACAACCACGTGAAGCGCCTGAATCGAGAAGCTCTGGTCGGAATCTTCTCCAAAGAGCGACGTAGGGAGTTCGAACGAGATGATGCGAGTGTAAGGCTTTTGGAGCCAGTAAAACGGGTTGGTTCAGCACCGATAAAGCTCCGAATCGCTTCCAAGAATGCTTTGATTCTACCACAAGAAGGTTCTGCGGAAGAGAAAGACGAACCCGGTCGATCGCAAACTCTACCCTGCAAAGATCCCAAGTTGGGATTCCCAACGAATCGAGCCGAAGTCCACGAAGATCAACTGAAGCCTGGAGAACCCACGTAACAGCTTCCACGGAAGAGGAAAGTGACGGAACTGAAAGAAGATCGAAGAAGATCAGCTGAAGCTAGAGTAGGCGCTTGATCAGCCCAAGTGGGAACTCTTTGGACGTTGAAAGTTCTGTTTTATGTTTCGCGTGTAGTTACCGTACGAATGCGTCGTTTCAGAACTGACGAACCTCAAGAAAGCCACTCTACAGCCACTTTGCCCAGAACAATGAGGACGAACGGAACAAATTGATCCGTTCCGTTCTGAAGACGCTCTCTACAAGAGGTAGGTCGGTCCTCCACTAACTCTCACTGTAAGCGCCGCAGTTTCAGAGATTGATCGATGTGTTTCAGAAGGTCCTCTACTGTGTCCTCGTTATGTTCACCGTGTTCGCAGTCTACATGATCTCCTCGAAGGAAAGGAAGTCTTGCAAGGCGTGCCCAGAGAATTGTAGGGCTGGCCCCCAGACCGTCGACAAAAAGGAGGAGGTAACGCTTTTGAACCTGTAAGGCTTCATTTCTGTTTTGAAAAAATCGGATAAGGCTTTAGAAATCTTTTGTCGCACTTAGCTTATGTTTAGCACACCTTAGACGGCCTACAGTTTTCCTTAAATGACACAGTATGTCTTGAAGCCACTGTTTTCAGCTTTCTCTGCTAATCAGTTTCGATGAGCTTCTGTCATTTGACGGCGGTTAATCTCATCAACGTTTCAGAGTCTTCTTGCAGCTGTGAAACGTTCCACAAATGGCAGACTTAACAATTAAAATGAGCTTTACAATTAACAAACTTCCCAAAACTAGATTTGATCTTTTGCATATTTGCGTGTATAGTATGCTGGTAAGCAACGGGGGCATTTTTGATAACCTGAAACCAGATTCGCTGAAATGAAGGTCAACAATTTTGCTTTTTGTGGCTAAGGAGAAAGTGGAGAGTAAGTACATACCTTAACAGATTGAAACGAAAGTGCTGCCATGTTCCAAAAAGCTGCAAAGATTAGGGAACTGTACAAAAAGACTGCAACGTCGTAGGAGGCAGCATTCATTCGTTTTACGTGTCATTTGGAAGTTTAGATGTATACTGTTACTCTATACTGTTATGACTATTTCTATTTTACCCAATTTTGTTTTTGTGACACCTTGAAGTTCAAGGTGTCACAATGGCAAATTGCGCATTTTAGAAATGGGTTCAAGGCTTGAACCCATTTCTAAAATGTGCACTTTGCCTTGTTAACAAAGAAAAACCCAATCAAAAAATTTTTGCAAACCGAACTTTCGTGAAACGTTTGTAAAACGTTTCACAACCCAAAATAAACGTTTTAAAAATTTGAAAAAACAACTGTTAAACGATTCACAAACATAAATGGCGAAATGAAAAGTGTGAAACGTTTCACGACGGATAGAATATAAGTTTACAATTTTCAGGTTGTATTGTGTCTTATTTAACAGTCAAATGTCCGTTTAAAACCTTATTCCTAACCAATGAAACCATCTCCGTAGGCAATAAACTCATTTTCAACATTTTACAACCCACACCCATCTTCAACGACCGCTAATCGGTGCTAATTCTACGTCATCGCTGGGGGCATCCAGCACACCCCGACAAGGACGTCACAACGGAGTAAATCGCCCCAGCAAACCCAGAGATAAGACGCGCGTCTCCGATGCTGCTGCTGCCACTGACTTCGACACCCGCTCGCCCGTCGATCAATCGTTGGGGTCTCCTCTCGACCGTCGCCGATCGATTTACTTTCCGGTAATTTTGTGGTTTATGGACCCTATTGACCCTGCGATTCCAAGAAAACGATCGGATTCTAATTTTGCGCTAGGGTTTTGTTTGCTTAGCAAGTGGGTTCGCGTTCAATTAAGCCGAGAATGACTTCTGCCTTTGCCTAGGGTGTACTTAACACACGTCAAAGTGGTCTCCCAGAGGCGACGAGCGTCGTCAAACGTCTCCGGTCGCTTATCACACCCAGTTTTATAGGTAATTTTGCAGAACAAAGGAATAAAAGCGCTTGGAGTGGGGCTACGGGTGAATTTGGTTAGACTGTTAGTTCGTAATTTGAAGTCTTCAAGTGGATTGATTCTGAAATGTGCAAATTATAGATCGGTCTTAGCGCAGGTCAAAAATTGGTCACAGGTCAAAAATCGTCTTTAGGGTCGACAGGTGCTTGTTTGTAGCTTCCACTTTTAAGGTGTAAAACTGATTTTCTGGCTAATGATCTAAAGCCAAAGTTGGCTGAAAACACTGACTAAAAACTGGCTTAAAAACGTTTATCATGCAGACCATACTTCAGTTGTCGATCGATCGATTGTAACCCAAATTCACATTTCCAAAACTGCCATTTTTTGCCGTTTTTAGCTAAAAGCGCTCCTTTCCATTTCCGCTTAGACGTCATCACTGCAATTTAGAAAGCTGCTCTCGTCACTTTTGTTTACCTTTTTCCATCTCATCAATTTTTTGTCATTTGCCACAAAATCACGAAAATTGTTGTTTACTCCTTATTTTCCTATTTTTCTTCTTTCATCACAGGATTATTATTCCAGATGTACTCGCGACCGTCTCATCCCCACTCTCCGCTCCACAAACAACTCTTAACAGTACTCAACCAGACTGTTCCGAAAGATGACAAAATCAGGGTTGTGAACCTTGAGGAGCAGTATGTGAAGATTAGACGATTAGGTCAAGGAAGGTTTGGGGAGGTGGTGCAGTTCCAGAAAAAAGGAACCAATCAATGTCTGGCCGGGAAGATTGTCAATATGGAGATGTTCAACCACTTCCTTCAGGATATAGGAAAAATCAAAGCTGTAAGATTACGGTAGATTTTAGATAATTATGACTTTGAGACTATTTTAGAGGCTAGAAACGTTCATAAAGGAGTATCGAATACTGCATCGTCTCAGCAATGGTCCTGGGAAGGAACGCTTGGCTCAGTTTTTGGGCATTTTTTCTGACTTTGAGAGGCTTATCGTCTTCACTGAGTTTATGAGCAGAGGGTCCGTTAAGGATCTCTTGGCTGACCAAGCACTTCAGGAAGAGGTCGCCTATAAGTACTTCTATCAAGCCTGTGAAGGTCTGGATTTCCTGCACAATCAGAGGCCTCCGGTCATCCACAGAGACATCAAGGCAGCCAACCTCCTTATAACCATGGATGACTGTATCAAACTGGCGAATTTTGGATTGGTCCGAGATCTGGCCGTTGATGGGTTTGGGATAGCCGTGGCCAGTGAGGTAACGGTGGATTTCCGAGGAACGTTGCTGTATGTGGCTCCAGAGGTCCTAACGAGTCAGCTGGGACCTGGTGATAGGAAAGCCTATGGGAAGCCCGCGGATGTGTGGTAAGTGCGACGGTTTTAAGCTGCAATTTTGGCACGTGAAACGTTTCAGTTTTCATATTATCCATTTTAGGGCGCTTGGCTGCACTTTCATCGAAATGCTGGTCCGGAACCCTCCCCATTTTGAGTACTTTGGCAAAGTGCAGTCAGAAATTCAGTCAGAACTGCTCCAAAGAGCCAACGGCCCTCCTGAGAACGTAAGCTTCAAAATCCGTTTTAAATCCTAGCCTAAAATTTCATTCCATTCCAGCAACTCCCTTACCTGTCTAAAAATCTCATCCCCTCAGCTTCAAAGAACATCCGCTTCATTGTGGACAAAATCTTCGAAAAACAGCCAGATCTTCGGCCTACCGTATCCCATCTTGTCACTGTAATGACTGAGCATGAGAGGACGCCTCATACAAGCCTAGATGACATCTATTCTGAGGCTCATGCGTCCACTTCTGGACATAATTACCTGGAATTGGAGGCGCTTAACGAACACGACGAAAATGAGGACAAAAAAGCCAAGATTGAGGGAAATGGGTCCAGGACAAAACGGCCTCAACTGAACAAAATGGCCGCTTTTGAGCAAATTGAGTTGAGTCCAAATCTGAAGAAGAAGTCAGACGAAAAACCTCCCAAGAAAAAACGAGAAAAAGTGAATTTTTCGAATAATTTACGGGAATTCCTGAACTACCATTGGTTCAAGGCTTACTACTTTAGCAGTGAGTTGCTTCTATCGACCTAAGAATTTCTTAAAAGTCCCTATTTTTAGCGATTCTCTGCAAATCCGTGACGTTTGTCCTGCTTTTTCTAATCCTAGGCGTAGGGGCTCTGATGGCCTTCTTTTTCACCGCTCTCCTAATTGTCTCCGGCGCGAGAGCTGTAATAAGGAATCTCTGCGAATGTGATCTCAACACTCCTAAATACATCCTCATCAGTGGCATTTTCTTCATTCTTCTGTTCGCCTTGTTTTTTAGGTAAGTGTGGAAGTTGGAAACGTTTCACAGTCCCGAAAACTTATCTGAGACTGTGCAACGTTTCACAAATAGTAATTCTTTGAATCCTTATTTTTCAGTTGCTGTCTCATCGCCCTAGGCGAGTACAAGTTCCGAATGGCCAATCGTGACATGCGAAAATCGCGATTTTTCGTTCCACGACCCTCGAGAGACATCCAACTCTTTGGTATCAAGGTCATCAGGAGCAAAAAAGAGTCCGAGAAAGAGGAAGAAGAGCATAAGGATCATGACATCGAAGCAGGAGAAATGCGTGACTACTACAGGCCGAGGAGACACGTGGAGGAGAGGAATTTCCATGATTTGTATGACGAAAGAGAAGAGAGCGAGTCGGTGATGTAGGAAAGAGGAGAGGTCTGTGCTAGGATATGTGTAAAATGTTATCTGTAAGTATTTGAGTGTAGTAAAGAGCGTTTTGTGATGGTTGAGAAACGTGTCACAGTCGTTTCACAATCAAGATTAAAGTATGGAGCTGTCTGGTCAGAGCGTCGGTCGAAAGAAGAAAAGAGAAAGAAGTAGAAAGTAGAAAGAAGGAAACCACTTCGATCCTGCGCACTGGGTTCTGTTGAGCCAGGCAACATCGCGAAGACCCTCATCGGCGTCGTGGATGGAAAGAAGGTTTTGCGTTAGGAGTGCTATTTGAGGGCTTTCAATCAGGTGGTCGTGGAATGTGTGCCGACGGGATGCGATTATGCAAAGATTGCCGGAGATTCGAACATTACGTGGTCCAACTGCTTTTTCATTGAGTATGTTCCTCATCCCCCTCTCTCGTTTAATACACTCTTCCAGGGACTGCCCCATTGCAACTGGCCCGATGGGTCTCTTCGACACAGTCCTCGTGTTTCCCAAGGACCCGATCGAGTAAGTCCTCTCCTCCCCTTCTAATCTTTCTTTCTGCTCAGGAGACCCGATATTCCGCCAACCACACTGTGGCCCACGACGACCGAGGCTTCCACCACAACGGTCAGCACAACGACCAAGCGCTCCACGCCCCAAAAAGCAGGATTCGACTACGAAGCAGCGGATAGAGAACAGCGGGAGGTGCACGCTGCAGAGCTAAAATACAACAAGAATCAGGAGCAAAACCTGAAGCTTTTCGTCGCGTTCTTCATCATAGATATAATTTTTTCTGAATTAATGCGGAAATATAAATTTAAGAACATGTTTATTCGACTTGGGAGCGGATCGAGAGCAGCGGTTGGGGATGGAATTCAATTCAATGAGCGCAAGACGCCACAAAACCGTTCAAAATGGTTAGAAATTCACTTCATTGGCCATTCTGAAGATTATTCGAAAGCTCGTAACTACACTATTTAACTCTGCTTTCAAACTCGTGGGCGACAGGCCGGCGACAACCTCGGCGACAGCGACATGAGTTTAAACACCCTGTCGCTGTCGCCGTCGTTGTCGCTGTCGCCCACGAGTTTGAAAGCAGAGTTAAAAATCGATGCGACCAAAAATAAATGTATGAGCGCCCCCAGAATTGAAACTCAAATCCGCGCGGCCTTCGGCCGCGCGCAATAGTGTAGTTTTAGGTGCTTGGCTTGGAATCGGCGAAACCGACCGCTCTCGGGGAATTTCGACGTTCGAAATTACGTTTGGTCCATTTCAGACACGAAAGTGCAAAGTGCCGCGTTGGCGGCCCGTAGCGAACGGCTGTGAACGGTTGCAGACAGCAGACACTGCAGAACCAGACGCAGACGGCCTCCAACGCGATGTTTGTCTATGGACGTGCATTTAAAGAGCGGAGCGATCGGTTCGCCATTCGACCGGAACTCCGTCGCGCCACTTCGCTTTCGGTCCGCCCGCCGAGATGCTCCGCCGCCCGTCGCCGACTCCGCCGCCCTGCTGCTCCTACGCACCGCCAACTCCCGCGTGTGCCGTCCGCCCCCAGCCCGGCGACTCCGCCGCGCTTCTCTGCCACTCCAAGCGGCAGATTCTAGGTGAGCCAGTTTTTAGATTTGGTTAGTTGCCGTTTTGGAGCAAATTTCTGAATTTTGGGAGGCGAAATTTGGTAAAATTTTACGTCGATTTGGAGTGAATTTCGATGGAATTTTAGGTCATTCTAGAGCACAATTACACCCTTGTCATTTTCACCATCTCCTTGTGCATCTCTAAGACAGTCAGTAGATATACATCTTTTGTGTTTCAGGCCATGATTTTGAGGCTTTTGAGGCAACGAAAATTGGGAAAACGTTTTGACGTCATTTTGGAGCACATTTCGCTGTTCTTTTTGGCCATTTCTGACACAAATTTCCGCTCCAAAAATTGGGTTTTTGGGTCGATTTTTCTCATCTCTCTGAGTATCTTTGAGATTTTTTTCAGCTGCTCGTTATCTGCGTTCCAGGCTTCAGATTTTGGAAAGATAGCGCTCCTGAAAATCGACAGAAATCGTTCCATTTTGTGGACCAATTTTGGTCACTTTTGGAAGGGTTTTGCGCCTGGTATTTGGCTCATTTTGCCTCGAAATTGTGCGCCCCTATTCGCTACATTCCTGGACTCATTCTGCGTATTTGCGGGACTCAATTTTGGACCAATTTCTATGTTTTGAAGCTTAATTTTATCATTCTTTCTAGGCAAGAATCGCCCGCTGCAACTGTCCGATGTGCGCTCCACCTTCACCGGCTTCCACATCGTCTTCGCGGCCGTCGTCCTCGCGCTCTGTGCCTCCATCGGCTCCGGTTAGTTGCTCTTCTGTGTCTCCGGTGTGCCTCAAACTGCGCTTTTTTAGCCATCGCGCCGCCAGCTTCCACGGACAAATGCGCCGACATCAAGACAGAAGGCTACAGGATCGGGTTCTATCTGAACGGACAGACCTGCAGTCCCACGTTCAAGGGTACAGAGGTCGATCTTCTGAAGGTATACAACGATTGGGCATACCAAAACAAGATACCGGATTTTAGTGAGATCTATTTTGCATATCGTTTTTTCAATCGATTCTCGTTTTTAGAACCCATCACCGCTCGTCTTCTGCACGGCTACGACACAAGTTACGCTTTGCTCTACGAGGCCGGGGAAGTGTTAGATATGGGCAATAATTTTTTTGTTTTCAACCCCCATTCAAATAACAAAGTGAAGCCGCACGAGTGGACACGCTCAGAGGACGAGTCAGTTGTCTTTTTGATGGTGTGGATGATCTGTATTTCAACATTCAGGCTGTTCGCTTTTCCTGACGTAACGATCAGAGTCATCACAGACCCAGCGAAGGTCGACCCAGCGAAAATCACCTTTTTCGATGACGTTGTCTTTGTCGGTGGGAAGAGGATCAATATCACCCGGAGCTTGAGCGAGCATAAGGCGATCAAAGCAGGGAAAATGGATCCGCAGGTCACCTACGTATGATTGAGTTTTCTCTTGATCCTCTTCGATTATCTTCCTTGCAGAAAGAAGGAAACCACTTCGATCCTGCGCACTGGGTTTCTGTTGAGCCAGGCAACAGCGCGAAGACCCTCATCGGCGTCGTCGATGGAAAGAAGGTTTTGCGTGAGGAATGCGTCCTGGGTGAAAACAACCTCACTTTTATCAAAGTGATGTGTTCCGAGTTTTGCTCTCAACTGCACATTGCGGGAGAACCGGACTCCAAAAGGTCCTACTGCTTTTTCATTGAGTAAGTTCCTCAACCCCCTCTCTCGTTTAATCCACTCCTCTTCCAGGGACTGCCCCATTGCAACTGGCCCGATGGGTCTCTTCGACACAATCCTCGTGTTTCCCAAGTACCCGATCGAGTAAGTTTTCTCCATCCCAACGCTTCTAATCCGCCTTTCTCCTCAGGAGACCCAAAATTCCGCCGCCCACACTGGCGCCCACGACGACCGATATCGTGGTGCTGACCACCACGGTCAACACCACGACCGAGCTCTCCACGACACAAGAAGCGGGATTCGACTACGAAGCAGCGGATAAACGGCAACGGGAGATCAACGCTGCAGAGCGAAAATACAGCGAGGGCAAGGAGCGAAAGCTGAAGCTTTTCGTCGCGTTCTTCATCATAGATATAATTTTTTTCTGAATTAATGCAAAAATATATATTTAAAGGTGACCGGACATTTGCGTCCCGGACATTTGCGTCCCAGATTCAGACATTTGCGTCCCGGACATTTGCGTCCCGCGAAACCAGACACTTGCGTTCCGGACATTTGCGTCCCAGACACAAACCAGACATGTGCGTCTCGAATGATGGCGTGGAGGGTTGGGTGTGGCCTTTGGGAACTTTTCAATGTGGTTTTTGCGGCGAAGCCGCCTGGCAGCGGGGATTGTAGGCGCGAGGCGGCCTCTTTCAAACAGCGGGGATAGTAGGCTGGGGCTGACCTCCTGGAGCATCTTAGGCTTAGGCTTGGACATTTTTATTATGGTTTTTGCGCCGAAGGCGCCTGGAAGCGGGGTGTGTAGGCTCAAGGCGGCCTCTTTCAAACAGCGGGGATAGTAGGCTGGGGCTGGCCTCCTGGGGCATCTTAGGCTTAGGCTTGGACATTTTCATTATGGTTTTTTGGGAGCGCCGAAGGCGCGACATACATTTTCGACTTACATTTTCCCCAGTGATTTGCTCGAAACGCTTTGAAAATGCGACAAAACGCGCGAGAATCGGCTGGCCAGACGCACATGTCTGGTTTGTGTCTGGGACGGTGTCTGGGACGCAAATGTCCGGAACGTAAATGTCTGGTTTCGCGGGACGCAAATGTCCGGGACGCAAATGTTCGGGACGCAAATGTCTGAATCTGGGACGCAAATGTCCGGGACGCAAATGTCCGGGACGCAAATGTCCTGGTACCTATTTAAAAACATGTTTATTCGGCTTGGGAGAGGATCAACCCGTTCGAGCAGCGGTTGGGGGATGGCATGACCGTTTCTAGACCAGCGGATTCGCTGTCGAGAGTCTGGCTTCATTTCCAGCGTGGAGTGGTTTGGGAGCGGTCGGTTTCGCTCGCTTCAAGCCTCCAGATTGGAAAAAGTTTTAGAGCTCTTACTAGCCGAATCGCCGACTACGTCGGCTCTTCGCCTAGGGTGGCCTTCGGCCTCCGTCGTTTTGGCCATTTTTGGCGTTTCTCAACAGACCGAACTTTGATCTGAAACGTTTCTCAATCCTGCTTTTGGCTTTCAGACGTTCATCGTATTCTCAAGCATTTCATTCGTTGAGTGACATTTTAAATTTCGATACACATTTAAAGGGACACGGTCACCGTTTTTTGCACGATCACAGATCGCCTCATTTCTGGGGCAGGTGGGTTTTTGAAGACGCTGATCACGATTCTGGCGTCAGAATGGCGAGAAACGGCTTCAGGACTGCGCAATATGGCAAAGTTAGGATAAGACAAAAAAGAGAATTTTACCAGTCATTGAGCGGTCCCGACGCGACAATCCTGATCAAGACGCACTCGCTTACGGTGAAATCGGATTTTGCGTGGTGTAGCACTTCCATCGGCGATTTGACGCAGATTTGACGCAATCAGATCGTGGCGGGACCCACCATCATTTCAAAATTGGTTCGCCGCGATTTGACGCAGGGATTTACCGATCTGCCGCGCGGCAAGTCCGTTTCTGATCGTCTGTTTTGGTGCGTATGCGTGCCAATCTTGCTAATACTCGCTTTACGTTAAGGTAAGTCATTTATTCGTCATGTACACCATAAATAGGATCGAAATGGACATCTTGGAGTCGCATAAGGCACGTTGGTCGATCGGACCACTTGGTCGTGTGGTTTGGACTGTAGACATAGATGGTTATGTTTAAAGCAAGAGCAGCCATTTGAAGTTCGAAGTCGGTCATAAAAGTGCGATTCTTCTCCATTCTTTCGATGTGGACTTCAATGCTCAGGCCTTCGCGCTTCCGATAAGACATCCAGCGTCTGTTTTCCTGCACAGAATTGCCATTTGCTATGAGCGGCCAAATAAAGATCTCGATCTGTTGCGAAGATCATAAGACCGAGGTCTTCTTTGTTTGCAAGCAGAAAAGGCTCTTCCTCGCCAGGATAAGCTTCGGTCCATAATAGATGTTTAAGTATTCCTTCTGTAGACGTTTTTTCCGGTCCGCAAGCGTGATAAGCTACCCCTCATTCGGTGGTACGGGGTCAGGATTTGTGACAACTCCTCGCCACCTCCCTGCGTAGTCCGGCGATGCAATTGGTCGAATGCTTCTCTTGGCCAAACTAACAAGGGAACATTCCCAAGTGTGAAATTCAAATCGAGCTGAAAATTGGTGAGTAGATAGATCTCGACGCGCTGATTCCGGAAAAATAGGTCTTACCTGCGAATGCGAGGTCTAAAGTGCCTAAAAGTGCATGTCTAAAACGGGAAAACCGACCGCTCAGCAGCCGTTCACCAGGTTCAAATGGCTCCCGCCTGAGACTGAAATGGCTCCTGTCTGGTCCTGCAAAATGCGTCTCGTCTGCAGTTCAGACGCGGAGACGTCATTTCGGCTGGAAGAGTCGGTTGTTTTGCTGCCAGGCCAAGAGGTTGAGCATCGACGCCAGGTTTTTCCGTACCGCAACAACGGATTCGTGCTTTAGGCGGCAGAGAAGCTCCGTTAGTCGTCGATGAAACGCCTTCAGCTGTCGGTTGAAGAAGACATCGAGGGGTTGGAGTTGTCCGGTCGTCCTTGGCGGAATGGTCAGGCAGTCGATCCTCTCCGGCCCACCAAATTCTTCTTGGGCCTTTTTGTAACCGGGCCAGGAGTCTACAAGCAGGATCGCTTCCTTCATTCGGCTTGAAAACTTCCTCGATCCATGTCTTCGTGAGCTCACTGGTCATAAGCCCGCTCTTGGAGTGTTCGCAGCGCATATGAGTGAACTCTTGGAGTTCTCGGTAGAAGCATTGCAGGGCTTTCCATTCTTGGAAGCAGACAAACAGGGGCAGTTGGAGTTGTCCGGCAGAGCTGATCACGGGTTGGAGGGTCAGGCTGTGTGTGAGAGCATTTTTCCGCTGCACTACGACTTCCACTTTCTTGACTCCTTTGGTCGGGAGCGTCCGTCCTGCGCGAAGTTCAAGCTGGAGTCTCGTTTGATCGGAATTGTAGACTTTTTGAACGCCATTTCAGTCTCAGGCGGGAGCCATTTGAACCTGGTGAACGGCTGCTAAGCGGTCGGTTTTCCCGTATTAGACATGCACTTTTAGGCACTTTAGACCTCGCATTCGCAGGTAAGACCTATTTTTTCCGGAATCAGCGCGTCGAGATCTATCTACTCACCAATTTTCAGCTCGATTTGAATTTCACACTTGGGAATGTTCCCTTGTAAGTCTCCTCGAACTAAAATTACATTCGAATGCATAAAACCATGATATATTCGCCTATTCTGATCGCTTTCCCATTATTAACCTCGGAACTCGTGGATTTTGTATGTATTATATCCCAGAGACGCTGATCCGAAGTTAAAATCAATGTAGATCGATGTATAACTCCTTTATCGGTAAAATTCAGGTTGAAATAATCCCTGTAAAAGACACAAATTACTCGGAACACAACTGTTCAAAGTTCTAATCAATTTGTTTCAGCCTCTTTGCAGTTTTTAAGCTAAAAAACTCCTCTAGGAAGGCTGCCTATGATTCATTGATTGTTCCAATGGCACAGGGTGCCGCTGAAGTGTTGAGAAAAAGGAATCTTTGACACCCGAACCCCAGTTTTTAGTCATTTTTGACGTTTGTGTGATTTTTTACGTGGTCCAACCATTGAACTAGCTTAAACTGATCAAGCAAGCTACATTGAAGCTTGAAAAGGCCTGGGGATGTCGTTCTACGAACAGAACACTAGAGAATCGTCTCTAACCCTTCAATTATCAGTTTCATCGTTTCAAATTGAAAATGGGTCCCGCAACGATTTCCCTGCGTCAAATCGCCCGATGGAAGTGCATACGCACCGGATTTGGGCGTGGTGTTTCGCAGTAAGTGGCACAGAATGCCAAGATGCTGTGTAAAGTGCAGCTTCCAGGGGAAAACAGGATCGCTCAAATGCAAAAGTTCTGATATGCACAGGAAAAGAAGCATGTGCCACAATAAGTAGCGTGTTTGGAGGGTGGGAGCGTGTTCGCGCATTGGTTTATGCATCGGGTTCGCGGTGGAAGTAACAAAAAGTGGTTGTAAAAAACGGTTCAAAATGGTTAGAAATTCACTTCATTGGCCATTCTGAAAATTATTCGAAAGCTTGTAAAGCGCTTCACGCGCAAAAACCTGTCATATATCAGTTCCGTACTACAGAGGTAAACTAATGGAATTCAGAAAAAAACTGTTTTGGGATTTTTTGAACAGATTTTGGGACGCATAGGGCGGAATGATCGGGCAGTTTGCTTTGGGCACACTTTGTGCTTGTCAGGATCGACCTTTGAAAGCGGATTCCAGGCCAAACGATCTCGGAAGTGATTCAAATTGTGCAGTTTTAGGTGCTTGGCTTGGAATCGGCGAAACCGACCGTTCTCGGGGAATTTCGACGTTCGAAATGACTTTTGGCCAAATTCAGACATAAAACTGAAAAGTGCCACGCTGGCAACCCGGAGCAGACGGCTGTGAGCGGTTCCAGACAGCCGACACTGCAGAACCAGACGCAGACGGCCTCCAACGCGACGTTTCTGTCTACGGAGGTGCATATAAGGAGCGGCGGGCGGTCGATCGGTTGGCCATTCGACCGGAACTCTGTCGCGCCATCTTCCGCCCTGCCGAGATGCTCCGCTGCTCGTCGCCGACTCCGCCGCCCCGCTACTTCAACCCCGAGCTCCGCTCTGGCTTCTCTGGCGCACCACCGACTCCCGCGAGTGCCGTCTGCCCCGACTTCGGCGACTCCGTCGCGCTTCTCTGCCACTCTAAGCGGCAGATTCTAGGTGAGTCAGTTTTTAGATTTGGTTAGTTGTTAGTAACTAGCCGAATCGCCAACTACGTTGGCTCTTCGCCTAGGGTGGCCTTCGGCCACCGTCGTTTTAAACAACGGCCGCTTTTCAATCTTCAAAATCCACCCAAACACTTTACACTTAACCCTCTTACCCCAACAAAACCACTAAACCCCGTTTCAGACAACTAACCTATTCCCAGACACTCCCACTCCACAACTGCCATTTCCAACAGAGCCATAAACATCGGACCAGTCGGTCAAACGTCTGGTCAATTTCATCTTTTTCTGTGGAACCTTTTTTGCTTAGACTGTCGGAATTTCTGGATTTTGGTGTGTGACAATTGTGAAAATTTGACGTCGATTTGGAGTGAATTTTTGGTCAATCTGAAGCGTAATTACACCCTCAAATCGGTCATTTTCGCCATCTCCTTGTGCATCTCTAGGACAAACAGAAGATCATTTTCAGGTGCTCGTTATCTATTGCAGGCCTCGGATTTTGTTAGATAGCGCTCCTAAAAATCGGCAGAAATCGTCCCTTTTTGTGGACTGCTTTTGGCCTGTTTTGAAAGAGTTTTACGCCTGGAATTTGGCTGATTTTGCCTCGAAATTGTGCGCCCCGATTTGCTACATTCCTAGATTCCTTGTGCTTATTCGCGGGACTCAATTTTGGACCAATTTCCATGTTTTGAAGCTTCATTTTATTTCCATTCTTTCCAGGCAAGAATCGCCCGCTGCGACCGTCCAAAATCCGCTCCACCTTCGCCGGCTTCCGCATCGCCTTCGCGGCCGTCGTCCTCGCGCTCTGCACCTCCATCGCCTCCGGTTAGTTGCTCTTTTGTGTGTCCATGTGCCTCAATCAACGCTTTTTTAGCTGATCAAGCCAACGCGCCGCAAATGGACAAATCCACGGACAAATGCGCCGACTTCAAGACAGCGGGTTACAAGATCGGATTCTATCTGGACGGAGAAACCTTTAGTCCCATGTTCAACGGCACCGAGATCGACCTTATGAAGGAATACAACTATCGGGCAGACAACAAGAAGAAGCCGGGTTTTGGTAAGATGTCCTTTATATATCGTTTTTTGAATCGACTTTCGTTTTTAGAACCCACCACCGCTCGTCTGCTGCATGGTTACGACACAAGCTACGCTTTGCTCTACGAGGCCGGGCATACGGCAGATATTGGCAAAAAAGTGTTCATTTTCAACCCCTATTCAAATAACAAAGTGGAGGTGCACGAGTGGACCCGCTCAGAGGAAGGGTTGGTTGTCTTTTTGATTTTGATTTTTCTGTATTTAAACATTCAGGGTGTTCAATTTTCCTGATGTAACGATCAGATTTTCCATCGGAAATGTCAATCCTGCTGAAATCACATTCTTCGATGACGTCGTCTTCGCCGGTGGGAAGAAGATCAACATCACCCGAAGCTTGAGCGAGCATGAGGCGGTTGAAGCTGAAGACATGGATCCTCAGATTTCCTACGTACGTTGGGTGTTCTAATAATTCTTTTAGTGTCTTCATTGTAGAAAGAAAAAAACCACTTCGACCCTGCGCACTGGGTTTCTTTTGAGCCAAGCAACAGCACGAAGACCCTCATCGGCGTCGTGGATGGAAAGAAGGTTTTGCGTGAGGAATGCGTCCCGGGTTTACACAACCACTTTTTTATCAATGTGAAGTGTGACGAGGTTTGCTTTAGAATGACAATTACGGGAGATTTAAAGTCCTACTGCTTTTTCATTGAGTAAGTTCCTCATCCCCCTCTCTCGTTTAATCCACTCCTCTTCCAGGGACTGCCCCATTGCAACTGGTCCCATGGGTCTCTTCCACACAGTCCTTGTATTTCCCAAGGACCCGATTGAGTAAGTCCCCTTTACCCCAACGCTTCTAATCCTTCTTTCTCCTCAGGAGACCCAAAATTCCGCCACCCACATTGGCGCTCACAACGACCGAGGCTTCCACCTACACGGTCAACACCACGGCTAACAGCTCCGCGACCGAAGAAGCAGGATTTGACTACGAAGCAGCGGATAGACGACAACGGGAGATCAACGCCGCAGCGATAAACCGGAAGCTAAAAGTGATGCTCAGCGTTGCGTTCTTCATCATCGTCCTCTTTCTCTGTGCCTGCGGCTACCCTTGCAGTTGTTGGCTATTGAAAGTGCACCTGAAGGATGCGGAAAGGGAGAGGCGGTTGGACGGGTTTTACGAATTTTGTGAAGAAAACACTGATTGGCAGAAGAGCCCGGAAGGAGTGGAGCAGATTAGGAACTGGCATATGAAACGCGAAAAGTGGCACAACAAGTTGAAGAGGGAAGGAAAGTGGCTGGTCGATGGGGTGATTCCGATACCGAGAGACGAGGACGGCGAGCCGTATCATCCTGGAGTATCCAACAGAGTTATCAAATGGAAGAGGGAGATAAATCTGCTGCTGAAGGCCAGAGAAGAGGCTGCGGCAGCGATCGAGCAGGAGAGACTCGCGAAGGAGAAGGCGGAAGCCGAGTTGAGCGACTCACCGAACATAATTGATTGTGTAAGTACTTTTTTCGAAATTGTTTTACTTACATACTCTAACCGCTTCCAGGATGAGCACACAGAAGAAACGCAGGGCTACGAAGACGACACACAGCAGTCACAGTCGAAACATCTAACGGAGAAGGTAAAGGCGGCCGTGAAGAACTGAAGACGTTTCCGGATGTGTCCTGGAGGTATTTGTAAGAAAAACGGCTAAAAAGAATCCGTGTCGAAAAGAACTCGCAGAGAAAGACAGTCTGGTGTGTTGCTTTCGAGCGGTCGCTTGAGGGACTGACAGACACCGTTGCCAGCTCCAAGACAAAGTGAGTCTCGAAAAGCGGTCAAACACGAGCTTGTTTCTTCGAGTCGAATGCAGCCAGGTCTAAACACGACTCGAAGATCTGTCTACGACGGCTTCAAAACCTGTTTTAGAGCTTCTCCCAAAATTGGACCGGTCAGTGTTTGGCTCTCAAACTTAGGACACCTAAATAACAAAATGAACCCATATTTATTCCACATCCACACTTCGTCAATGTTTCAATCTCAACAATCTCCATCAGCGCGTTGAACTTTGGCGTCGTTCCATCGAGAGGCGGCGCTCCAGAAAGGGTTGATTCATCCTGATCCCATGAAGCGCTTCAGCGAGCTTCAGGCATCGGGTTTTCGGCTTCAAGGAGTGGAGACTCGCTTGAAGAGCTTCCAATCCTGCATCCGCGTGAGCTTCATCGCGTTCTGAGAATATTTTCTTGAGATTCGGGGCAACCTTCAAGCATAAGGAGAAGGTCCAAAGCTTCGGTTTAGCGTTGATTTCGTGCAGGAGATCGTCCAGCAGCGAGGATTCTTCGGTGTGGACGTTTTCCGCGACGACTTCTTTGATTCCTCGAGTTTGAAACCTCTTGATGATAGAATTCCTAAGCTTCAAACTGCGTTCCAGGCGGCTCATGACTTTCTCGTGGCCGGAACGGGCTTTATGGAAGACTGAGGTAGGGCGACTAATGCTTCTGAAAGGCTGAGGAAAGGCGTGTTGCGCCTTACAGAAACCTGAAAAACGACAATTCAGGCTTTAAAAATCGATTTTTAGGGTCCATTACAGCTCTGGGTCTTTGTCCAAACGTTGACGTTATTCTGCCTAACTATCGCCAAGCGAGGCGACACCATTGAGCCTGGAGCGCGAAAGGACAATTCGTCCAGTTCGTCCAGCTCGTCCTGTTCGTCCTGTTCGTCCTGTTCGTCCAGCGGCTCGAGCGAACGCGCGGAGTCGGACTCCGAGAGCGGCAGCGGGAACGAAGATTCAAATGGAGCGCGCGCGAGATAGTCGCGTCGAGACCGGCGATTAGGCGACGGTCGCCGAAGAAGACGGTGCGAGGATTTATTGTTTTGTTGTTCGCTTTTGGCGTCGGTGTGACGTTTTTGTTATTAACGCGAATAAACGAATCGTTTTCGCGTGTCGTCGTTCTGGGATTCATCACCGCGTGGCCGTCATATTTGGGATACGACGTTTGGCGAGCAAACCCAGTGAAGCATCGTTTTTATGGTGCATCGTGCCTAACAAGAAGGCCACCACAACGACGACGGCATATTCAGCAACGAGAGACTCGTTTCGCACGAAGCAGCAAGCGAATTTTCGCGGCAGTTGGAGCATCCGTCGGACGGATTGCCAGAAGTACGCAGGATTCAGATCCGAGAATGACCAGAGCAATAAGGGGACGACAAGCCGTGTTGACACGGAAAGTGAACGCGCTCCTCAAATTCGTGTCGACGTCGCGCGATAAGACGCAGCCGGAGACGAGGTCGTCGACATCGGAGCCGTTCGTACGGCTGACGACGATCACAGAAAACAAGGCAGCCGTCCAGGAGAAGATTAAAGCAGTGGAGGACGAGAGGAACACGTTCGACGCGTTCATCGACGAACTCACAGAACATGAGCAGGACACAGCCAAGGAATCCGTCAACGAAAGCGTCAGGAAACTGAATGAAGCAATCGCTGACGCCGATGATTACGTAGGTGAACTGGAAGCGGAGGAGCTCGCACTGAAAGTAGCAGTGGAAGTCGCAAAAAATGCGGCGGAGCGGAACGCGATCATGAATGGCACGGTCGCCAACCAGTCAAGCTTAGCGGATTTGTCGTCCAGCTTCGCCGCGATGGGGGATAGTTCTCCAGTTCCCGTTTTTGCAGGAGAACCCGTTGATTGGCCGTATTGGATCACATTGTACAACGAAGCCGTCCACAACCAGCAGATGTCGAACCTTGGCAAGTTCAACAAGTTGCTGAAAGTGGTCAAGGGTCCCGCGTTGAGCACAGTGCGTCGATTCGTCGTCAAGGACGCGAACTACCAGCTGGCGTATGAAGCACTTGAGCGCCGTTATGGCGATGTCACTAAGCTGACCATGGAGTTGCACCGGAAGCTGGACGAGGTCAGACCTCCGTCGAATACAGTCCAGGACCAGCGAAGATACTCGGACGAGATTGGCTCGATCCATTCACAGCTCAACACGTTGACGGCGCACACTGATGGAATCCACTTGACACAATCAATCCTTAAAAAGCTCCCGCTTAAAACGAGTCGACATGTCATCCAGAAGCTGTCGCTCGGAGACATGGAGAAATGCAGCAAGGTGCTGGAAGTGCTCGAGAAGGTCCTCGACGATATGGAACGAGACCAGTGGGGTTTAGCAATGATATCGGACGACCTCGGTAACCAGCAAGAAGAACGGCGGGACTTCCGCTCAAGGAACCCAGTAGGCCGCAGATATGAGAGGGAAAGCCCGTTCTCACGCGACCCCAGACCAGCGCTAAGCGGAAGGAACTGTGTATACTGCAAGCAAGCTGGCCACAGCTGCTGGAATTGCTCGGAGTGTCCGACCAAAGGCAGCCGCGAAGCAGTTTTGCGCCGAGAGAGCCGATGCTTCAATTGTCTAGAGCAGGGACACATGCTTGGAGCATGCGACAAGAGTGGATGCCGTCTATGCAACAGGAAGCATCATTCTTCCATATGCAACCAAGGAATCAACTCGGTGGGACGACCTTTAGCAGGCCAGGGGTCAGCTAACAGAATACCACGACGTCCCGCTGATCAGACCGCTACCGGGGCAAACCAGGAGCCTCTCCAGAGATCGCTCTGTACGTCAGTTAAGCAGTCAAACGACACTACGGGAACCATCAAGGTCGGACGCATCCTAACGGCTACGGTTAAGGTGTTCAACGAAGATCGAAAAATGTTTGAGGAACTCGGTGTGGTGTTGGACACAGGATCACAGATATCCACGGTTGCAGAGTCGGCGGTCCAGAGGCTGGGCTTGAAGAAGAAATTCGAGCATTTCACAACAGTCCAGGGATTGAATGAAGTCGAAATAGCTCGGAAAAAGGTCGGAGTCTTTGACCTGAACCTGTTAGATGCCATGGGCAATCGCTTCAACATCGAAGCAGCATGCATCAGCAAGATCATCGTAAAAGAGGCGGTTATGGAGATCTTGGACGACAAGGACAGAGACCTTCTTCAAGCGAAAGGCATCAAGCCTGAAGGACTCCACAGTGGAACGACAAAGCAACCGGAAGTACTTATTGGTATGGACCAGCTGACGGATGTATTCACCGGAGGAGAATTAGTTCCCTTACCACCCGACCGAATGGTTCTCCCTACCCGGTTTGGACCTATCCTGATTGGCAGCAAGACTTCAAGGAAGGCGGACAAGAAAGGAATCAATGCAAACGTGAACTGCATGTCGATCGAGGATACGCAGTCTGCCGACTTAGAACGTCTGTGGACAATGGAAGCAGGCACAGATGAATACCACGGGCCGTGCAAAACGGAACGAAAAGCTGTTAACGACCGGGTCGTCCAACAATTCGAGAAGGATATTCGTTTCACGGAAGAAGGTTATGTGATTAGACTACCTTGGAAAGCTGATGGAACCAAGGAATCCCTGCCGGACAACCGCAGAATCGCATTCAGGCGTCTCCAGGGCTCCTTGATGCAACTGCGAGGCGAAATGAGCCGGAAGGGTGCCGGCCGGGTCCAGGAGAGACGACGCCAGGATGCCGTTGGAGAGAGAGACGAGCCGGGCTCGCCTCGAGGCCGGAAGCGATCACGTGACCAGAGCGAGCGGCACTCGCCTGCCTCCAAACGCCATCGGGCGCCCAGTTCCCGTCGTGAGAAGGCCGTATGCCCGGCCAAGAACGGCAGTCTCCCTGGCGGGGCCGGGAGTATCGCCAAGCGAGGCGACACCATTGAGCCTGGAGCGCGAAAGGACAATTCGTCCAGTTCGTCCAGCTCGTCCTGTTCGTCCTGTTCGTCCTGTTCATCCAGCGGCTCGAGCGAACGCGCGGAGTCGGACTCCGAGAGCGGCAGCGGGAACGAAGATTCAAATGGAGCGCGCGCGAGATAGTCGCGTCGAGACCGGCGATTAGGCGACGGTCGCCGAAGAAGACGGTGCGAGGATTTATTGTTTTGTTGTTCGCTTTTGGCGTCGGTGTGACGTTTTTGTTATTAACGCGAATAAACGAATCGTTTTCGCGTGTCGTCGTTCTGGGATTCATCACCGCGTGGCCGTCATATCTGGGATACGACGTTTGGCGAGCAAACCCAGTGAAGCATCGTTTTTATGGTGCATCGTGCCTAACAAGAAGGCCACCACAACGACGACGGCATATTCAGCAACGAGAGACTCGTTTCGCACGAAGCAGCAAGCGAATTTTCGCGGCAGTTGGAGCATCCGTCGGACGGATTGCCAGAAGTACGCAGGATTCAGATCCGAGAATGACCAGAGCAATAAGGGGACGACAAGCCGTGTTGACACGGAAAGTGAACGCGCTCCTCAAATTCGTGTCGACGTCGCGCGATAAGACGCAGCCGGAGACGAGGTCGTCGACATCGGAGCCGTTCGTACGGCTGACGACGATCACAGAAAACAAGGCAGCCGTCCAGGAGAAGATTAAAGCAGTGGAGGACGAGAGGAACACGTTCGACGCGTTCATCGACGAACTCACAGAACATGAGCAGGACACAGCCAAGGAATCCGTCAACGAAAGCGTCAGGAAACTGAATGAAGCAATCGCTGACGCCGATGATTACGTAGGTGAACTGGAAGCGGAGGAGCTCGCACTGAAAGTAGCAGTGGAAGTCGCAAAAAATGCGGCGGAGCGGAACGCGATCATGAATGGCACGGTCGCCAACCAGTCAAGCTTAGCGGATTTGTCGTCCAGCTTCGCCGCGATGGGGGATAGTTCTCCAGTTCCCGTTTTTGCAGGAGAACCCGTTGATTGGCCGTATTGGATCACATTGTACAACGAAGCCGTCCACAACCAGCAGATGTCGAACCTTGGCAAGTTCAACAAGTTGCTGAAAGTGGTCAAGGGTCCCGCGTTGAGCACAGTGCGTCGATTCGTCGTCAAGGACGCGAACTACCAGCTGGCGTATGAAGCACTTGAGCGCCGTTATGGCGATGTCACTAAGCTGACCATGGAGTTGCACCGGAAGCTGGACGAGGTCAGACCTCCGTCGAATACAGTCCAGGACCAGCGAAGATACTCGGACGAGATTGGCTCGATCCATTCACAGCTCAACACGTTGACGGCGCACACTGATGGAATCCACTTGACACAATCAATCCTTAAAAAGCTCCCGCTTAAAACGAGTCGACATGTCATCCAGAAGCTGTCGCTCGGAGACATGGAGAAATGCAGCAAGGTGCTGGAAGTGCTCGAGAAGGTCCTCGACGATATGGAACGAGACCAGTGGGGTTTAGCAATGATATCGGACGACCTCGGTAACCAGCAAGAAGAACGGCGGGACTTCCGCTCAAGGAACCCAGTAGGCCGCAGATATGAGAGGGAAAGCCCGTTCTCACGCGACCCCAGACCAGCGCTAAGCGGAAGGAACTGTGTATACTGCAAGCAAGCTGGCCACAGCTGCTGGAATTGCTCGGAGTGTCCGACCAAAGGCAGCCGCGAAGCAGTTTTGCGCCGAGAGAGCCGATGCTTCAATTGTCTAGAGCAGGGACACATGCTTGGAGCATGCGACAAGAGTGGATGCCGTCTATGCAACAGGAAGCATCATTCTTCCATATGCAACCAAGGAATCAACTCGGTGGGACGACCTTTAGCAGGCCAGGGGTCAGCTAACAGAATACCACGACGTCCCGCTGATCAGACCGCTACCGGGGCAAACCAGGAGCCTCTCCAGAGATCGCTCTGTACGTCAGTTAAGCAGTCAAACGACACTACGGGAACCATCAAGGTCGGACGCATCCTAACGGCTACGGTTAAGGTGTTCAACGAAGATCGAAAAATGTTTGAGGAACTCGGTGTGGTGTTGGACACAGGATCACAGATATCCACGGTTGCAGAGTCGGCGGTCCAGAGGCTGGGCTTGAAGAAGAAATTCGAGCATTTCACAACAGTCCAGGGATTGAATGAAGTCGAAATAGCTCGGAAAAAGGTCGGAGTCTTTGACCTGAACCTGTTAGATGCCATGGGCAATCGCTTCAACATCGAAGCAGCATGCATCAGCAAGATCATCGTAAAAGAGGCGGTTATGGAGATCTTGGACGACAAGGACAGAGACCTTCTTCAAGCGAAAGGCATCAAGCCTGAAGGACTCCACAGTGGAACGACAAAGCAACCGGAAGTACTTATTGGTATGGACCAGCTGACGGATGTATTCACCGGAGGAGAATTAGTTCCCTTACCACCCGACCGAATGGTTCTCCCTACCCGGTTTGGACCTATCCTGATTGGCAGCAAGACTTCAAGGAAGGCGGACAAGAAAGGAATCAATGCAAACGTGAACTGCATGTCGATCGAGGATACGCAGTCTGCCGACTTAGAACGTCTGTGGACAATGGAAGCAGGCACAGATGAATACCACGGGCCGTGCAAAACGGAACGAAAAGCTGTTAACGACCGGGTCGTCCAACAATTCGAGAAGGATATTCGTTTCACGGAAGAAGGTTATGTGATTAGACTACCTTGGAAAGCTGATGGAACCAAGGAATCCCTGCCGGACAACCGCAGAATCGCATTCAGGCGTCTCCAGGGCTCCTTGATGCAACTGCGAGGCGAAATGAGCCGGAAGGGTGCCGGCCGGGTCCAGGAGAGACGACGCCAGGATGCCGTTGGAGAGAGAGACGAGCCGGGCTCGCCTCGAGGCCGGAAGCGATCACGTGACCAGAGCGAGCGGCACTCGCCTGCCTCCAAACGCCATCGGGCGCCCAGTTCCCGTCGTGAGAAGGCCGTATGCCCGGCCAAGAACGGCAGTCTCCCTGGCGGGGCCGGGAGTATCGCCAAGCGAGGCGACACCATTGAGCCTGGAGCGCGAAAGGACAATTCGTCCAGTTCGTCCAGCTCGTCCTGTTCGTCCTGTTCGTCCTGTTCATCCAGCGGCTCGAGCGAACGCGCGGAGTCGGACTCCGAGAGCGGCAGCGGGAACGAAGATTCAAATGGAGCGCGCGCGAGATAGTCGCGTCGAGACCGGCGATTAGGCGACGGTCGCCGAAGAAGACGGTGCGAGGATTTATTGTTTTGTTGTTCGCTTTTGGCGTCGGTGTGACGTTTTTGTTATTAACGCGAATAAACGAATCGTTTTCGCGTGTCGTCGTTCTGGGATTCATCACCGCGTGGCCGTCATATCTGGGATACGACGTTTGGCGAGCAAACCCAGTGAAGCATCGTTTTTATGGTGCATCGTGCCTAACAAGAAGGCCACCACAACGACGACGGCATATTCAGCAACGAGAGACTCGTTTCGCACGAAGCAGCAAGCGAATTTTCGCGGCAGTTGGAGCATCCGTCGGACGGATTGCCAGAAGTACGCAGGATTCAGATCCGAGAATGACCAGAGCAATAAGGGACGACAAGCCGTGTTGACACGGAAAGTGAACGCGCTCCTCAAATTCGTGTCGACGTCGCGCGATAAGACGCAGCCGGAGACGAGGTCGTCGACATCGGAGCCGTTCGTACGGCTGACGACGATCACAGAAAACAAGGCAGCCGTCCAGGAGAAGATTAAAGCAGTGGAGGACGAGAGGAACACGTTCGACGCGTTCATCGACGAACTCACAGAACATGAGCAGGACACAGCCAAGGAATCCGTCAACGAAAGCGTCAGGAAACTGAATGAAGCAATCGCTGACGCCGATGATTACGTAGGTGAACTGGAAGCGGAGGAGCTCGCACTGAAAGTAGCAGTGGAAGTCGCAAAAAATGCGGCGGAGCGGAACGCGATCATGAATGGCACGGTCGCCAACCAGTCAAGCTTAGCGGATTTGTCGTCCAGCTTCGCCGCGATGGGGGATAGTTCTCCAGTTCCCGTTTTTGCAGGAGAACCCGTTGATTGGCCGTATTGGATCACATTGTACAACGAAGCCGTCCACAACCAGCAGATGTCGAACCTTGGCAAGTTCAACAAGTTGCTGAAAGTGGTCAAGGGTCCCGCGTTGAGCACAGTGCGTCGATTCGTCGTCAAGGACGCGAACTACCAGCTGGCGTATGAAGCACTTGAGCGCCGTTATGGCGATGTCACTAAGCTGACCATGGAGTTGCACCGGAAGCTGGACGAGGTCAGACCTCCGTCGAATACAGTCCAGGACCAGCGAAGATACTCGGACGAGATTGGCTCGATCCATTCACAGCTCAACACGTTGACGGCGCACACTGATGGAATCCACTTGACACAATCAATCCTTAAAAAGCTCCCGCTTAAAACGAGTCGACATGTCATCCAGAAGCTGTCGCTCGGAGACATGGAGAAATGCAGCAAGGTGCTGGAAGTGCTCGAGAAGGTCCTCGACGATATGGAACGAGACCAGTGGGGTTTAGCAATGATATCGGACGACCTCGGTAACCAGCAAGAAGAACGGCGGGACTTCCGCTCAAGGAACCCAGTAGGCCGCAGATATGAGAGGGAAAGCCCGTTCTCACGCGACCCCAGACCAGCGCTAAGCGGAAGGAACTGTGTATACTGCAAGCAAGCTGGCCACAGCTGCTGGAATTGCTCGGAGTGTCCGACCAAAGGCAGCCGCGAAGCAGTTTTGCGCCGAGAGAGCCGATGCTTCAATTGTCTAGAGCAGGGACACATGCTTGGAGCATGCGACAAGAGTGGATGCCGTCTATGCAACAGGAAGCATCATTCTTCCATATGCAACCAAGGAATCAACTCGGTGGGACGACCTTTAGCAGGCCAGGGGTCAGCTAACAGAATACCACGACGTCCCGCTGATCAGACCGCTACCGGGGCAAACCAGGAGCCTCTCCAGAGATCGCTCTGTACGTCAGTTAAGCAGTCAAACGACACTACGGGAACCATCAAGGTCGGACGCATCCTAACGGCTACGGTTAAGGTGTTCAACGAAGATCGAAAAATGTTTGAGGAACTCGGTGTGGTGTTGGACACAGGATCACAGATATCCACGGTTGCAGAGTCGGCGGTCCAGAGGCTGGGCTTGAAGAAGAAATTCGAGCATTTCACAACAGTCCAGGGATTGAATGAAGTCGAAATAGCTCGGAAAAAGGTCGGAGTCTTTGACCTGAACCTGTTAGATGCCATGGGCAATCGCTTCAACATCGAAGCAGCATGCATCAGCAAGATCATCGTAAAAGAGGCGGTTATGGAGATCTTGGACGACAAGGACAGAGACCTTCTTCAAGCGAAAGGCATCAAGCCTGAAGGACTCCACAGTGGAACGACAAAGCAACCGGAAGTACTTATTGGTATGGACCAGCTGACGGATGTATTCACCGGAGGAGAATTAGTTCCCTTACCACCCGACCGAATGGTTCTCCCTACCCGGTTTGGACCTATCCTGATTGGCAGCAAGACTTCAAGGAAGGCGGACAAGAAAGGAATCAATGCAAACGTGAACTGCATGTCGATCGAGGATACGCAGTCTGCCGACTTAGAACGTCTGTGGACAATGGAAGCAGGCACAGATGAATACCACGGGCCGTGCAAAACGGAACGAAAAGCTGTTAACGACCGGGTCGTCCAACAATTCGAGAAGGATATTCGTTTCACGGAAGAAGGTTATGTGATTAGACTACCTTGGAAAGCTGATGGAACCAAGGAATCCCTGCCGGACAACCGCAGAATCGCATTCAGGCGTCTCCAGGGCTCCTTGATGCAACTGCGAGGCGAAATGAGCCGGAAGGGTGCCGGCCGGGTCCAGGAGAGACGACGCCAGGATGCCGTTGGAGAGAGAGACGAGCCGGGCTCGCCTCGAGGCCGGAAGCGATCACGTGACCAGAGCGAGCGGCACTCGCCTGCCTCCAAACGCCATCGGGCGCCCAGTTCCCGTCGTGAGAAGGTCGTATGCCCGGCCAAGAACGGCAGTCTCCCTGGCGGGGCCGGGAGTATCGCCAAGCGAGGCGACACCATTGAGCCTGGAGCGCGAAAGGACAATTCGTCCAGTTCGTCCAGCTCGTCCTGTTCGTCCTGTTCGTCCTGTTCATCCAGCGGCTCGAGCGAACGCGCGGAGTCGGACTCCGAGAGCGGCAGCGGGAACGAAGATTCAAATGGAGCGCGCGCGAGATAGTCGCGTCGAGACCGGCGATTAGGCGACGGTCGCCGAAGAAGACGGTGCGAGGATTTATTGTTTTGTTGTTCGCTTTTGGCGTCGGTGTGACGTTTTTGTTATTAACGCGAATAAACGAATCGTTTTCGTGTGTCGTCGTTCTGGGATTCATCACCGCGTGGCCGTCATATCTGGGATACGACGTTTGGCGAGCAAACCCAGTGAAGCATCGTTTTTACAACTAGCATTCCTGGTTTTCGGACTTCTAAATGGCCATTTTATGGGCTGTAAAGCTTTAAAAGATTGCTTACCTGGTCCAGGAATTCTAGAACGTCCAAAATTCTCGGCGGGGACAACGTTTCGAGCTCGGGCGAGGGCGCGAGGCTGCCGGAGAGCCGTTCCTTTCCTGTAGGCAGCTGAGGGCGATGCTGGGAGCAATTTCACACAGATATCGACGTCTTTCGGAAGCGTCATGGTGATTGGCGTCGGGTGTATGCTGAAATTCAGGCGTCAAGGCGGGTAAACCTCAAAATGGACCAAATTTGTACTGTTTAGAATCTCTCATCCACAAATACCCAAAAACGGACTTTTTGAAAAATGTTTGAGGTTACCCTAGACTGTTTGTCCTTGCTTAAACCAAAAGGGTTCTAAGGAAATACCGTAAGAATTAACCTGGAAACTGAAGCTTGGATCCTTGGACAAGAGAAGATCGAGGTTCGAACCGGTCGACACGATTTGTAGGCTTCAAAATGAGGTTGTCTCAACGAAGAGGTCTAGCGTGCAGGCTAGACAAGTCTGATTTGCTTATCTGTCTTGCTACCCCGTGCCGCCCTAGCGTCTCTGCATACCATGCTAATCCCCATATCTGACCACAAAAATTCTTTATACACTTGAAAACTCAAAAGTCAATATTCAAATCTTCGTCTCCGGATCATTTCCTGCCTTCTGGCCAAAATCTCGTTGATAAGAGCCGTATCCCGAGCGTAGTCATGGACATCTCGCCTAATTTCTCGAGTGGTATTATATACGACCAAGTGGCATTATAGACGACCTTCGCTTTTACGTCTTTTAAGAGACCTTCGTACCACTGGGTGTCGTTCGGTCAGAAACAGAGATCTCGGAATGCTGAAAAGGTCAAAAGTAGGATTGAAAAGTCAACATTTATTTTGAAAAATCTAAAAAAATGTGATGTAAAATGTTGGACCAGCGTGAAATGAAACCCGAGCAGACCGTTTTGTAAGTCAGTTCTTCAGTCAGTTGACAGTCAGTTCTTAGCAGATTGGTAAGGCATACCAATCTCTAATCTGCTAAGCACTCCTATCTCTACGACTTGATATTTTGTCTTTCTTTTTAATTTTTAGCTTTTTTTAACTCTGCTAAAAAGATATTTTTAAATTCCCTGTGCAGGATGACAGTCATACGGAACGGCGTTATGATTTTTGACCCGCTGATCATTCCAATCAGCATAAATCAAAGTGTCTTCAGATCATCCTCATGACGACTCTCTTTCGACCGCTCAAAAATGCGAACTACCGCATTCTTTCATTCAAACTTTGACCTCATAACAACTTGCAAGGAAGCCTTCCTGGACGGAGCGCGATAAGTGTCATAATTTTAATGATACGACAATAAAACGTGTTATCATTAGGAACCAGATCCATAGAAATGCCGCTAATCATTGAAATCAATGTTATCGCTTCATTATTCTATTGGATGTCTTGAACAGAGTCTGAACGCTTGGCCACTCACACCATAAAACGTACGTTAAGGAGAGGCGATAAGAAGCCTATTGACGCAAATAGCGGTTAGGAACAAAACACAAAACACGATTGGAAGCTAAGCGGTCGGGAAAGATCAGTATAAGCTAAAAAGTGGATTTAAGAAACCCTTAGATTTTACTTAGATCGCCTCATAAAACACCCTAAACCACAACACCCCTATCCCATCCGGCGTATTTACTCGCTTCTATCAATTTTACAATCTTTCAAAAGACGCGCTCGTCAACAGATCGTAAATTACTGCAACGCTTGGCCACAACAGTTCGATTAAGTTTCTTTTGAAGTTCCGACCCTTCTACGCAATTTTATGGCTCATGGCTACACTAGACAGAGAAACAACAACGCGTTTGTGTCGCCGACGTACTTTGGAGGAAGCAGTGCTGTGATAGAGATCTCTGGACTTATAAAGTCCAGGAGCTATTAATATGGACTGTAAAAAGTGACTCTAAGAGCTATAAAAGTGTTTTTGGGTCTTTGAAGGTGTACTTAAAGATGGGCAATGGTCATTAAAGCAACACATAGGGAAAATGTTACGGATATCCTCTTGACTATGGTGCAGTTGCGACATGGAGGAAGTCAATTCCTTAGAGAAAAAGGCACTGATCTTCTTTGTGATGCTAGGCTTGGTCTTCTTCTCATCCGCGACCCTCTTGTTGTACTTGTCAGTAGACTTAGGAGGGCTGCACGTGAATGAAGCCACGCGTCGGACCTGCTTATGATCGAGTGCCTTCATTTCGTCCTTGGAAGTCGAAGGCTCCTCTTCGTTGATACAAGTCGGACCCGGCGCATAGAGATGATGTATATCCAGGTGTCTAGAAGTGTCAGTAACGTCGGTAGAGAACTCAGAACACGAGTCGGAGGTCGTGGAGATGGACGGGATTGTGTAGCGGTACTGGCGATGGTAGCTGCGGCCAGAAGGCTCGTCTAGAGTGCCGTTGGGGGCTGCTGGTCTCAGAATCGAGGTTCTTCGAATTGAAATCGCTTTCAGTCAAATATTTTGATAGCATTTATTCTCAAAACTCCAATACAAAAGTAGGAATAAAAAATTAGAGTCGGCGAAAAAGGTGCGGACACATCTAGAACATCTTCTCTGGGTGGGGCTATGTACATGATCATGACCATCTCCGTCCTCCTACCGCTTATATACACTGGGGAATGTTTGTGACATTTGCAGATCTTTTGTGTGACAAGAATTCTTCTAAGCGATTTTCTGCATTTTCCTCGATTTCACGCTGAATGAGCCGATTTCGCGTCTTCGGAGCTGGGCTTCACGAGGTTGAGATAGATGGGCGACTGTAGGAAACTGACGTAGGGGCCTTGCTGGATAAGGAGTTCGATTTTAGATTGAGCCAGGGAGAAGGTGTCAGGTTTGGGGCCACTTTCAAAAGCCGCTTTTGTGGCCTTCATGACTTCGGACTCCAGGTTTACCTGAACATGTTTTGGGTTAGAAGAGGTTAAGATTAGATTTACGTACCTGGCGTAGAGCGGACTCGATAAGATACTCGTTGTAGATCAGCTGTGCCTTCTGCAACGCTTTTTTGCCCTCTTTCATCTTCTTGTACTCTTCGCACTCCTTCCAAAAGTCGATGTTCTCGTCGCTGCGCTGGCTTTGCATGTGCTGCTTCAGATAGTAGAAACCGGCTGAAAATGATGACATAAGAGGGGACCACGGAGATAAGGGTTAGGGCTAAAAATGGGTCTGACTGTTCTCTTGTACACCGTTGTACAAGGAAACGCTACTCACCTTTATGATTGAGCAGATTCTCCAAATTCTGACCCCACGATCGGATTTCCTCTTGACTATGGTGCAGTTGCGACATGGAGGAAGTCAATTCCTTAGAGAAAAAGGCACTGATCTTCTTCGTGATGCTAGGCTTGGTCTTCTTCTCATCCACGACTCTCTTGTTATACTTGTCAGTAGACTCAGGAGGACTGCACGTGAATGAAGCCACGCGTCGGACCTGCTTATGATCGAGTGCCTTCATTTCGTCCTTGGAAGTCGAAGGCTCCTCTTCGTTGATACAAGTCGGACCCGGCGCATAGAGATGATGTATATCCAGGTGTCTAGAAGTGTCAGTAACGTCGGTAGAGAACTCAGAACACGAGTCGGAGGTCGTGGAGATGGACGGGATCGTGTAGCGGTACTGGCGATGGTAGTTGCGGCCAGAAGGCTCGTCGAAAGAGCCGTTGGAGGAGCCGCTGGTCTCAGAATCGAGGTTCTCACCTCCTCCGTAGAGGTGGCGGTTTGCGTTCGCAGCGGTGGCGGCGACGATTTGGATCGACGGCGGCGGGACGGGGAGGCCAGCGACGCCTGAGGAGGCAACTCCAGCCGCTGTCATCGTCGTGGTCGTGGTGGCTGGGATGTTTTGGCGATGCTGATGACGCTGCTGAGTCGGCTTGTAGTGACAATACATTGGCATCGTGAGGCCCCCGCCCGGGGCGCTGCTGCTGCTGTTCCCACAAGAGGGCATGTTCGGCTGGTAAGGGAACATCGTTCCAACAGCTTGGGACGCTGGGTGAGGCTGGAACTGCATCTGGTGCATTGTTGGAGCCGGAAACTGATGATGGTGCGCCTGCACCGGCATTGCACCGTTGTTTTGACCAGCAAGATGACGGCTAGGCCAATCGTTCTCGTTCATGATCATCTGAAACAAACGGAAATCTAGTTAAACATCTGGTTAAGGTCTGCAGCAAAAGTAGTGAAGAGGCGAGACTAGGATCAAGGGACACAGTGTAATACGCGATGGGCAGTTTTTTGGCTTTGCGCACGCTTAACGTTATGTGGAAGCAATTAAAGCGACGAGCACAGGAGTCGAAGGGAGAAGATAAGTGAGTCACGCTCCGCCTTCTGGGGAAGAACGTTCTTATGGACACACGGTTATTATGGGCTTTATTTCTTAGGGGTGCGCTCAGGGAGGAGCCGGAGGCTTTGAATGCAGATTAGGGTATCTGGGAAAAGAGAAAAAAAGATGGAAAATGGGAAATTATGAGGGTTAGGACTCGACTTTTGAATATTAGGCAACCAAAAAATTGAGTTCTAACTTTTGATCCTAATCTAGGACCTAAACTTAAGCTCCCAAAAGTACCTGTTTCAAAGATGTCGACCGTCCCATCTCCTCTCCTAGATCAGCCGTTACTGGCGCGTCTCAAACCACCCAACGAAGCTCCGCAAACACTCAGGTCAGTGATAAGGCGTCCAATAAACCAATTTACGCACGTTGATCGAGCGCCGCCCCAAACGAAGTTATCGGGGCCAAAAACGACGCCACGGAAGCAATTTCGTGTGTGTCTCGCTTCTGTAAAAAATCCAAAACCGATTTTGGAGGCTAGCAGAGGGGGTCGCCTTGAGAGAGAGGCGATTATGAGAAAATCCAAGAGCAGACCTGCGCTGATGTGCAAACATCACTTTTTGGAGCGACAAAAACAAGCTGTGGGAAAACGGCGCGATTGCAAAATGCGATTAGCCGCTCCTCTCCTATCGTCGCCTGTGTGCCGGTGCAGGCATAATTACAGAAACAAGGTCAACGATCTTAGCAAAAACGAGGGATACGGAGTCATGAGGCTGTGTTTATGCATCGCTACTATACTCTTTGAGTGTCGTTTGGGATGATAAACGAGGAGATGAGATGGTAGTGGCGTAGTAGCTGCTCAAATACACCCAAAAAGCTTCATTTTCCTTAAGCAGTTAATATAGAATAAGACAGTCCTAGCGGGACTAGTGCGCTAGATGGTAAACAGCTCCTAACGTGTTATTTAAGCTACAGATTAGTAACCAAAAACTTTCTTGCCTAACTGTGAAACGTTTCAGAACAATTTTAACAAGCCAAAGCGTTAGTAGTGACAAAGTGACCTTCAAGAGAGCAAAAGTAAAATTTGAAAAAGCGCGCGATGATCCTAGTCGCCTGACTAACACACGACAGCAGAGATTAATGTGTGCCTGCTCGGGTGATCGCGGAAATATGCAATGCAGATTGATTTGGACGACGTGGATTCCAGTTTGAAATGAGAACGGAGGAGAGGATGTGTTTGTTGCCGAGGAAAAAATGCCGAAAATTAGTTTTGGAAGGTCAGCGTCAAGAAACGTTTCAGAGCAGCTTTGAAAGTTGATTAGGCAAAAACGCACTGAGAAACGTTTTGCAATTTAAAAGAAGGATTGAGAAACGTTCCAGATCGGTTTTGATCAAAAATGAAGCGTGTCACAAGATAAACGACAGGTTGTGAAACGTTTCTCAGGTAAACGTTTCTGACCAAATTTTATAGAAACGTTTTCCGAAAGGTAGCGAAACGTTTCTCATAAGGGAAGCTACTCGACCAAACTTTATTCTGCTGAGAAACGTTTCTCGAACCCATTTGTCTGCTCTGAAACGTTTCCGATCGAATTTCGACATGTTGGGAACGTTTCAAATACCATTTTAAGCACTGTGAAACGTTTCCCAAATCATTTTTCATTTTTTCAAGCGCAAAAACGTTTTTAAATCAAGTTTTTAACATTGTGAAACGTTTCTCCTTGTTCCTATTTGCTGTGAAACATCCTCCTACACCAAAAACACATCTCCGAATTTCCATCAAAATTCCGCAGATCTCTCGAAACCCAAAGGACGTTGTCGACAACAATAATAGAAACACACATAATTGAGCTGACCCGAATCGCTTAGGCAGCCGCTGGGATATATGATGGTTAAAGGACGTCCGAGTCGCGGACCGTCCTCGTCGGTCGACCCTATGACGACACTAACCACCGTCGACGAGGGCTGGCTAGGGAACGCAGCGAGGGTTGAGGGGGCACCTCAGCGCTGCCGCTGTGAAGAGAAACCCACAGCTGCTTCCAAAACAAAGCAGCGAGTTTCCCGCGGGCGAACTAGATTGATGGCTTGGAAGAAAAAAGAAGATCTGCGGCAAAAGGAGACATTATATAGTCTGTTTCTAGCTTCCCAGATCACAGTGTGTTCTTAGCCGAAAAGCGAAAACACGCGCCCCGTTTGCTCGCAATTACGCGAACAAGACGTTCGCGACGCAGTGAGGAGGAGCTTAAGGAAAATGAAACGTTTTAATTAGGTTTACCGAGTGGTTCGGGGGAAAAAGGAGTCATTTGCAAGCTGTTGGTTGGTTTCAAAAAGACAAAAATTGAAATTTTAAGTGTGAGTACAGATATAGCGTTGGGAAGGACAGAAACGATAATTGAAAAATACAAAGTGACGTGTTTTAAATCGAAAAAAATTTTTAGATTACTGTGAAACGTTTCAGAAATCAAAAAACAAGCTACGAACCGTTTCAGCGGTTAAGAAACAAGCTCGGGAACGTTTCAAAGGTTACGAATCAAGCTGGGAAACGTTTCTAAAGGCAAAAAGTAAGCTCAGAAACCCTCCTATTCCACCCTAATCTGGACCCCAAAAGATCTCTTAATTACGCTTTAATGCCTTCAAAAGTGCTTGACAGCCTTTCAAAAAGACAGTCAGGAGCAAAACAAGACAGCTTCCCCCGCAGCTAGCGATGACTGAATTCGTACTTTCGGAAATTTCCCAGAAGCTCTTAAGCCCTAACCCTCAAAAACACGAATACTGTAATCTCTGTAAGGACGGCTTAAAAGTGAGTCTTATCTGCGTGCTGTCCTTGTTAGTAAACATACGGAATCGGATTATGTCACAAATTAGGGTTTAGGGCATGTTATCCTTAGAGGTCAGGGTGGAATGAGCTTACAACGAGGAAGCTAAGGTGATAAACAGATTAGGAAACGTTTCACAAGCCACTAAACAAGCTTCGAAACGTTTCTTAAGTCAAGAAACAAGCTAGGAAACGTTTCCCAACCGTTTTTAAACGCCGGGAAACGTTTCCAGACGTTTACAGCTATTTCCAGACACGGCAAAACACTTCAAAACTCTCCTCCAACTGAAAAACACGCAATCTAGCGAACGAGCGTCAGTAAAAGTAGCCACGTTATCCTAACCGTGTTTTCTTAGCCTCTCAAACGTTCGCGTCACGCTGTTTTCCTTAATCCTCGAATAGCACGATCGTTGATGTGTCAAAAAAGAAGCGAATAAACGAGGCGGAACCCATTTTGAAGGTTTAAGGAGGACTCAGTATTTCCCAACGCTTTTGTTTTTGGGCACGTGTATCGGAGTTGTTATTTGTGCCGTTAGGATTAACTCATGACTACCCAAAACGACAAATTGGAAAACTAAAGAGCGGTGGTTACGTAAAGAGTACAAAATGGAGCTGTAAAACGGTTTTCGAGTCAAGAAGCAAGCTGTGAAACGTTTCCGAAAACAAACCAAGATGTGAAACATTTCTGAGGTCAAAAACAAGTTGTGAAACGTTTTCCAGCTCAGCTTTGATATTGAAATTGTGCCGTTATGACTCCCGAAAACGGCAAGTTTGAAAACAAAAGAGTCGGCGCGCTACGCAAAGAGTACAAAACGGAGATTCTTATCGTGGTGGTGCGTTTGGGGGAAAGTGACGGAGATAAGAAATAGCTACCTTAACAGGAGACGTGGACCGAGCAGAGAGCGACGAGGACGCAGTGGTTCCCCCGACGGAGATGTCGTTGGTGACGCTGTCGTAGTACTTCTTGTGGTGCACGTTTTTGATTGGAAAGTTTGATTTGCCGCTGCCTTTCAGCCCTTTTTCTTTATCCGCTGGAAGCTTATCCAATAGGAAGTAGCCCTCGCCTTTGATCTGAAAACAAGCTTTGATTAATTGCTGACAAACATCGGGTGATTGAGGTTTCAAAGACGTCAGGGATGGGAGAAAATCCATCAAAAAAGAGGACAATAAGGTACAAAGGTAGTGAGTTCCACAACTCCAGAAACAAGCTCTGAAACGTTTCCTAAGTCAAGAAACAAGCTTGGAAACGATTCTCAAGCCAATAAACAAACTGGGACACGTTTCTGAAACCAATTTCAATTAGAATTGAAGTTTAAAACACCAATTTAACACTTTTCAAGCGTTTTTAAACACGTTCTTTATGCTACCGTACCCTTACTAAACCACTTAAAGAGCACTACTAATAAGCTCAAAAAACGGAAACCTTTCTCCAACTTACCACAGGTCTCGTTTCCAAGCTTCTAAGCGAAAAGCGCATACACCCGAGTTCCGTCCAGGAGGAATTTCTAAAATTAACTCTTCGGTCATAATTGAAAATTAACGATTGCGCGACTCACTCGAAAAGCTTCACTTGGCAGCGGACGACGAGTCGGTCGTGTTCGTTGAAGTTACGTTCGGAAAGTGTCCTGAAATTACGTTTTGACGTCAATGGACAAATCAGGGGATTTGTGTGGGCAGGAGATTTGATTTGAGGTCAGAGCAGTTGACAGCTCTATTTTTAGGTGGGGATAAAATAACAAGGAATTTAAGACAATTTTGAAACGTTAAAAAGGGGTTGTGGAACGTTTCACAACGTTTGAAAAGGTTTAAAATCGATTAGAACTGATTGTGAAACGTTTGTTGGGAAACGTTCAGACTGGCAAAAAAGGTCGCGAATCGTTTCACAACTTGAAAATTTAAGTGTGAAACGTTTCTGAACCGCCAGCTCTTGCTGTGAAATCTTTCTTAAGATCGTTTTGAAGGTCAAAAACTTACATTCTCAGACGCTCATTGAAAGTAGGACTGTTCCCAAAGTTCTCTCTCGTGGCAACAGTCCGAGTTCTCTTGTCATCGTGACGTGACCGCTTATCCTGACGTCCTACGAGCGAGATTTCAAACTTGGAAATTACCTGGGGGATGCTCTTATCCAAGAAATACTCCGCCCGGATAACCTCAATCTTGACACGCTCGCAGTTCACATCAATTCCCAAGAAGACGGTTCCATGAAGTCCTTGAATCTGAGCCAACTGCACCGGAACTCCGTAATTGTTCTGGGCAAACTTGTAGTTGAATTCCAGCGTGTTCCTCTTCTCGTAGCCCATGCTTCCCATGGAATAAAGACTCTTGGGACGTTGACTGCATCGCTGAAGATTTCTGCTTAGGGTGCCTCGAGGGTGCCGATGACGTGGTTAGGATTTGTCCTGGGAAGAGTGGTCTTTGTAGAAGTCATCTGAGGGTGGAAGGCCGGATTCTGATAAGGGTTCTGATACGGGGCGTTCTGAACGTATCCAGGGATCTTCTGGATGGACATAGGAGGACAAGGAGGCACATTTTCCACGTCGTTCTCTTTAGGAATAGGAGAGAACTCCTTGCCTAGCATGGTGAGGCCTGGAGGGTGCGCGTAGCTCTCCTCGTCACTGGAATCGTCGCTGAAGTCGTCGTGGCCGTGAATAAACGTGGAGGTAGCCGTTGGTTGATGACGGTAGTCTTTCCGTTTAGAATAACGCTGAGGGGGAGGGCTACAAGAGACAAAAAAGCACTTAAGTACACCTTTTCTGTGACACAGGTGATTTACGTACCTTTCGGAGCGATTAGGTCGTGCGCGACGCAAAGGAGGCTGTCGGTAGGTGTCGTACTGACGCCGGAACATGAGTGGATCTATGCTTGGTTCACTTTCCGAAGTGGTCTTGTCATATAACCGATCTCGGTAGAACGTAGAATTGTCAAACGTAGAATCGTCGTAGGTGGCTTGGGAGCTATCATTCGAGAGGTCTTGGTCAAATTGATATCTGTGCAGATTGAGCTGCATAGGACATAAATGGTCCATGGTTCTGAAAAAGAGAGATTGATCAAGATGAGAACACGACCTTGTGCAGAGCGCGTAAGGAAGATAAGATCAGTTTTGAAAAGTGCGAAAGAGATCGCCAGGCAGAGGAGGTGTTTAAGATGCTTAATCCGATTTGGGTGGGAATGTTGCGGAGGGAGGCTTGATGAGGGGAGAGAAAATTTGAATCGTTGTTAGGAGATTAAGGCGGATGTGTAGACTTAGAAGGGTGAAGGGGCCGCTGATCAAGAATTCAAATTGAAATCAATTTCCAATTTACGGTAATTTAAGAGTTTGAGATCTTAGTGAATTGGAAAGTTTTTGACCTAAATGTGCATATGGCTGAGCAAGTAACGTATTAGGCTGGCATTCTCACAAGGCAGGTTCAATCCCACCCTCAGGCAAGCAATTTGTTAATTATTTTTTGCTTTTTCAATTTTTTTTCTTATTTGATTTTGCCCATATCCCCTAAGCCACTCCATAAATAGGCTTATCCACGATAACCTGTCCAGTCCTGATCCTCCCCTTAACAAAGGTGTCCCATCATTCAAAACTGAGTTAATTACACGACAAAGACACGTCTAATCCAATAAATCGCGCGATAAAATCTTGCGCGAGACATCTCGCAAAACTCGATTTTGCCTCGCACCAATTAACAAAAAACATGCCAGCAGAATTCGAAGAAACAAAGACGCGCAAGCGCAAAGAGACCTCTTTGCAGCTTGGACAAGTGACCGCGCGCTGTTGTGATGCAACCTAGCGATCGAGAAGCGTCGACGACGTAGACGAGACAAAGACGCAAATCGCCAATTTGCATCACGCGACAAAGACGGTCGGCGAGTCTGTAAGGAGCGCTGGGCGCGCGTAGATTCAAAAGGTGCATATGAAATTAGCAGCAATGAATGGTCGCCGGGAGACATGAATAAGTAGCGGAGGCAGCTGGGCGCGCTTTTGGTATTTGAATCTATGGGTGTCGTTATCAAAACATGGACTCCCATGACCGCTTAAGAGAGGCCTCGCGCTATCTTATCTGGACGAAAGTGGACATTAAAAAAGAGAGGGAAAATGGGCCACTGGGAGAAGTGCACACAGGGGAGGCAAGATAAGGGAGGGTTTGGGCAAATTGGACCGGGATTTAGAGTTTCTGGGGTCTTAAAGGAAAAGGCATTTTGAATAAATTTAGATTGTCCAGAAAATCCGGAAAATTGAGCAGTTTGCATTTCAGTAGTTTCTCAGGGTCACATGACAGTTCACGACTCAAGGAAGCTTCGAAAGATAAGAAAAAGACGAGAAATAGGTCAAATAGAGCTGTAAAAACAAATGTTGACACGATAGGACTGTTTGGACAAGATAAACGTTCTATCTGTGACACTGCTAAACCATTCTTATGTAGCTCGCGTGACTCTAAACGGTCCTTTTCTTACTCTTACTCGAAACCTAAAAAATGCTCTTAATAAACTGCAGCAAAACAGCTGCTGCGGTAGTGCCACCCATCCTCGCCTAGAAAAACATGTCACCATCCACTTCTCCTGCACAAAGAACTCCCATAACTCACGCAAATCCACAAATCTCCTCTGCCAACCGCTTTGCACAACGACCTCTCATCCATCTCCACCCGTGTTCCCCAATTTTCGGCTCTTCAATGTTTATCTATGTCTTCAATCCACTAAATTTCAAACTGACCACTTCGCCAAGGGGGTCTGGGAACGCATCAAAAATGAAGACCACTCCCAGTAAAGCAAAAAAGAGAATTATGGGAATTGCGTCCAAAGACAAAGATCCAATGAACAGGGAAGCGATTGTTGCAGGAAGAGGGAAGCGATTGTTGCAGGGTGCAGGCACGCCAGAAGTACAGGCAAGGCGGCATTTTTATAGCTTTGCGGAGGAGGCAATCCTGGCGGCCGCCAAAACGTCGTCATGCGGAGATCAAAGCAGTGCCTCAGAAGCGCCGTTGCGCAATTTTGTGTTTAGGTAGTGCACCCGAAAGGGGCAAAGGTGCGCGACAAGGTAATCGGTCACCCAAGCGAAGAATATGACATCGATAGGCGTGCGCCGCGCGTCTTTGTTTATGCTGGTCACCTGTGGTTCTTCGAAAATTGCCTCTAAAACCTAAATTACCTAAAATCATCAAGAGGAGAGGCGCTAGAAGCACTGACCCAAACACAATACTCAAAAGTAGCTAAGAGACCAGATGGGCGCAGGTTACGCAACCCAAGAGTGGCTCAAAATCTCAGATTACTCTCTAATGAACAACTGTTGCGTTTAGGGTCTACGCAAATGTGCAAAGTGCCAAGTTTCACATGAATACACTTTGAGCGGCAGTAAATTATGCGAATTCGCAAGTTTTGGAAATTGTGAGAAGAGTGCCTGGGACAAGGGAGCGCCAGGAAGGAGGTTAGGGTTTGGAGCACAATGGGGAGGAGAAGGTGTAAAAAGGAGGTGTTAGGAACACGTGCTAATTGTGAGAAAAGCGGAAGTGGCTAACAAAGGGTTTAAATTTCTAAGAAATACTGTTTTCAAGCCATCAAATTGAAGGTTCTGCACTTTGAGAGTTGTGCCCAAGATTGCACTTTTGAAGACCCATAAAATACGACCCTAAAACTGTAAAAATCTATTGAAAAAGTTCCTTATTCCTTAAAAACGCTTGAAATTTACTTTAATCTCAGCATTTTTTATGACAGCACGATAACCGCCACATCGAAAACCCAATAAACGCTTGCCCGTCCATAAAACGGCGCCATATGCCCACGCAAGACAAACACATGACCGCTCTCTAAAAACGCTACAAACAGACCTAAACGCAAACATCCCCTAGCGCGACGTTTTAGCAAATAATCGGAAATGGAAACACGCGTCCCTCGGTTCACCGCTCGCCTTGTAAGGGCTCCTAACGGTTAGGTTTGCGTCGCAGAAGAGGTCAGTAGGCCGAGCGATGACGTCGTCGCGATCGATCGACAGCGTAAGCGCTTAAGCTGGAATGACCACGGACTCTCTTCGATCCTCACCACGATTGCCACCTTTAAAAGAACATGTTAGAACAGGTGCAGGCGGAAATCAGAGAATTGGGAGCGATCGATTTGTCAGAAGAGGAGATAATTTTGAGGAACGCGCAGAGGAGGCGGCCTTGGGAGATTTGAAAATCGGCGACAGATGTTCCAAAAGCGGGTGGCGGAAGGGAAGAGAGAGGGGAGCGCTAAGGAGAGCGACAAAAAGTGGACCATTTAGACATATAATAATTTAGAGTAACTAAAAAGACATCAGGTTAAGCATAAGGCTCTCTTACCCTCAGGTTAGGCCTGAGCCTAAGAATTTTCCGCCTGTTAGTTTAAGCCTAAAGCGTCATTATGAATTATCTTTCAAGCTTAAGACTTCTGCCCTTTTAACCTAAGGTCCCCCTTTTGAGGAAATGCTTAAGCTTCGACGTTTTTTTAGTTTCTGCTTTAGCCTAAGACGTTTTTTTAAGTTACGCTTAAGCCTTAGAAGGTCTTTTAGGTTACGCTCAAGCCAAAAACGTTCTTTTGGCTTAAGCCTACGTCTAAGGCTTTTTATATGTCACGTTTAAGCCTAAGACGTTCTCTTAGCTTTATCCTAAAGCTTTATCACAGGTAAAGCCTAAGCCTAAACCGTTTTTTAAATTATGCTCAAATCTATGGTGTTCTTTTAGGTTACGCTGAAGCCTAAAAAGCTATTTTACGTCAAGGCTAAGCCTAAGGCTTCTTTGAATCTAACGTTAAGTCTAATACGTTCTGTCAAATTATACTTGGATGCCAACAAAGTCTTTCTGAGCAACCGTTTAAAAGCGGAACCCTTAGGTGACCAATTAAAAGACGACCCTCAAGGAAAGCGAAAAACCGGTCCCACTTTAACTCAAACACGACCACTTAAGAGACACGAAAGTTGCCCCGCGCAAGCCACGAAATGCAAATGAGGGGTGACCGTTGAGAATAGTCGCCGTCAGGAGGCGGTTTATGCAAATCGGGCGGACTTAATTATGACCCAAGCGCGGGCACGCGTTTGGCCGCCCAGCGTCGACTATCGCGGGCGTCGGATGACCTAGCCACCATTTTGAAAAAACGCGCGGGAAATGACCTCTCGGTGTTGGTTAAAGGGCACACAGGCTAAGCACTTGAGTAAACAGACAGGCGGTCGAGGGCCCAAGCGCGATAGGTTCAAGGTTGGCCGCACATAAGCATAATGGGTTAGCGTACCGTTAGGAAAGAAGGCCGAAAGGGCCGCCGTGGAATCGACTTCCGGTGGCGGAAAGTTGGGCGCAGCAACATGAGAAGAATGGAATGAGGTGTCGGATTGAAAGGTCCAAATTACCTCTTATCGGATTACAGTGAAGGGAAGGGTACGGGTCAGAGTTTGCGCAAATAAACTGTAATAGCCGGGGAGTATCGGATTTAGAAGAGTTTCGGGAAGTTGCTATGTGAGGATTCGGGTTGAGAGGTAACGGAATGAGAGAAGGGTCTACGGTAGTCCACTACAAATGAAATTTTCAGATCGATTTTAAGTCGTAACCTTAGGCTTGCTTAGCCTAAGATAAATCCACAGCCTTAAGGGTGTACTTTAAAAGCCTTTGACTTAGCCATCACAAAACAACACAAAATGAACCAGTGAAGCTCTTAGAGATCGAGTAACCTGTACGGATTGAAAAGAATTTTAGGACTCTTAAGTTAGCAAATTTCGGCTTATCATGGTAACGGAAACAAGGGTTGCGAATAGCGGATAAGAGTTACAGTGAGCCATAACAGGCTGTATGGTACGCGGATTGACACGTAATTGACACCTGTTACACAAACATATCAATTACAAGTAAGCTTGTTAGGTTAAGGAATGTATCTGACATAGCATCTTAGCAAGTACTTATTCCAAAACACGTTAAACATGTGTGACTCCTAGCTTCAGATAGCCCCTAAAATGACCCCTCAAAATGACCCCTTACAGATGAACCTTAAACCGTAACCTAAAAGGCTTCTTTAGGCTTACGCATAACTTACAAAACGTTTTAGGCTTAAGCCTGACCTAAAAAATGCCTTAATCTCAAGCGCACCTCTAAATGGAAACCTTAAGTTACGAAAAATAAATGTATGAGCGCCCCCAGAATTGAAACTCAAATCCGCGCGGTCGAAGGCCGCGCGCAAAACTGAAAGGTGCAAACGCCTCAAACTTCAAAAATAAATTACAATGACGATTTAGGCTTAAACTGAAAGGTGGAAACTTTTTGGCTTAGGCGTAACCTGAAATTCTTAAAGCCACTATCCACCCTCCTAAAATTCAAACCCACATCCTCTTGTGCACCCTCCAATTTCCGGTCAAATTCAAACCTCCGCGCTTCACGCTAATCACTCCCCTACTCGCCAATCGGTCATTATTACCCCATATTGTCTCATTATTGCGCTTGAGTCCTTAATTGTGTCCTCCGCGCGCCTTGCATGTCCATCTGTCAACTCGGGTATCCGATGTCCCATGAACCGTGTCTAATTGAGACCGTCTCTTTGGTCGCCTCCTTTGCAACACTCGCTTTTCCTAAGCGTCATTAATTACCAAGCGCTCCTCGGTCAACAGCTGACTCCCCGTCGAGCGACGCGGTTTGAAACGCGCGGTCACCAGCGGGGAACACCTCAAGGGGCGCTCTGACCTCAGATTATTGCACTAATCCGAAATTGGATACCTCCCATCGATGAGGTCGTAAATTGGTTGTGCGAAACACGGATTATCCGCTGCGTTGGCTAATCGTTAAAGATTGAGAGGGTTACGTAAGGAGACACTTGATGGGAGCAGACGTCTTAAGATTTGAAATCGAGGAAGAGCTTGTTGTCAAGTGGTGGGTATATAGTGTAAAAATGGTATCTTTAGTTGTTTGTGTCCTAGTAATCAGATTAGAAGCTTGGGCGTCCAAATAGCTAGGGTGAAATGCCAAGAACGTTAGATCTTGAATTCTATGAAGATCTGAAAAGCCCGTATCGCTAAAAAGTTATAGTGAGAATTTTGAGTGCCAAGAATTTAAATAGTGTAGACAGACTAGATGAGACATTAAAGATGTATCTGAAGCTTTAAAGCCATTAAATCCATTTTGGTCGAATTCCAAGGGAGACATATGTAAGCCTGTTTTTCAAGGTCGTCAATAAATCCCGAATTAAGCTTCAAAAGTGGCAAAACGCCTTGATTCAATTGGTACTTAATCTCGATCTTAGATTCCTGTAACCTTTAAAGCCTAAATTGGTCTTTATGAGCCTCTAAACCGTCTCTGTGTCTCACGGTATCCAATTTACCCACCTTGTGTTTATATTTTCGCTTCTTCAATTACCCAAATGGCCACTTCAAAAAACACAAAATGCCTCTCGATTCCGCTCCCAACCACCTTTCCCACTTCAACACTCCCTAGGTGGCCACGAGTGGCCACATCTCCAAATTTGAAACTTCCACTTTCGTTCTTTCATGCCCCTTGATCGCGCGGCCTCACGAGGTGCTAAACAAGTCAAAGACGCCGTCGTCGATTGCATCTCGTTGCGCACAAACGAATTCTCGCGTTTACGATCTCTTAAGATCCGATCTCTGTGCCGCCATGCGTTGATTGGCGTCAAACCGGTAACGTGTAAACACAGCGTGCAAAATTGAATTAGCTCGAGTGGTCATTTGGGGTGAGAATGCACACAAGTGGTCACAAAGAGGTGAAATCAATGAAAAGGGCACAATGGAAAGCAGCATCAAAGACCCTTAGAGGCAACCTAATAACCTCTACAGCTTAACGGCGGGTCTCTTGGTAACTTTTGCTTATCGACCAAAAACTTTAGAGAGCTTAGACTTGATCGTTTTCAAACTGGTTTGAACTTACACGATAATACCCAGATCGTTGAAAAGATTGTCCGTGAGTCTCTTTCCGTCACTAACGCTTCTCAATGTCGGAAGTGGCGTTTTGACAGGTCCTCGTCGTCGATGTAGGTTACAGGAAGCCGTGAAGCCCGAAACCCAGCAGCCGCAAGAGACATTCCAGTTCAAAGTGTGCGCCGTCGCCTCCCCCACTTTAGGCCAAGCGACGGTGTTGTGTTCTTCCGATTGTTTGCATCCAGGCGACAGCAATCGTTTTCCGGGCGCGTCCGTAGATCCGTCGGCCGCTCGTTGTGTTCTCCCAGTTTTACGTTGAATAAAGTCCCAAGAGCAGCCAGTTATTTGACGTTTTCAGTATACCCAGTTTAGTGCGCGTCTTCCATGAAGCCACACGTATTCCGTGTAATTGCATCGTGCTCGTCGCTCTGCCGACAACACCCCAACTTGTCCGATTGATCTCCGGTGGAGACAGAAGCCGGTCTTCCTGTGGATCGACTGGTCTTCGTCGCCAGAAGCGACTGAAGCGCGCTTCCAGGTGAAAGCCCCGCGTGGCACTTCAGATCCTTGTGGTCAGCAGTGCAGTTCGGCGAGAGACTAAACAAGCGCAAGTTACTGACGAACCCCAGATCGCGTGGAGCTCGCAAGAGGCCAGCGAGACCCCACAGTTGTTTCACGTCTGAACTTTGAAAAGATGTGGCATAGAATGGTTGCGCAGCGTTCTGTCAACACTCGGAAATTTCTACGCTAAACAAATTTATTTCAAACAGCGTCTTACAATCTTTTTTTGGTTGCTGAAAGTGATAAAGCGATAAATCAACACTTTTTAAGAAACGCAAAACTCCATATTTCACTCCACTTGGTCCTCCTTAAGAATCGATTCTCTAAGCCGTATTTTACGAAGAAGTGGACATAATTATGATTGCTGCCTCTGCTCGTTGCTATTACATCCGAATCAGAACAATAACGTCAAATACCTGATGATTAGAAGGAACGGACTTAAAGATTATCACCAGAGCGACACGCAAGACATTCCCAGGCTCAGAATGCGAATGTGTGTGAGCTGTCTTTCATGTGTTTTCCATGGAATGATGATATACTTCCTTTAGACGAAAAGCAGTTAGATCGTTTTCAACAACAGTTCATTCGTGAACCTAATTTGCTGCTACTTCAGATTTAAAGAACACTCGACGATAAATGGATGCGATTGTTCAGTTGTTGTGAGTTCCTAAAATCGGTCTATTTTCATGATTTGAATGAATCATCTAGAAGACTTCTTTTGGAGTTCCTCAAAAAGCAGGAGCTACTAAAGATGATCACAAAAGCTCAACCAAACGGAGAAGCAGTAAGCCCCATCTTTCAGCTTTTGACGCAGCCAGTTTTGTTTTCAGTTTAATAGAAGACCGAGGTTTTTTTAAATGAGATCATGAATCAAGCCTTAAGCTTCAAATGAGCTTTTTTGATAAGCACAAAAGTTGTCAAAAGTGTAATGTCCAAAATCTTCAACTTCAACATTTCTTGTTAGCGCTTTTCAAGCCATTCAAATTCAAGCTACTTCCGTTTTACGATTCCAGTCAGGTGTGCAGGAATTCAAGGTTTATAAATAGGTTAGAATAAAAGGTCAAATTTCCATTCAGTTGCTGGACTTCTTGCAGACGTAGACGTGGAAGCGAGGAGTCTCGCAAGGAACGTTGTTCCAGCGGTAGTTGTCTCCGTCGTTCAAGTAGATCTGAAATTCATTTTCCTCAGCTTAAAATCCATTTTAGCCTCAAACCGACCTCAACACAGTTCTCCCAGCCGATCTGGTTAGGCTCGTTGATATACCAGTTGGTGTAATCCCACGGGGTTCCGTCGGTCCAGACGAAGATGTTGTTCTTGCCAGGACTAGAGGCGCCAATCCACGGGTCGTCATAGAACGATCCAGAGCCGACGAGCCTGCCGACAAAGTCGTTTTCGACCTTGCTGTGGATGGAGGCCAAGTGGCCGTTTTCGCGGAATGCTGGTTGAGAGGCTGTAGCTGCGGTAGCACTTTCCGGTTTCCGGGAGGAAATTCCAGGAGGCGTCACAGGTCGGCTTGGGAGTCGTAGTAATAGGAGGGGAAGTGGGGCAAGGTGTTTGGGTAGGGCACTCAGGACAGGGAGTGATGGGAGGGCAGGTAACCGCTTAAATAAAGACGTTATTTGTATTGATGCCTCGAATAAGGCTTAGAACATAAGTTAACATTGATCAACTTAAATTGAACCAAATTGAGCAGCTAAACAGGCTTAAAGGTTCAAGACAACCTTGGTCTGAAGAGCCTAAAGCCTGTTAGTAAAGCCTCTATTTTAAGGTAACTCAAGCTTTGATTTGACGCACCAAAAAGTCTAGATTTAGGTAAGCTTCAAATTCAAGAGATTCAAACTTAGAGAGACTTAAGCTTAGGTAGGCAATGGTTTCGGACGATTCAAGCTCACGTATGCTTAGGGTATTTTACAGCTTACACAAAGTCGCCTAATGAAAGTATCCTTAACTTGTTTGGTTTCTTGAACTTAAACTTACGAGGACAAGTCGGCGGGACAATGACCGGCGCCTCACAAACAAACGGCTTCAGCAAACAGCACTGATCAGGGACCCAAGTTCCATTGCTTCGCTCCACAGCCACACAATTCTTGTTGAACAGCAACGGGTTGTTGTCCTCGGGCTTAGCCCAGTTCCTGTACCTGAACGGCTCCCCATCGGTCCACTGCCAGATTTCAAAATTAGTGTTCATGTTCGTGCCTCCGACCCAGTAGAGCTCGCGTCCTGGGCCTTTGAAAAACTGCTGCGCGCCTCCTAAAAGTCATAAAAATCAACCTAACGACCAGATTAAAGAAACGTACGGTTAACGATGTCCACGTCGGCGGCATTGTAGACCGAAGCCAGATGGCCGCCCAAAGCTCGACAAGTCTGCTCTGCGGCGAGAAAATTCGACTTTAGAGCCAAGAATTGGAAGCATTTGGAGTTGTCAGCGCTGGAAACAGCGTTGTTGGGACAGAGTTGAGCCCAGGCCAGCGGAGCCAGAACGGCTACAAAAGCCAGAAGCGAAGTCGTTCGCATACCTGAAAAAATGGGTTTTAGTTCTGAGCTTTAGCTAAGATTCTGTAAAGGCTGAGGGGCTATGGAGTGCCGTTGAGGAAGCCAATGACACGATTAAAGATAACGTCATATTTAAGGAGAACAAAACCTTCGAGTTGTGTTGGCAAACAACTGATAAAGTTATTTTTTACGCAAACGCGCCCAAAGGAAGTGGAATGCTCTTATCAGGGAGAAGGAGATGCAGAGGACGTTTAAGGGTCTGTTTACAGGATGGAAATTGCAACGTGGCTGATGCGCGATCAGTTACAAAGGTCCGTGTTTTGAAGTCGAGACCAGGAAGTAGAGGAGACAGAACAAACAGACTAAGGAATGCGGAACTTGGCGAAGCTGAGGCAATCAATGGACTCAACCTGAAAAGGTTCAGGCGAGCGCAGTCAGCCTAAGGCTTAAGTAGGCTTTGAGTAAATGTAGCTGCTTAAAACGCTAAAGCTTAGAGATAGGCTTAGATTACTCTAAGTGAGCTTACAAGCTAGCTATACTTAGGCTTGAGTGGACATTGGGCTAAAAAATGCGATCAAAACATAAGCTTAGTTGAGGGGTTAGTCAGGCCTAGGCTGAAGACGCTTTCTGTTTGAGTGAATCTTTGTGAGCCCAGTCAGCTTTAAGCTTAAACGGGCTTACACCAAAAACGTGGCTTTAGAATACTGTATGCGAGCTCAGCTAGGCTTGGGCTTATGTATGGTAGGTTTATGGTGTAAGCTTAAAACTTTACGGTGTGTGACAACCTTACACGATTTATTACTCAACGTCCAAAATTCACTCTTAATCGCTGTATTTCTTGCAAACATAAGCAATATACTTTGCCGTCTTGCAATTGAGGTTGTTCCACTCATTTATCTTGCTCATCACAAGACAGGTCCTGGTTGAATATTTGTTCAAGCTGGCCTTGAGCCACGCGGCAGCATAATTATAAGGCGACCCATCCGACCACATAAACTTGTTGTTTTCATCATTAGCGTATCCTCCGATCCACCACTTGCCGTGTTTAGAGGCTAGACTTCCGACAAAACGATTTTCTTTTTGAGAATGGATTGAAGCAAGATGGGCATTGTGGCCCTTGCAGAGCTGTTCGGCCTCATCCCAGCTGATGGAACCAGGAGAGTGACGAAAAGCTTGGTAGCAGTAGCCGGTGTTGAAGTTGGGAGTCCAGTCATTGTGGCATCTGCACTCGAGTGGACGGCGAGGGGTCGATGAGGTCGTTATGGGTCTAAGGGTAGTCGTGGTGGTTGTTGTGGATGGACGGTGAGGGGTCGATGGGGTCGTTATGGGTCTAAGGGTAGTCGTGGTGGTTGTTGTGGGCTTGGTTGGAGGGGCTGCTGTAATCGTGGTAGTAGTCGTAGGCTTTTGGGTTGTGGTTATGGTGGTTGTTGGCTCAGGAGTGGTCGTAGTGGTGGTAGTAGTGGTCGTGGTTTTAGGAGCCTTTGTAGGACAGGGTTCAGGAACTGAGCATGTGCAGGTATTTTCCACTGGTGGACATTCCACAACTGAAAATACGCATTTTAGACTTTGATTAAGGTCTTAAAAAGGCGTACGTTTAAAGATAGGTCTTTCAAGGTCTTTCATAAGAGACGGTGTAAGGCAAGGCTTCAGAAACAGGTCTAAGCTTAGAGCACCAAAGTCTTCAAAATGAGGATTTAGGTTTACGATACCAAAGGCTTTAGAGAATTTAAGCTTTATGCATCAAAGGCTTCAGTTTAGGTTTTAGGCGTCAAAAGATTTATTTTAAGCTTGCAGCGCCATAAGCTTCAAAAAGAGAAGTTCTTACACAACGATAAAGCTTCAGCAGACCTAGGTTTGGCTTATGACGCCACAAGTTTCAGAAAGAGGAAATGCGTCAAAGGCATCAGAAAACCTAGGCTTAGATAGACTCACTCTTAAAGGCCTTAAAGCTTCAGTGATGTGATATTGAACTTACCCGGACAATGCTTGGGCTCTTCCTCCACAGGTTTAATTTCACAAACGAAAGGCTTCTCTTCACAACACATCTCAGCAACCCAAGTGCCATTTTTATGAACCGAGACGCAATTCTTGTCAAATTGATTGCTTAACAATTCATGGTGATCATAAGTGGCATGCATTCCACTCGTCCATTTCCAGGTCTCAAAATCGTCAGCATTAGTAAGACCAATCCAGTAGCCAGTCGTGTTTTGGGTGTCGAAATAGGCTAAGGCTCCTTCTAAAACTCCATTTAAAGCTTAGAAACCTTGAAAGCATGTCTTACGCCTTATGTACGATTGCGCAGAATAGGATACTGTAGCCAGATGACCTCCGAAGACACGACAAACTTGCTCAGCCGCAAGGAAATCCTGCTTAAGAGGCACAAAGTGGTAGCATTTCTTCTCAATACGATAAGGAACAGATTTTCCAGGGTCAGAAGAGCCGTCAGGCAAAGAAAAGCACGCATGTCCAAAGCGAAAGTAAGAATGCTAGAAATCTTGGTGCAGACTTGGATTTCAATACATAGATGCAGAAAGCCATTGGCGAGTCTGAGGGGGATGGAATTAGACATTAATATTCTAAGAGTGATTCTTAGGCGAAACTGCATAAGAAATTAATATTGCAGACGGATAATGGAGTTTTGCAGGGTTGACCTTTATATTTGTATGGCTGAAAAAGACTTTGCATGTCTACATTAACAAGTTTGATTTTGAGGCTTTAAATGCCTAAATTGAGATGCGAGCATTGAAGCAAGATTGAAAATTTGAGCTCAAATGGACTGTTCTCAAAATTATGGTTGCGAGTTAAAGCTTAACATTAAGCTTACGTCCCAAATCTCTATTTTTAGCTTTGAGCTAGTTCTATTGTCTTCTGCACCACCTTTTTTTCTAACCGGTCATTCTGCAAACCATCCCACGTCACTCTGCCAAAACTCTCTAATTCATCTTCTTGATGCCTTATCAAATTTGTTTACCCCTTTGCCCCTTTCTCAAACCCGGATCCCCACCGTCGCTAGGAACGACTGCCCTCCTAACCGAAACGTGGCGCCACATCTTCTCCCCACTTCCAATCCAAATTACAAGACTCATTTCGGCGTAGCGCTTGTTTACGCAGTACTTTTGGCTGCTGTCAGCAAAACGCGTTTTCGGCTGATAAGGGAGCAAAGGAGAACACTGGAGTGTTGCCGACGTGGTCGAGAAGATCTGTGATCTGTGCTGGAAAAGCCGAGTAAGCTTAACGATGGATCGTTTCCTGGTAAACAACTTTGATAAGACGTCAAGGGGACTTTAGAACTCGGAAGATAGAGAAAGGTTTCCGGCTTCAAAGGAAACGTTGATAAGGATGATAGCAACGTGGATGTGGTTATGGTAAACAACTTTGATAAGAAGTCAAGAAGATGTATCGAGCACTCAGGAAAGGCTTTGATGGAGCGACGTTTATGGCGTCAGAAAAGGGGTTTGTAAGGATTGCAGGGACCTTGACCCGTGGCATATTGTGGCACAGACACGCACGTGGAAAAAAAGATTTCTGGGTGGGTTCAAACCGCTACTTATAGACGTAAACAGCATTTGTTCTAAAGTGATGCCGATGTGATTAGTTGTTTTTAGAGAAGGCTTATGGAAAATTCCTTAATGCTTTTGTAATGGTTTCAAGTTTGGATAGAGAGAAAGGACAATTTCAGGGACGTTTTACTGGCTAGCTACAATGAAAAATCAACCATATGGAGCTGAATAAAAAATCCAATAGTTGAAGATTAAAAAATGGCTAAAAAATTGCATATTTAAGTTTATTGAGAGGCGGCATCCTTATGCCTGATGAGCCTAGTGCCTCTTCGAACTAATTTTCACATTTCAAAACGGTTTTGTTTTGTCGTCTTAAAAACTGCCATAACCTTAAGCTATCTGAGCTTGCTTCTTGAAACGTAGATTTCTCAGAAAAGCCGAAAACCAATTTTAAAAGTGCCAGTTTAATTGATAACCCAATTCTCACTTAGAGCAGTCTCTGGCCACCTTATCAGTGCCTCACTAAACGTGAAAAAAGCCTCAGTAGACCTCTGAACCTTCATGCACGGCAATTTTTACATCTTGGTCTGAAGCTCTCAGGCGTGAACTATACGTCAACCACCTCTGCTCTAACATTGACCGTTTGAAAGAAATGACACCAGCTCACAACTACCAACACACAATCAATTTTATCAGTTTGTTTGCCAGCGCGACATAACAAAAAACCTTCTCAAAGGATCGAAATTTCCGCCCTCCCGCTTTGCATAAATAGGCGAGTGTAGCCATAAGAGGCACCATAGCCGCCAGGACTCGACTTCTCTAACAAGCGTTCGTTCAGGTATGAAGACTACGGTTCTTCTGCTGATGGGCCTTGCGGTCACCTCGCTCGCCGCCTGTCCTCCCGACTCGAGCCCGAGCTCGGACGGGACCACATGCTTCACCTTTGTTCCTCAGAAGACGGACTTCTTGGGCGCCGAGCAGCTGTGCAAGATCTTCGGAGGAAACCTCGCATCAATCGGAAAACGCGATCATCGAGAGTGAGTTTGGAGAAAATTCCGGGTTTGTTTTGAGGATTAAATTCCAGACGGCGCCAAGGAGTACTTCCGCGGGGAACAAGTCGGAGAATTCTGGGTCGGCGGCGACAAGGCCGAGGATTTCAAGACCTGGAAGTGGACCGACAAGTCCGGCTTCGTCTACACCAACTGGTACAGCGGAGAACTCGACATCTTCGAGCACAACTGCGTCAGCGTCGAACGCTCCAGCGGAAAGTGGATCCCGAACCCCTGCTGCGACCTGAAGCCCTATGTGTGCGAGGTGCCCAACACCAGCACTGGAACTACTCTGCCTCGTAAGTCATCAAAACAGAATAAGGGTGGTGATGGATTGTTTCAGCTCCAACGTGCCCTCCGATTCCCACCTCCCACCGATTCCCACCTGTCCTGTTGTGACCTGCCCTCCTCCAGTGACTTGTCCTCCTACGGTCACCTGTCCTCCCGAGCCGACCTGCCCAGCGTGCCCTTCGGCGGAACCTTGCCCGACCACGAAGCCTCCGCTTTCCACGACCCCTCCCCCGACTGAGCCTCCAACGCCTTCTCCCACTACGAAGCCTCCTCCTACACCCACTCCTACACAAAGCCTCCTCCGACCGAGCCTCCAACGCCTTCTCCTACTACGAAGCCTCCTCCAACACCCACTCCTACCACGAAGCCTCCTCCGACCGAGCCTCCAACGCCTTCTCCCACCACCAAGGCTCCTACGCCTCCTCCCACGACGACTCGTCCCAAGCCCACGAATCATCCTCCGAGTCCCAAGTGCGACCCGAACCCTTGCGGAGCCAACGCCGACTGCTTCGAGATCGGAACCTCTGTAAGTTCCCAAAATCCCCTTTTTCTTACCTTCTCTCTTCAGCTGACCTGCTTCTGCCGCCAAGGCTTCTCCGGCGACCCCTGGAAGGGCTGTAGCACGAACTCGTCCATCTGCATCGGCAGCGGCGACCCCCACTTCAAGACTTTCGACGGCACCTACTACGACTACCAGGGCACATGCCCCTATACCTCTCGGAGCCCTGCACTATCGACCCCGCCGACTCGAAGTACTACCAGGTGAAGCTCAAGAACCGCAAGTTCAGCCCCAACGCCGCGTGAGTCTTGGATTTGTCTTATTTTAGTTAATCTCCCTTTTCAGCGTTTCCTGGATTGTAGAAACCGAATTTGTCTTCGCCGGTCAGAAATTCTTCCTGGACGAGAAACTGAACTTTTTGGTCAACGGACAGAAGAACTTCTTCCCCTACTACTATCCTTCCAAGGACGCTAAGAAGGTGGAAAATTGAGAATTTTCGGCTCTTCAACAAAATACTTTTTTCAGGTCTCGGTCGAGAACATCGGCGGCACGATCTATGCGCAGAACGAGTTCGGCGTCCTCCTCAAGTTCGCGCCCTACTACGTCCACCTGACGGTACCGCAGATTCCCGAGTTTCTGGGCCGCGACAAGCTCTGTGGAATCGCCGGAAACCTGAACAACATCTGCGAGGACGATCTGATCGGCAAGAACAAGAACGGGCTGATCAACAAGCAGTGCCATACGCGCAGGACAAGCAGGCGTACGGGACGATCTCGGCGGAGATGGACTCGTGGATTACGAACGACTTCAACGGCTGAAGGGTACCTGCGAGACCGGCGGAGAACTAGCACCGAAGCTGCCCGACTGCGACTTCACCACCGCCCGCCGCGTGTGCCAGCCGATCCTCCAGGCGCTCCAGAACACTGGTCCCTTCGCCCAGTGCGCCCGCCTCGACGACGCCGTCATCCAGAGCTCCTACGACAACTGCGTCTTCGACCAGTGCTACGTGGCCGACCAGAAGGTGCCAAGTCTTCGCCGACTTTGCCGCCACCTGCCAGAACACCCTCGGAGGTATGTTCTGATAACTCACCCCAGACTCACCCGAATTCCCTTGCAGATGCGGATCTTAAGGACTGGCGCCGCGATACAGGCTGTCCCTTGACCTGCCCGGCCAACTCGGTCTACGGCGCCTGCATCAGCGGATGCCAACCGACCTGCTCGAACCCGAACCCCGGCGACAAGTGTGACAAACCGTGCTTTGACGGCTGCCGCTGCAACGCCGGCTTTGTCCTTGACACCACCCAAGTCCCGGCCAAGTGCGACGCGCAACTGAGTGCCCCTGCATCGACAAGAACGGCAACTCGCGGCCCAGGAACTTCAGCTGGATCTCCGGCAACTGCCGCGAGAAAATGTGTGCCTTAACGGCCAGATCTACACCCAGCCCTACGAGTGTCCCCTCAACTCCCACTGTGGCATTGAGGGCGATGGCGAGAGCTGCGTGTGCAACACCGGCTTCAAGTGGGACGCCAGCAGAACTGCATTAAGGCTTGAACGTGTGTTGACTTGAAAAGCTTATTTAATAAATATTGAAGCATGATGTTTAATGGTTTCAACATACAGTCAACATACTGTCGACTTACAGTCAACTCTTGACTAGGATGGTACCAAGTGAAGTAGCCAATAGTATTGTGGAAGCTTACAGTATTCTTGTCATCCTTCTTCCAGGTGTGAGCCTGATATCTTAGTGAATTTCATTGTTTTGAAAAGCGCTTTAAGATTTCCATTTACAGGAACATTTTTTTAGTGGAGTTTCAAGAGACTCGTTGGTGTCATTCAGGAACAACACTTGATCCAAGCTTAGATATTTGGGTTTACAAAGTTGTCAAAGCAATAAATCCAACTTGAAAAGTTTGTTCACCGAACACACATACAATTTTACACATTTTTGGTTTGCAGTCTCCTTTGAAAGAGCTTTTTCCAGGAGTTGTTAGATTGCGGCGATCTGCACAATTGAAAGGGTTTAGGAAGAAACCAGCAACGTTTTCTCGGAATTTGGCCGAAACAACGTCCATTTTAAGAAACCAATCAATTAGATTTGGATAGCAATCGATCTGCTCTATTTATAGGGATGGTGGACTGGTTTTCTTTGACACGTTGTTACAGTATGCAGTTTGACTGTCCATTTTCAGCATGGATGGTTTCTATGAGACTCTCTATAAACGTCACTCGACCACAACTCACTAATTTGTCCTACTGATTCAAACCCGGAGCCTCTCTCCACAGTCACTCGTCTGCCTTCCTAACCAATCAATGGCGCCACATCTTCTCCCCACTTGCAATCCAAACTACAAGGCACATTTTGGCGCATGTAGCGCTTGTTTACGCTTTTCTTTTAGCTGCCGTCAGCAAAACGCGTTTTCCACTGATAAGAGAGCAAAGAAGAGCTCCGGAGTATTGCGACGTGGTCGAGCAAATCTGTGTACTGTGCTAGAAAAGCCGAGTAAGCGTAAAGTTTGGAGCTTCACAGACACCTTTTTGTAAAAATGATTGGTTACCTTGATCGTCGCGACCCATAAACTCTTCCTTTATTACATACATATATCAACCGGAAGCACTTAAATCTATACTTGCGCAGAACAAGTTTCTGGAACTGGATTTGTTGTTTTGCTCCACCATTTTGGAAGCCATGGTAGTCTACGTTCTCTCTGACCATTTTAGACCAATTCTGCAATCTAAAGTGCCTGCTTTTAGACAGAATTTCGTTCTTGGATGCCAACGAGGAATTTGATAGAGAAGAAAAAGCTTATTCGATAACGGTTCATAAGCAGAGATATGACCAGAGTCCGTCGCTCTACATTGAGCTACTTTGACAAAAAGAACGACTTGACGATCATTGTAGAACTTTCAAGCGGACTTGGTTGATCCGAATCGTCAAAACATAAATATAACTTTGTTTTGTGGTTGATAGGTTTATGCCAATAAACATCATGCTCGATCTTTATTAAATAAGCTTTTTAAGTCAACAAACGTTCAAGCCTTGATGCAGTTTTTCCTCTGGGCGTCCCACTTGAAGCCGGTGTTGCACACGCAGCTCTCGCCATCGCCCTCAATGCCACAGTGGGAGTTGCTGGGTGTAGATCTGGCCGTTAAGGCACACATTCTTCTCGCGGCAGTTGCCGGAGATCCAGCTGAAGTTCCTGGGCCGCGAGTTGCCGTTCTTGTCGATGCAGGGCACTCGGTTGCGCGCACGCACTTGGCCGGGACTTGGGGGTGTCAAGGACAAAGCCGGCGTTGCAGCGGCAGCCGTCAAAGCACGGTTTGTCGCACTTGTCGCCGGGGTTCGGGTTCGAGCAGGTCGCTTGGCATCCGCTGATGCAGGCGCCGTAGACTGAGTTGGCCGGGCAGGTTAGGGGGCAGCCTGTGTCGCGGCGCCAGTCCTTAAGATCCGCATCTGCAAGGGAATTCGAGTGAGTCTGGGGTGAGTTCTCAGAACATACCTCCGAGGGTGTTCTGGCAGGTGGCGGCAAAGTCGGCGAAGACTTGGCACTTCTGGTCGGCCACGTCACTGGTCGAAGACGCAGTTGTCGTAGGAGCTCTGGATGACGGCGTCGTCGAGGCGGGCGCACTGGGCGAAGGGACCAGTGTTCTGGAGCGCCTGGAGGATCGGCTGGCACACGCGGCGGGCGGTGGTGAAGTCGCAGTCGGGCAGCTTCGGTGCTAGTTCTCCGCCGGTCTCGCAGGTACCCTTCCAGCCGTTGAAGTCGTTCGTAATCCACGAGTCCATCTCCGCCGAGATCGTCCCGTACGCCTGCTTGTCCTGCGCGTGCACTGCTTGTTGATCAGCCCGTTCTTGTTCTTGCCGATCAGATCGTCCTCGCAGATGTTGTTCAGGTTTCCGGCGATTCCACAGAGCTTGTCGCGGCCCAGAAACTCGGGAATCTGCGGTACCGTCAGGTGGACGTAGTAGGGCGCGAACTTGAGGAGGACGCCGAACTCGTTCTGCGCATAGATCGTGCCGCCGATGTTCTCGACCGAGACCTGAAAAAAGTATTTTGTTAAGAGCCGAAAATTTCAATTTTCCACCTTCTTAGCGTCCTTGGAAGGATAGTAGTAGGGAAGAAGTTCTTCTGTCCTTGACCAAAAAGTTCAGTTTCTCGTCCAGGAAAAATTTCTGACCGGCGAAGACAAATTCGGTTTCCACAATCCAGGAAACGCTGAAAAGGGAGATTAACTAGAATAAGACAAATCCAAGACTCACGCGGCGTTGGGGCTGAACTTGCGGTTCTTGAGCTTCACCTGTAGTACTTCGAGTCGGCGGGGTCGATAGTGCAGGGCTCCGAGAGGATATAGGGGCATGTGCCCTGGTAGTCGTAGTAGGTGCCGTCGAAAGTCTTGAAGTGGGGGTCGCCGCTGCCGATGCAGACGAGTTCGTGCTGCAGCCTTTCCAGGGGTCGCCGGAGAAGCCTTGGCGGCAGAAGCAGGTCAGCTGAAGAGAGGAGGTAAGAAAAAAGGGATTTTGGGAACTTACAGAGGTTCCGATCTCGAAGCAGTCGGCGTTGGCTCCGCAAGGGTTCGGGTCACACTTGGGACTCGGGGGATTCGTGGGCTTGGGACGAGTCGTTGTGGGAGGAGGCGTGGGAGCCTTGGTGGTGGGAGAAGGCGTTGGAGGCTCGGTCGGAGGAGGCTTTGTGGTAGGAGTGGGTGTAGGAGGAGGCTTCGTAGTGGGAGAGCGTTGGAGGCTCAGTCGGGGGAGGGGTCGTGGAAAGTGGAGGCTTCGTGGTCGGGCAAGGTTCCGCCGAAGGGCACGCTGGGCAGGTCGGCTTGGGAGGACAGGTGACCGTAGGAGGACAAGTCACTGGAGGAGGGCAGGTCACAACAGGGCAGGTGGGAATCGGTGGGCAGGTGGGAATCGGAGGGCACGTTGGAGCTGAAACAATCCATCACCACCCTTATTCTGTTTTGATGACTTACGAGGCAGAGTAGTTCCAGTGCTGGTGTTGGGCACCTCGCACACATAGGGCTTCAGGTCGCAGCAGGGGTTCGGGATCCACTTTCCGCTGGAGCGTTCGACGCTGACGCAGTTGTGCTCGAAGATGTCGAGTTCTCCGCTGTACCAGTTGGTGTAGACGAAGCCGGACTTGTCGGTCCACTTCCAGGTCTTGAAATCCTCGGCCTTGTCGCCGCCGACCCAGAATTCTCCGACTTGTTCCCCGCGGAAGTACTCCTTGGCGCCGTCTGGAATTTAATCCTCAAAACCCAGAATTCTCTCCAAACTCACTCTCGATGATCGCGTTGTCGGCGGCGTTTCCGATTGATGCGAGGTTTCCTCCGAAGATCTTACACAGCTGCTCGGCGCCCAAGAAGTCCGTCTTCTGAGGAACGAAGGTGAAGCATGTGGTCCCGTCCGAGCTCGGACTGAGTCGGGAGGACAGGCGGCGAGCGAGGTGGCCGCAAGGCCCATCAGCAGAAGAACCGTAGTCTTCATACCTGAACGAAAGCTTGTTAGAGAAGTCGAGTCCTGGTGGTTGTGAAGCCTTTTCTGGCTGCAACCGTCTATTTATGGAATCGAGAAAGTGAACATTTTCCGTGCCACGATGGCAAACAAACTGATAGAGTTTTTGCCTCGTCGTGCGCCGTTGTGGCAGAGAGTGTCTTATCAATGACGGATGCAGAATTTAACTGTAAACAACAAAGAACTCTGGTCGAGAGCGACCTCGTTGGGTTCTTAGGGATCGAAACCTTTTAGGGGTTTCAAAATCAAGATCCTCTTAAGCCTTTACTAAGGTTGAAAACCTGAAACGTACTCAAGAACGTTTCGCATCTATCATGTTTCGCAGCTTGTGTTGATGAAACGTTTCTCAGCAGTTCTGTTTAATTTCTAAATGATCTGTATAGCTCTGAAACGTTTCACAGTTGAAACTTATGAGAGTGTGAATACCGAACTGCGTTTAGAAACGTAGAAACTTAGAAAACTTAGAAACTTAGAAACATAAGTTTCAACTGTGAAACGTTTCAGAGCTATACAGATCGTTTATGTGAAATCAAATTTATGAGTGTGATTTGTGCTAATGTGTAATGATCAGAATGTGTGTTAATGGGTACTCTCTGCTCCTGAATCTCTTGCGCACACCCTCATTTCACAAACGAACATTTGCACGTTGTTTCCATTGATAAGACGCTAAAGACAAGGAAGCGACGTGGAGCTGCCAACGCTGAGTCAACACCATCTTCGTTGTTTACAGTTAACGCAAAGACAACGTAATTGACAGTGAGTTCCGTGTGATCCTAGGTTGTGGCGTGAGGAATCATCGCACAAAAACTACATTTGTCTATAATTGTGGACGATTTCAAACCTGAAAGAGTTAAGTCATAAATGCAAAGGGGTACAACTAAAGAAATGCACCATGTCCGCGTCCCTCAAAATCTTCCTCTTCTTCGTCGCTCTTCTTTCCATCGCTCATTAGCATAATAGCCACAATTGACAATGAAACCATCAATTATGAAACTAATCGATTCAGAGTGCTGGAGCTAGAGCACTTCTATCGTTCATTAATCACTCTTAGCTGGCTTTCATTTCTGCGACGTTTTGTTTAAATGTCGAAAATTGGTGTTTTAAGAATTTATTAATCATCAAAGACCATGACGTTTGACGGGTGAGTGTGTGCTAACAGCTAACAACTAACGTGACAAATCGAATTTTTTGTGTCATTTTGCATTTTTTGCGTTTTTGAAAATTAACGAGGCCGCGCGCGCTATTGCGCGACAGTATTCTTTAAATTAGCGTTGTTCGGCGCTTCGCGTCTCACTGATTTCTATTTTGCAACCGCCTCGGCGCTACGCGCCTCATTTGAGCGATTTCTCGGCTAAAAGACATCTCGACGCTTCGGATTCCGGCAAAAACCATTTGATGCTTCACAATTTTCACCGCTGCTCTTCCACAGCCGCTCAACACGGCGCACGCAAAACCACGAAAGTCGAGGAGACGGCGAAAAGCGCGTAAATGCAAGCGCCACCGCTACCGTAACCCGCGCCAGCAACTCGCGTCCGAAGTTTCGTGACGAACGAACACAAATTAAAATTTTGGTTGTTTAGTAAATCAACGGGGCCGCGCGCATTAATGCGCGAGGTTTAGTTTTAAAATAAGTTCAAAGTCGGCGCTTCGCGTCTTCAAAGAGCGTGGTCAGCATAACTCGACGGTAGATCTCCTAGAGCGACGTCACCGTTTTCGCAGTTTTATGATTTTCTCCAAAAACGCAAATGACACATTAGCCGGTTCCAAGTTTTGTGCATATCCTCCAATTGAAAACCTTCTTCCGATTTTTTGAAAAGCGATGCTAAGCGCGACTGTAGGTGGCGTTTAGACGTGCAGGGCATTCCGCTCGGGTCCCTGGAATGCAGTAGTAGCCAGTGAAAGTCACTCGATTCGCGTGGATTTATTGCGTTTCGAGAATAAATCTTCGTGTTTTCTAATCGCAAATTGAGTCCTCCGCCTCTGTCCCACAGCTGGTTAACTGTGGGGTTCAAGCGGACCCTGAACTTGTTGCATGTGGCGTGTGTGATTTTGGCGATTTCAATGGCGTTGGTAAGGCGCAACTGAAGGTCATGACAAGGAAGGTGAAGCAGGCCGAACGAACGTTGGAAGCCGCCAAGGAAACGATAAGAAAGGCCAAAAATGCAGTTTGACTTTGACCAACCTGCATTCCAAGGTCCCGAGCAGATGCCCTGCGTGTCTGAACACCGCCTACAGTCATCGCGCTTAGCATCGCTTTTCAAAAAATTGGAAAAAGATTTTGAAATGGAGGATATGCACAAAAATTGAAACGTCGCGGTTGCAAAACCGACCGACCGGTCTCCGTCCCCGAAAACCCCTCTCCAGTAAAAGCACGATCGAAGAACTCAAAAATCGATACAAAACGCGATATCCGTCCTTTTAAAGTACTTTTACCTGTTGACCTCATTCTTTCAACCCAAAAAATGCTATATTTTTCAGTTTGTCGAAATTTTGAAATCCTATTTCTGCAGACAAGTTCCACCCTCGAGCTACAGACTATGCAAATGCACCCTTTTCGCAACTATTCTCTTGCTGACCCAGTACACTCAAACCTGAACACTAATTTTCCCGTTTCCGATTCCGTTACTTTCGTGTCTGGGTTTGTATGCAAACTATAACTAATCGGTCAATCCGATTTGGCGCCGCTGGCTTTGCGAAAGCATCCATCGCTCGCTCAAGAGAGCCACGTTTTGAGCATTACACATAGAAAATGTAGAATCGCATCTCAGATCTTCAAAACAAAGTGTCGATCACACATCCGCGCTGGGAAAACTCAACGATCATCTTTTTGACATTGGTTGACACAATCACGTCATTTCTGGGATATTCTTGCCAAGTGTTCTATTGTCCGTGGCCACGCGAAGCTTCATTCTTGATTTGTGGTCATAAACAGGCCGTTTTCTGTATTCTTACAAAAGCACATGCCCCCTCCAATCGCACTCCATCGTTTTTCGTCTTTATTTGCATAATCCAAACACTCTGACGACGCAGGAATCCATTTTTACACGTCACGTCCGTGGAAGTTCTCTTCATTGTCAGCATCGGCAGTCCGTTCTACACTTCATCTGAGAATTTTTGTGCCCTTAAGAGACATTGAAGCCTCTACCATGGAAACGAAAAAATCTGTCACCCCTCTGGTGACCCAAGATCGACCGCCACTTTACTCCTTTCGGTCCCTCCGCTTCATCATGGCTATTTTGTTGTTCTTTTCGCTTTTCTGTAATTCTTCCATGCGAACGAATCTCGGAATGGCGATGGTCTGTATGGTCAATAATACGGCTTTCTCGGCTGCTTCGACTGGAGTGACATTGTCAAATTTGTCGAAGGCAGAGGATACCTGTGGAGTGGCGGAGCAAGGCCAAGGACAGTCGTCTGATTATAAGGTTGGCTATGAATTTCTATCAAACGTTAAAAGCGCGATACCCAAATTTTGACGAAAATTTGTTGGCGAAAATTGAAATTTTCGCACTCAAAAGTACCCTTTAGAATAGTCATTACACCACGAAACGATGCTGATCACTGCTGTAGTTGATCTGTGCTTCAGAGTCCGAAACAGGCCCAAAGTTCGGACCCGAATTTCCGCAAAACAATGAATTCTAATCCGTTTTTCCATGATGACAGGGTGGAGATGATGTCAGAACTGCACCAGAAATCAAAGGGTCTGAAAATGTGACTTTTTAAGTGCTAAAAATTTGTGAAATCTATCTTCCACAAAGAGTTTACGTCATAAGCATAAGATCGAGTTTTTAATCTCAAGATTTAAGTCCATTTTTAGTTTTTTGAAGGTGTCTGTGTTTAGGGCACGTTCCTATGGGACCCCAGTATGCAATCGACCCTCGTTGGAGCAACCGCCTACGGCGCCATGGTCACAATTCTCCCAGCCGGTTACCTCGCCGACCGTTTTGGACCTCGCTTTATGACCCTTTCGGCAAGCATTGTCGTAGCCACGACCACGCTCCTGACGCCTCTTCTTGCGGTTTCCAATTTCTACGCTCTTCTGGCTGCCAGAGTTATCATGGGATTCCCCTCCTGTCTCGTCGCTCTCAGCTCGTTGGTTCCCAGCTGATGAGAGGAGCTCCTTGGCTGCGTTGACCACGTCTGGGCTGCAACTGTCCATGACTGTCGGAGGAGTGGTATCGTCTGGATTATGCCAAGTGGATGTCTTGGGTGGATGGAAGGCTATTTTCTATCTTTATGGTGAGCTCAATTTTGTTACATTTCAAAGGGCTATCTATTCTTAGGTTCCCTTGGCTTCATATGGTGCTTCTTCTGGTACTTCATCTCCTCAAACGGACCTAACAGCAACAAGTGGATTACAGAAAAGGAACGTCTGTTCATCATGTCCAATATGACCCCTAAAAATGTAACATACCTTTTGATCTCTCTTTTAAAAGCCGTTTTTTAGTCCGGCAGTCGCAAGATTCCATGGCTTTCGATCCTCCTCTCCCCCAAAGTCCACGGCATTCTCTTGGTTCAATTCAGCTTCAGCTTTGTCGCTACTCTGATCCAATTCTACATCCCGGCCTATTTCCGTGATGTGCTTCGACTCCCATTGAAATACGTGAGTCCTTAAATTAAAGGTTTCTGACTGATAGGCTAATTTTAGAATGGTCTCTGCTCGATGCTTCCCTTCCTCTGCGAACTGATCTTCAAGAATGTATTCGCTGTGATCGCTGACCACCTGAAGAAGAATAATATCCTCAGTGATACCTTCGTCGTTAAGATGTTCCAGGCTATCGGTGAGTTTGGTTTGGCAACGTTTCTTTGAGTGCATCGTTTCGCAAGAAAGATGAGACAAGCGAGAAGACAAACTGAAGGTCTTATTGGTTAGAGTGCTTATAATAATTGATTTTAGGCAGCTACGGAGCAGCTCTGAGCATTCTCGGCCTTGCCTTTTTCGTCGATTGCACCAAGGTGTGGCTAGCTATCTTCTTCCTTGCTTTACATGGTAAATCTACTCCTTCTCTTAGCTCTCAGCCTATCTAACATCCTAAATTTTAGGAACCTCCTTTTCCGCCGGCGTCTCAGGCTCCTTCACTTCAACCCTCAGCATCGCCCCTCGCTTCGCTGGCATCATTTCCGCCCTAGGAATGTTCTGTGGCATGCTTGGAGCCGGAATCTCACCCCAGGTATTTGCTACCGTAAATCCTTATGGCACTCCTGAAGAATGGCGAACAGTGTTCTGCATCTGTGCGTTTGTCTACGTCTCCTGTGGCACTCCGTTTGTCCTCTGTGGGTCTGCAGATCTTCAATCTTGGGCCAAACCTAAGCCGAAGAATTCGGTTAGCACTGTATCAGCGAAAGATCTGGAAACGACGGTGTCTATGTAGCCTCTGAAAAGAGGCGCTTTTTGTGTTGTTGCTTGAGTGGGTGGACTGAACGTGTACACATTCTACTCCATATGATAAATTTTATTGTTCATGGCTTGTTTTTGGTAATATAATCATGACACGTCTTATAATTCCTTAAAGGACCTTGAAACGTGGTTTTCTGTACATGTAAACAATCATGAAACGTTTCACAGTTATTGAATAACGATTGAGAATTAAAAAATTAAACAACAGATTTTAAATGATTTCACAATACGGGCGGATTGTGACATAACTAGGGAATGTTGCAAAATAGCCCAAAGGTCAACTGCAAGTACGTAAGAAACTCTGGTCTCCACCTAAAAACTAGTATATGAGCAGGCCTTAACTTTGGCATGATTTATCTGTTCGAAGGAAGGTTCTGCACACCTTTGTAATAACTAAAAACTTCCGGCATCAAAATTTGTGACCGGTGAAAGTGTTCAAAAGTATTGATGAACTTGAACAAAAGCCTAAAAATGGTGAAAAGCTGTATTTCGCTTGATAATGCGAATTAGAGCATCCCTCCCTATAAGCAGACTCTCATTTCAAATCAGTTCTAAAGTCTGTGATTAAGTTTAACACCGATTCTTTAAATGGAACATGTAAAATTCCAACTGGCCTTGTCATCTTCTCTTGCCATTCGAATGGCGTTCTAAGAATCGCTTCAAATATCTGTTCAAAGTCATTAAACGTAAATAAAGGCTTGTATGACCGTGAACGGCCGTGAACGTCAAGGAATTCCGTAAATCTATGCATTCAAGAAAAGTAAAAGAAATGCGTCAAAGAAGTTCGTTCCTAAAGAGTTCCAAGAAGACGTCGCTGCGCTCTTCTTGAAGCCTAGAGCTTTTGCCGATTGCTGTGATCCAGCAACTCTGCCTGTGCACGAATCCTGCAAAAATGCTTTTTTAAAGGAGACCACAAACCGAAAATGCGCTTTGTTGTGGGTGTGCAGAACAAGTCTTTCTACCTCGTCTTTCTACCTTACTGTTTCACAAGGGTTTATAAGAGACAGAGACTCGTTTTCGACCGTTGTTTTGCAATCCCAAATATCTGCGTTTGGATCAGGTCATATTCTTCGATGAAAGCAGTGATTTGTCGTTTGAGGCGTTTGAAACACCGGCAAAGACTGAAATGTTCCCTGTGGATGGAGAACTATCAGCCCTTTTAAAATACGACAAATGCATTGGGCCACAATCATTCCGACAGTTACAACATGCCCAACGGCCGTCTCTCTCTTTTAACGCTAATTTCAACAATTGTACCAGTTTGGAAGTTGTGAAAGCTTTGAGCGATATTTTGCTCCTTCGACAGTTGAAATTCTTAGAAACCATTTTGAAACATGTTCTTGTTTCCTTCGGTCTTCAAGTGTAATCTTAAGAATCGTCGCGGCTCTCGCGTGAGACCACGCGACGGTCGACCTCTGGCGGAGGTGGTGACAATCGATTCGCTGATTACGACAAATGCACGCGGTGACCGACAACCGCGCTATTGAAAGTGGTGCAGTCGGGAGGCGAGTCCTGTTTTTGCAGAGTAGGCAGTTTTATATCGATTGGGAAACGGACTCACGTGTTTTTTTCGTTGATAAGGTGAAATATGTAAAGTGCGGTTGTGGCCAGATTACTGCATTCTTGGTTTAATTGAATTTTCTCTTGACGAAGAAACCCATTCAGATCGGCGGCTTTGATAACAGACAAGATCTTCTTAAGCATTAGCGTTTTGATCTTATCAAGGTCTTTTTGCTTTCTTGAGTGCACTCTGATGAGCCGGTATTTAGCGTTTGTAGACAAAGAATAGTTATTGATTGGGTAGATTCGAAGGTCACCACGTGCTTTGGTTAACGGTCATTTGCATTCTTGGGTGCGTTTGGATTAAGTGGAGGTGGTCTTTGACCAGAGGTTAGGAATTGAAGCGTGTAATAGAATAATTAAAGGTCGCCAAACCATTTTTAATCTTTTTAGGGTTTTAACTCCTTTTAGAATCTATGTATTTAATGGCTGTTATTTAGCTGTCGAGTTCTCTTTCTGCACTTTAATGCATTAAAAGGTGTAGTCCCATGGCTTTCGATCCTCCTCTCCCCCAAAGTCCACGGCATTCTCTTGGTTCAATTCAGCTTCAGCTTTGTCGCTACTCTGATCCAATTCTACATCCCGGCCTATTTCCGTGATGTGCTTCGACTCCCATTGAAATACGTGAGTCCTTAAATTAAAGGTTTCTGACTGATAGGCTAATTTTAGAATGGTCTCTGCTCGATGCTTCCCTTCCTCTGCGAACTGATCTTCAAGAATGTATTCGCTGTGATCGCTGACCACCTGAAGAAGAATAATATCCTCAGTGATACCTTCGTCGTTAAGATGTTCCAGGCTATCGGTGAGTTTGGTTTGGCAACGTTTCTTTGAGTGCATCGTTTCGCAAGAAAGATGAGACAAGCGAGAAGACAAACTGAAGGTCTTATTGGTTAGAGTGCTTATAATAATTGATTTTAGGCAGCTACGGAGCAGCTCTGAGCATTCTCGGCCTTGCCTTTTTCGTCGATTGCACCAAGGTGTGGCTAGCTATCTTCTTCCTTGCTTTACATGGTAAATCTACTCCTTCTCTTAGCTCTCAGCCTATCTAACATCCTAAATTTTAGGAACCTCCTTTTCCGCCGGCGTCTCAGGCTCCTTCACTTCAACCCTCAGCATCGCCCCTCGCTTCGCTGGCATCATTTCCGCCCTAGGAATGTTCTGTGGCATGCTTGGAGCCGGAATCTCACCCCAGGTATTTGCTACCGTAAATCCTTATGGCACTCCTGAAGAATGGCGAACAGTGTTCTGCATCTGTGCGTTTGTCTACGTCTCCTGTGGCACTCCGTTTGTCCTCTGTGGGTCTGCAGATCTTCAATCTTGGGCCAAACCTAAGCCGAAGAATTCGGTTAGCACTGTATCAGCGAAAGATCTGGAAACGACGGTGTCTATGTAGCCTCTGAAAAGAGGCGCTTTTTGTGTTGTTGCTTGAGTGGGTGGACTGAACGTGTACACATTCTACTCCATATGATAAATTTTATTGTTCATGGCTTGTTTTTGGTAATATAATCATGACACGTCTTATAATTCCTTAAAGGACCTTGAAACGTGGTTTTCTGTACATGTAAACAATCATGAAACGTTTCACAGTTATTGAATAACGATTGAGAATTAAAAAATTAAACAACAGATTTTAAATGATTTCACAATACGGGCGGATTGTGACATAACTAGGGAATGTTGCAAAATAGCCCAAAGGTCAACTGCAAGTACGTAAGAAACTCTGGTCTCCACCTAAAAACTAGTATATGAGCAGGCCTTAACTTTGGCATGATTTATCTGTTCGAAGGAAGGTTCTGCACACCTTTGTAATAACTAAAAACTTCCGGCATCAAAATTTGTGACCGGTGAAAGTGTTCAAAAGTATTGATGAACTTGAACAAAAGCCTAAAAATGGTGAAAAGCTGTATTTCGCTTGATAATGCGAATTAGAGCATCCCTCCCTATAAGCAGACTCTCATTTCAAATCAGTTCTAAAGTCTGTGATTAAGTTTAACACCGATTCTTTAAATGGAACATGTAAAATTCCAACTGGCCTTGTCATCTTCTCTTGCCATTCGAATGGCGTTCTAAGAATCGCTTCAAATATCTGTTCAAAGTCATTAAACGTAAATAAAGGCTTGTATGACCGTGAACGGCCGTGAACGTCAAGGAATTCCGTAAATCTATGCATTCAAGAAAAGTAAAAGAAATGCGTCAAAGAAGTTCGTTCCTAAAGAGTTCCAAGAAGACGTCGCTGCGCTCTTCTTGAAGCCTAGAGCTTTTGCCGATTGCTGTGATCCAGCAACTCTGCCTGTGCACGAATCCTGCAAAAATGCTTTTTTAAAGGAGACCACAAACCGAAAATGCGCTTTGTTGTGGGTGTGCAGAACAAGTCTTTCTACCTCGTCTTTCTACCTTACTGTTTCACAAGGGTTTATAAGAGACAGAGACTCGTTTTCGACCGTTGTTTTGCAATCCCAAATATCTGCGTTTGGATCAGGTCATATTCTTCGATGAAAGCAGTGATTTGTCGTTTGAGGCGTTTGAAACACCGGCAAAGACTGAAATGTTCCCTGTGGATGGAGAACTATCAGCCCTTTTAAAATACGACAAATGCATTGGGCCACAATCATTCCGACAGTTACAACATGCCCAACGGCCGTCTCTCTCTTTTAACGCTAATTTCAACAATTGTACCAGTTTGGAAGTTGTGAAAGCTTTGAGCGATATTTTGCTCCTTCGACAGTTGAAATTCTTAGAAACCATTTTGAAACATGTTCTTGTTTCCTTCGGTCTTCAAGTGTAATCTTAAGAATCGTCGCGGCTCTCGCGTGAGACCACGCGACGGTCGACCTCTGGCGGAGGTGGTGACAATCGATTCGCTGATTACGACAAATGCACGCGGTGACCGACAACCGCGCTATTGAAAGTGGTGCAGTCGGGAGGCGAGTCCTGTTTTTGCAGAGTAGGCAGTTTTATATCGATTGGGAAACCATGGTGTAATAGGGGGTGTGACAACGTGTAATATGTTGAGTTCACATTATAAATTCGTAAATTCGTAAATTGGTTTAATTGAATTTTCTCTTGACGAAGAAACCCATTCAGATCGGCGGCTTTGATAACAGACAAGATCTTCTTAAGCATTAGCGTTTTGATCTTATCAAGGTCTTTTTGCTTTCTTGAGTGCACTCTGATGAGCCGGTATTTAGCGTTTGTAGACAAAGAATAGTTATTGATTGGGTAGATTCGAAGGTCACCACGTGCTTTGGTTAACGGTCATTTGCATTCTTGGGTGCGTTTGGATTAAGTGGAGGTGGTCTTTGACCAGAGGTTAGGAATTGAAGCGTGTAATAGAATAATTAAAGGTCGCCAAACCATTTTTAATCTTTTTAGGGTTTTAACTCCTTTTAGAATCTATGTATTTAATGGCTGTTATTTAGCTGTCGAGTTCTCTTTCTGCACTTTAATGCATTAAAAGGTGTAGTCGTTTTTGAATGCAGACCCATTAGGATTTAGTGCTTTTAAGGCATCACCTGTCCATTATGGTCTTCGATCACAATACGAGTCGTTTTTCCTTGCAACTGCCGTTGTCCAATTTTGTGTTTTTAAGGTTTTGTCCCACTGAACTGCTGTAAGCTTAAAACCTCATAAAAGACTTGTTTGCTGACAGAGCGTATCCAGCCCTAAAATTAGCCTTCCTCCTGGCTAATTATGTCTGAACCACGTGATTCTTGAAATTAATATTTTGAGGTTGCCCTTTCCCATCGAGCGGTCGTCACTTGAATCAGCATAGTGCTATGCTTAGAATCTTCAGGCTATCTTTAGAGACTATCCTTAGAGGCTCCTCCTTTCTGGCACCAAACGCGTTAAAACACCTTTAACACGGTTTGAAAAGGCAAAGAAAAAAAGAACCGAGGGGGATCGAACTTGTAACCTTAAAATTGTGAGGAGCAGCGCCCACCGACTACGCTTAACAAGATTAACTGTGTGGTCTGTCTGATTGCAACTATGCATCGCCGGAGGTCGATTTTTTGCATTGAAAGGGTTTTAGGACGGATTTCGTCATTTTGCACGCAAGCGGCCTATTTCGCGTTGTTCAACGCCTTAAAATCTCACAGAATCGAATGTCGCGACCGGGACACTCCTTGTTTGTGCTTCTTATGGCAAAACTCAAAAGCGATGCTCGCGATTGTGCCTTTATTTGCCTTTATTTACACGATTTTTGTGCTGTTTTTGCCTCTGAACAACCTGTTCTGCTTAATCTGCTGACTTTCGTTATAGCCCCAAAACAACCCTAAAACCTTGAAAAAATCCGCGTTCTCTTCGTGTTTTTTGCGTTTTGTCATACGACCGACCTCTCGCTCGCCCCATACTCAACTTGCCACCTCTTCAGGTCGCTTCTCATGCATTCCACGAAAGGCGCCCTCCTCTCGCGCCGAGTTTTGGCTCTTCGCAAGCGTTTTGACGCCGCTTCCTTGGCGTCATTCGGTTCCGATTCTTCATCCCATAGCTATAGCCACGAATCCCGAAAAGGTATGCATTTTTAGCCTAATCTTGGCCTAATTTCGATTTTATTGCAGCTAATGTACTCCCTGCGTTAGGCTCAGCAGCTCTTCTCGCTGGCGCTGGGCTCTACTTGTGGAAAAACCGCCGCGTAGCCTATGCGGACGCTTCGAGGCCTGTTCCCAAGGACGTGGAGTCTTTCGCGCCTCCAGAACGCAAAGATTTGCCCACTTTTTCGAAGGACGAAATTGGGAAGCATGGGAAGGATTCTAAGCGCATTTGGGTGACGTTCAAGAATGTAAGGAGCCTCGTTCTCGAGCTTTATTTAAGGATTTTGGGTTTTAGGGCGTGTATGACATAACAGAATTCGTGGAAGCGCATCCAGGAGGCGACAAGATCCTCATGGCCGCTGGAGGCTCCGTGGAACCGTTCTGGGCCCTCTACGCGCAGCATAAAACGGAGGAAGTTATAGAAATTCTGGAAGGATTAAGGATAGGAAACGTGGACCCAAAGGATATGGCCAAGGACAAGGGAAAGGTGAGTAGTTTTGGTTTTTTTTTTGGTTTCATGTAGCTTTATGCACCTTGTTTAGTTCAAAGATGTGAACGATCCCTTCAATAACGATCCCGCTCGTCACCCTGCGCTTCTTGTCAACTCCCAAAAGCCGTTCAACGCCGAAGCGCCTCCTTCGTTGCTGCTCGATAACTTCAGGACTCCGAATGAGCTTTTCTTCGTTCGCAATCATCTTCCTGTTCCTGAGGTTTGTGTGCGTTTTGGGGTGTAGATTTGGGAATTACGATGCTTTTAAGAGAGGAGAAATTCGAGCTGAGATTTTCGCTATTTTTGGCTCATCAAGGCACTTTTCGAGCACATTTAGATGCTTGAATTTGGTAGAATTTGTGACCTGCTTATACCTGAATTTTGTAATTTCGGGATAAGGATTTCCAGAAATATAGATTCATCCTTTGTGGCCTTCAATCGTTTTCTAAATTTTCACTATTTCAGGATCATTTTATGCCTCAGAAAGGCTGAATTTCCGGATGTTTTAGCACAGCTTGGACTGTTATGAAGCTCAATTTTGAGTGCTTTATATCGGTATTAGAAGTCCAAAAAGAGTGCATTTTTTAGCCTGTCCTGTTTTTACCGGAATTTTGTCGACTTTGGGATTATATAGCTCTAGAAGTCCTTTTTGGGTCTTATTGTGAAGCCTAAAATTGACTCAAGTTGAAGCCCTTCTATAGCCGAATTTTCTAAATTTTGGGATTAAGATTTTAATGAATTTGAGCATCAGTCGTGATCTAAATCGGCCGCAATCTGGCTATGTTAGGGCTGTTTGAGGCCTCAAAAATGCTGCATTTTCGGATGCCATTTTTGGAAAGGAACTTTTGAGCCGCATTTGGAGCTGAATTCTAAGCGCTTGATTCTGATTATTCTGGTTTTCATGGACTATTTGTGATGATCTTAAACAGCCCTTGGATCCTTATCCACTCTCATTATGTGGCTTATGTAGGCTTCATTTTTACTGAGATTTGGATCCGTTCAAGCATGATTTTGAACTCGAAATCTCGGCCTTTTCATGCTGAAATTTAAGACGCGTGTTCCTTTGCGGTTTTTTGGTCCTTGCTTTGCCATTGTTACGACTTTTATCCTCACATTTGCTCCACTTGCAGATCCAAATCTCCAACCACAAACTCAACGTCGAAGGCTTGGGCATCAAGAAGCCGATCAACCTGTCCGTCGACGTCCTGAAGAAGAAGTTCAAGTCAACCTACGTGACCTCCGTCGTCCAATGCGCCGGAAACCGTCGAGCGGACATGAACGACTACAAGAAGGTCCAAGGCCTCATGTGGACCGGAACTGCCATCAGCAATGCGAAATGGACCGGTGTCAAGCTCAGGGATATCCTTATCTCTGCCGGGGTTGACCCTAACTCGAAGGATATCAAGCATGTCCACTTTGAGGGCGCGGATATCGATCCTACAGGTATGTTAAGCTACAAGGAAGGGTTAGGAGGCGTTAAGAAGTTTTTTGAACCCTGTGGAGTTCTGAAGAGACCTAGAAACTCTTAAGAATGCCTTACAAGGCGGTAGCAAGGTCATGGAAAGCTAAAAGAGACCTTGGGAAGCCATATAAAGTCTTAGAGGACGTAGGCTTTATAAAGCCTACGAAGGCTTGTGAAGCTGAAAAGATCTCAGAAAACTCATAGAAGGTCTTAGAATCTCGCTCTGTAGGCTTTCCAGGACCTCCTAAAGTTGTGGGAAGCCTACAGAGCCCTGCAGAGGTTGTTGAAGGCTTTTTAAGCTTTAGCTGACTTTAGGAGTAGGAAAGCCTTGTAAAGCCTACTGAGGCCGTAAGGCGTCTTAGGAGACGTTGGGTGTTTTAAGAGGTCTAAGGATAGCTACCTAAAGATCCCTTTTTTCAGGAAAACCATATGGAGCCTCGATTCCCTTTACCAAGGCCATGTCAGATGAGGTAATCGTAGCCTACGACATGAACGACGAGCCGATCCCTCGTGACCACGGCTTTCCCCTCCGTCTGGTGTGCCCAGGAAACGTAGGCGCCCGCCAAGTCAAATGGCTTACTTGTATCCGTACCAGCACCGAGGAGAGCCCCAGCCACTGGCAGCAGAAGGACTACCGCGCGTTCTCCCCAGCAGTCGGGTTCGGCGACCAGCTGAACTTCCAATCCGTCCCAGCCATCCAGGAATACCCTGTCCAGAGCGCTTTTTGTTCGCCCGCACCTAATTTTAAAGTCGATCGATGTGAGTTTCTCTGGTTTGAGATGGATGATTTGAACCTGTTTTCAGCTGATGAGACGATTAATGTGGCCGGTTACGCCTGGAGCGGCGGTGGACGTGGCATCATCCGCGTGGAGGTGTCACCTGATGGAGGGAAGACGTGGCATTCGGCCGAGTTGGAACATGATCCTGAGCAGGATATGGTATGTGTGGGAGTGATAGGATTCTTAAGCCATAGAGAATGACCGGTAATCTGCTTCAGAACGGCTAAAATGACTTTTGGATAGACAGGGGCGGGGTTCGCCAGACAAGGTTGACTTGTGGCCTGTCTGGAAATGGGATTTGAGTTTCAGACAGACTTGAGGACCTGTTTAGACGAAAATTGACCGCTCAAGGGCTTCAAAGGGTCCAAAATGACGTTTTTCAGATATGTTTGAGACAATTTTGAGGTGTCTGAAAAGCGGTTTAGCACGTGCGCTGTCTGAAAAATGGTATTTGAGGCTCTCGGTCGGCTTCAGACCGGTCGAAATGAAGCGTTAACCGACCGCTCATAGAGCTAAACGTCTAGATTTCTCAGACAGAGCTTAAAACTTGTCAGATTGAGGTTGAAACCGGCCGCTAAAGGGCTTCAATATGGCCATGATGACCTTTCCAGACACATTTTTTAGCACGTAGCTTTTCTGAAATTGGCATTTGAGGCTCTGTCTAGGCTTCTCTAGGCGGTCGTCTGCCCCGCGCACCACCGGAATGATGCTCTTACAGGGTGGCCTAAAAATTAAGGCTAGACAGGGGGACGGGGACATGTCTGGAAATCGCAGAACGACCGGTCGGTTTCGCGTTATTTGTTAGCAAAACCGACCGGTCGTTCCCGGCGAGTGAGCTTGAATGACTCCGCTCTGCGATTTCCAGACATGCCTCCATCCCCCTGTCTGGTCTAGGGTTTTATGGGCCACCCTGTAAGCCTATTTAAACGGACCTTATTTTGCCGAAAAGTGACTTTTTCTACTCATTCGAGTGTCTAGACTAATTTCCCTTTTTTCAGGACCACATGTGGGCGTGGACGCTCTGGAAAGCATCGATCAAAATCCCAGAAAACCTGAAGACGCTCGACCTGGTCTGCAAAGCCACCGACCGCGCCTACAACACGCAACCAGAGACGGCTTCAGGCATCTGGAACGTCCGAGGCCTCCTCCACAACGCATGGCACCGCGTCCCAGTCGAAGTCAAAGAAACTTAGGAATTGTAAATAATGTGTTTACTGCAATAACAAGGTATTTTATGGTGTGTACTCTCTATTTGCCTTGTCGAATGGGGGTTTATGACGACGAATAAAACCGGATTTCTGCGGCCCAATTTGCGTCTCAGACACCTAGGTCTTGTGTCTGATCGCTTTTATCGACTTTTACGTGCTTCATTTGGTTCGATTCCGCAATGTTTACTTAAATGATTCCAATGTTCCGGCTTCTGAACGTCAGCTCTTCGCTGTGGATGGCTTTGGGTACTCAGTGCAGGAAGGACGAAGCTGATAAGCGTCAAACGCGTCATCAAAGCGCTTGAACAATCGATTCCAACGCGATTGCCTACGTCTGTTTGTGGATTATTTTCGTTTGCGCGAGTGAATCACATTTGGCATACAGCGAGAAATCGACAGCGCTCCCTTAAAAGCTTTTTCGTGCCAGCGGTAGCTGCCTGTACCACCGCTAAATGGATCGTTTCTGCCACGCGCTTTTGACCCCGTGATAAGCGTTTCTAAGCGAAGGTCGCCTGGCTATTTTGGTTTTTCGGCTGCTGTCCTTCGCCCTTATCACGACGCTACCGACACCCATACGTGATTTATTGGTTTTCCCTGTGACAGAGAGAGTCTTCTTTTCGCCTCAAAGACGAGGATTACTGTCGATTAAACTCACCGTGAATCACTCATGCAGACCGGTTTTCGAGAAAATGTTGTTGTTCGTCTTTCCGCGTTTTTCGTGGGTCTCTTTTCCGAATTCCATTAAGCGTTCTTGGCGCATCGCCGTGTCGACGCCCTGTTTTAAACTGTTCCATTTTGATTCATTTCGCGACCATTTAGGGCATCTCGCCGCAGTGGAAGAAGAAGGAAGCCAAGGATGATTGACAAGATTATCGACCATCTTTATCTCAGTGATGCGTGCAGTGTGATCGGCCTCAGGAGCAGGGAGTATTTGCAAAAGTGTCAGGTAAGAGCGGTTCTAGGGCATTTGAAACGGGTCGAAATAAACCAGCAACCGGCCAAGGCTAAAACCGACCGGTTTCAAGCTTAAAATGGGTTCAAATGGGTGATTTCAGCTAGTCTGCGACGCCTTTGAGGTGTCTGAGCTTCAGAGCTTCATTGCGTCCAAACTAAAGCCTAAACAGCGTCGAATACCATTTTCAGACAGCATACGGACCTAATACGAGCTCAGATACCTCAGGAGTGCTCATAGCGTGTCTGGAATGATGGTTTTGACGAGTTTGAAGTTTCTGACCGGTTAGTTTAGGTCTGAAAATAGACCATTTTTAAACGACTTCAGGTCGATTGACCGGTCGGTTTTCGACTTGCTCCGACCGGTCTGAAACCTAAACAGAACTTCAAATGCTACTTGGTGCTCAGACACCTTAGAACTGAAGGTTTCGGACATTGGGACGTCCTTGAAATGTCTGAGGTGATCTTTTGGTCTCGTGAAAAGAACAAAACGTGTCGATTGTGTGGAACCTTTTGTGAAAACCGGTCGGGCTGAGAAAACCGACCGGTTTGAAGCCGGAAATTATCTAAATGTTGCATTTCAGACAGTCTAGCGTGCATACTAGATGTCTGAGATGGTTTCGACACGTGTTCCCTTGTGTCGGCTATAGATCGATCTGATTCAGACCAAAAGCAACCCATTTAGAGCTTGAAAGCAGCTCAAATGAGTTCTTTGACATCCTGGGATGCTGTTGAGCTGTACAGGGTGGTCCAAAAAGGAGCTAGACCAGACAGCTCCGGAGCGGAGTCATTTCAAGCTGACTCGTCATAAACGGTTCCGCGTTATTTGTTAACGAAACCGACCGGTCGTTCGCTACTTTTTTGGACCACCCTGTACGAGATGGTGTTTGACACGTAGCTTGTCTAAAATTGGCATTTCCTGGATTTGTCTGGAAATGGCTTTTTCAGACAGGGTCTAAACCGACCTATCAGCGGCTTCCAAATTGCCAAAATGACCTTTTCAGACACGTTTATGACATTTATAGGTGTCTAAAGATCGTTTTGGCATGTAGCCTGTCTGAAAATGTCATTCGAGGCTCTGCGCCTTTGAAGCCCTGTTCCTTTAAGCCTTATTTTGCACATATCATGACCAAAATCGACATCTCTAGATCACGCACGTCCTCACAATCTCCGCATCGCCGATCAACGACGAAAAGAAGCTCGAAAACGTGAGCTACATGTTCATCTTCGCCCTGGACATGCTGTGCCAAGATCTCCTCGGCAACAACCTTCTGGAATCGGCGCTCGCCTACATCGAAGACGCTATCGAAGACGGAGGCAACGTCCTCGTCCACTGGTAGGTTTCATCCAGCACTCCACGGGTTACTGTAGTCCAAAATTTCAGCGAAGCCGGCGAGCGTGACGATCGTGGCCGCGCATCTGATGCGAAAATTCGATTGGACAGCCGAAAAGGCGCTTCTCTTCATCCAGCATAGTCGCCCTATCGCTGGTCCAAATGCAGGCTTCGTGAAGCAACTGCACGTGTTTCGGTCTATGGGTTACAGAGCTGATTCAGAGACGCTTTCCTTGGCTCAGGAATACCGTAATTGGTGCGCTGATAGTGGAATCATCCCTCAGACAGGTTAGTCGCTCTTTTTAGACCCTTTTTCTTAAAAATGGCAATTTTAGGACACGCAGATGGCGTTCATAAACTGGACGAAAAACCGCACAAACGAAAGTTCAAGTGTCGTCGGTGCAGGCAGCCTCTCTTCTACGACACGAATCTGATGCAACATGAGCCAGAGAATCGTTATGGTCCGAATCCTTACGGAGATAAATGTGGATTCGGCTATCTGGTGACTCCGATGGAGTGGATGAGACTTCATGACAATGAGGAAAAGGTATATTGTAGCTTTTAGCGTGTCTTTAAGCGATATTTTCAGATCTTATGTCCTAGCTGTGGAGATAAGCTTGGCCAGTACATCGCCATGGGGAAACGTTGTTTGGGAGGAGAGCGTCAGGCCTGTAATAAGCTCGGTAGGACCAATTTTCTAAGCTTTAAAATGAGCGAGTGTTTTTTAGTTCGCCCTTGGATCCACATCCAAAAAGCGAAGGTGGACGACTGTCCTAATTTAGACCTGTTTCGTCCTAATGTGGTCGCGCATCATACCCCGTCGATCACAATCACTCCAACGTCATAAAATGTGACTTTTGGAAGAGATCTTCTAGCGCTTTACTGACTAAAGTACGGTTATTTTGAGTTTTTGTGAGCATTTGCGGATTTTGGTGGAGTTCTACGTTGAATAAATGTTTATGGTATGATGTTTCAGGGGCAAAACAGACGAAAAAGGATGTTTGAATTAATTTTCAGGCAGACGGTGACGCATAACGCGGCGCCGTACATTGTCTGGCTTCAGATAGATAGGAAACCGACCGCTCAACGACATCAAAATGGGACATTTCGGACACTGACTCGTCTGACAGCCTGCCGGCAATCGGCACTTCAGGCTTCGTTCCGACCGGTTAGAAGCCTCAACAGAGCTTCAAATGCTATTTTTAGACAGCGGCCGGATTCAGACACAAACTGACCGCTCACGGGGTTCAAAAGAGCCTGACAATGTTTCCAGACACGCTTGGGATATTTTGGACGCGTCTGAGCTCGAGTAGGCTCGCAGCCTGTCTAAAATCGAGATTTCAGAGTCTGTTGCTTTAGACCGGTCTGATTGCGACAAAAACCGACCGGTCGACGACTTGAATCCGTATAGAAATGGCCTATTCTCAGACGGCGCTTGAACCCGGTCGACGGCTTCAAAGTGGCCAAAATAGTTATTTCAGACACGCTGAAGCGCTCATAAAGTGTCTGAGCTCGGTTCTGACACGTACGATGTGTCAAACGATCATTTGAGGCTCTCCTAAGACTCTAAACCGGTCGGAATGAAGCCTAAACCGAACTAAACAACCGCCTAGCCCCTCAAATCCCCCTATACTCATCCAAAACTCGTCTAAAACAATTAACAATTCGTAGAAACCTTACAATTTATGTATTTACAGAGATATTCAGGGCGCCAACAACTCCGCTTGTTTCTCCAGGAGCTTCTTCGCGAAGTCCTGCTTCCTTCCCGTGTTCAGACTGAGCTTCGCGGAAAATTCGTCGTAGTAGGCGGTGGCGCCGTACATTTGCGAGAATCTGAAGAATTCCATGGCGGCTGCCAGCGGCTTCGCCCACTCTACGGGGTCTCTGCTCAAATCGGCCGCTTCCTCCGCTTCGGCCATCTTCTTGTAGATGAGATCCTTGATGCACTTCATTGTGTCCGCGACTGCCATCCTGCCTTCCAGCGGCTTCAACCCTTCCAGCAGCTTCGTGTACACATCCAGGCTCTCGAATTTAAAACCTCTCAGGGGTCCGTATTGGGCATCTGGATACACCTCGGCTTCAACCGCTTTTCTTCCGCCTTTGAATTCCGTCTTGGCCGGCAGAGGAACTTGGACCTTGTCTTCATGGCCCTTTAGAGGGAATTCAATTTTTAGTGAGGCGAAAATTGGCCTAGAATAGTTAAATTATAACCCTCAAAAACTTAAAAATCAACTTACTCGCATCGTTCCAAGACTGACTTCTTAAGCAGAAGACGCTTGAGAAGCTCCTTATTTTCAGCTTCGTGGTCGACGACGTCAGCCTCCAGTGGGTCGTCCTTGTAGAGTCTTATGAGGTTCTTGAACGTCTTCTGGACCTTGGGATTCGGAATCATCTCGGGCTTGTAGTCTTCGTGATCTCGAAGGGTCATTTCCGAGACCAAAAGCGACATGGCTGTAGCCTGGGAATCTTAAAGTGATTCTCAAGCTTATAAACGTTAAGATTAGGTCCATAATTACCTTTAATCTGGACGTCGTCGAGCGAAGGGAAACAGTAGGCTCTGTAGTCTTGGTAGAAGGGCAGAGTGACCATTATGAGCTTCGGACACTCGTTGGGTCGTCGGAGGTCGTCCGAGTCGTTCGGAACCTCGGGGATCAGCGCGGCGAGGCGATTCTTCGCGTTGACGGCGGATTTGAAACGGACGATCGCTGCCATCGGCTCGGAATCGCTGTCTTCCTTTGGGACCATGGCTGTGACGAGGTTCACGAAGCAGCTGTAGTCGCGCTGGAAATGAAATCATGAGACGTTGGGCTTAAAAAAGGCTTTTCAGATTGGATTTGGCCCATAGGGTCGACTGGAATTCATGGACAGGGTTGAAAGGGCATGTGAGGGTCATTTGTCTGGAAACGGGACAGAGGACCCGTCGGCCGCTCAATCAGGCCAGAAATTTCAGCTTCTCAGACATATCTGAAGCCTCTACAGACTTAAATGCGCTGTCTATACCTGGACGCCCAAAACCAACCGGTCCCTCCCCTACTTCTGTCCCGACTTACCAATTCCAGACACCCCCACTGGCCTGCTTCCCTTGATCACAAGCAAATCAACATACCTTGTCCTTCTTACTCGGCAGGATGGCGTATTGAGCAGTGAGGCTTGATATCGCTCACTTTCGCGAAATAGAGCAAGTTGAGATGCTTGTCCTCTTCTGGATACATGTCGTCCTCGTCTTGCTTGTAGACCGGGATGAGCTCAGATCCGTACTTGTAAGCTGAAAACAGGCCAAATCAGGATTAGGATAAAAGGCTAATTGAGGCTTACCTGCGACCTTCTCGATATCTTGCTTGACCTCCTTGGCATCGCTGCTCTCAGGATTATCCTGGTCATCAGCCTCATCTTCCCCGGCCAAATCGAAGTCGGATTTCAGGACTCCTTTCGTAATCCTGCTGATCCTGACGACCTGAAATAGGAAATCTTAAATTTAGAAGGCATATAAATGTCTATGGTCTTGCCTCTTTGCCTTGAGCATCTGTGTACCTTCTTTTAAGATCCAGCTTAAACTTGGAGCGTATAGCGATGGCTTGGACTTCAAACGAGCAGAGTTTCGGGTTTCCATCGTTGAAGTTGCCTCCAATCGTGAAGGTGTGGCTGTAGGATCTTGGGTTCACTGTGTGGGTATTGAACGTCGAAGCGTTTTGGTAGGCGTTTCTAAAAAGTCAAAATTAGGAATTTCGTTCCACTGCTCTTTTAAGACATTTCAAGACCTCCCTCCTAAGTACTTTCCGAAGCCTCCTAAACCTCGCCAATGTCTCGTAAGCGCTTCTTAAGTCTCACAAGCTCTTATTGACGCTTCCTGAATTCTTCTTATGCCTCTTCAAGCTTCACAAGGTCTCTTTATGCTTTTCAAAACCGCCTTAAGTGCCGCAAGACCATCCTAGGGTTTTACAAGGTCTCCTAAAAACTTCTTAAGCCTTCTAACGCTTCCCAAGACCTCCAAAAGGCTCATAAGGGCCTTATAAACCTTTCAAACGTTTCGCAAGCTCGCATAAGGCTTCCTAAGACCTTCTCCCAATTCCTCCCGAAAGGTAAAAAACCACTTACTCATAGCTCAAGCCTTCGTACAAAGATCCGTGGTCGTTCTTGCGCACACCCTCAGGATGCAATTCTTCGTCGTAATGGGGAACAGCACCGATAAAGGTAAATTGGCTATCCGGGCCAAGCTTCTCTTTCATGATCGCTAGGACGTCTTGTTGTGCTTCTCCTTCAAGGGTGAAGACGACGTTGGGTCTTCTTCCACCGCGGAGCAGGATGATCGACACTTCCTTAGCCTTGATGTGGTCCGGTAGGTTGGAGATCTCCTTAGCCAGCGTGTTGATCGCTACCTTGATGTCTAAAGAGTCGTAATCTACGTATCAGAATCGCTTGATAGGCTTCCTAAGACATCCTACTCTCAAGGGTCCCTAAGACTTCCTCAAGTTTCCCTAATCTTTACCAACGCTTCTAAAGGCCTCCTTAAGCATCTCCAAGGCCTCCTGCAAGTGTGCAAGGCCTCCTCAAACTTCCCAAGGCCATCTAAAGGCTTTCAAAGACCACCTTAGATTCTGTAAGACCTCCTCAAGCTTCCAAAGCCTTTCTAACGCTTCCCAAGACCATCGTAAAGTTTTCGTAGACCTCCGTAGGCTTCCTGAGGCCTCTTAAGGCTTGTTAAGGTATAGGACTTACAATGTGAAACATCCTCGGTAAAGTCGGTCAGCGTAGGGAGCTGGACACTGACGTACCGGACCAAATCGGGACTTGGAGCGTGGAATTCTTTGGCGAAAGAATTCGTCTCGCTGTCCTCGTGGCATGGAATGACCACGAAACGATATTTGCTGTTGACGTTGTAGACCTGGAATCATAGGATAGGCATGAAAAGTGGCCAAGAAGCGATAAAGGCTTACCTCTCGTCCTACGATAGCTTCAGCAACAGCAATATTCGCTTCCTTCGCCGATTTCCCGTTGAATGAAGGATCCTTGACGAGGTGATCTTGCTGGTCGAGAGCGATAACGACCGCCGTGAGGCAGAGCTCCTCCGTTTTCGCCTTCGTCGTCAAGGATTTCTGCCGCTTGGGTGGTTTTTCGGAGTCTTCGCAGGGAGGCGAAGCCTTCTTCTTGCGCGGCGCCTTCTTGGGAGGCATGTTTGCTATCTGGAATTAAGAGAGCGTAAAGACGCAGAGCAATGGAAGCAACGCGAGACACGAAACATGATCCAGACATCGTTATTGTGAAGCGGCCTATGGTGGTCTTCACTTCAAGCAGATGTGAAGCGAAAGAGCGGCCGGAAACACGCTCATTTTCAGCCGTTTACGACCGGTTGACCGGCCGAAAAATGTCTAGTGGACAAGGATCGTAGACAGCAGAGTACCTGTCTGGTACCTGTCTGGCACTTAAGACACGTCTAGACATTGGAAATGCACCGAACATAGTCGAGACAAAACATGGACTCAAGTCAATAAAATAAAACATGGACTCATGTCTAGACACGCCGGTGATCATGTCCAGGTTGCACCAAACACGGACGCGGTCGGAAGATGTGTTTGAAATGAGACATTTCCAGGCGCATATCGCAGACGTCTGGGCCTTTGTGAATTTCGAATGTTGGGGTCAGACTAGACACGTCTAAAAAACCAATAGTAGCCCAAAAAGAACACGAAATCTCCTCTAGACACGCGATCGAATATTTAGCGCCCACGTGAACTTTAAAAGCGGTCGAAATTCAGACGGAACGAAAGCAAAGGTGTCTGAAATTCGACATTTTTGGGCAGACGCGCGTCTGTCTTGTTTGGGCAGACAATCTCACACCTCAAAGGCACCTCAAAACCGCGAAATTCAGCCGACCGATGATCAGCTTCGCGTCTAAAAATGACAGCCGTCGACAGCTGCCAGATAGCTACTTCCAGAGAACGTGTCTGAATTTCGACATTCGCGGCCAGACACTCATTTGTCTGGTTTGGACCGACCAATTCGCGCCTGAAAATCGTCCCAAAAGCAAAATTCAATCGACCAATGAGCGACATCACGTCTAGACATGACAGACCCATACAGACATTTTCAGGCTCTCATGAAGCCCGAAGCGTTCGGAATTTCGCGTCAAATCCAAGCAGAACAACAGCCATCAAAATCCACACGCAAACTAAAAAAATCCGCCGCCGCGACGCGCGAAAATAAAAAATCGCCGGTCGCCAAACTGTCGCGGATGGCGAATTGCGAAACGCGCGAGCGAAAGGCCGAAAGGTGGCGAGCGTGAGCTGCCTCGCAACCAAAACCGCGAAATTTGATCGTTTTTCACGATTCCGCAACTGCCGCTCGCCACAAAACGGGCGCCAAATTCGAAATTGGTGTTTTAGTCAGCTGTCTGTGAAGAAGAGCGAGTTCGTCATATTGTTGAGCTGAAAATGAAGTCAAATCCCAAATCACAAGGATCCCTAAGGCCTCCCAAGGCTTTTTAAAACACCGAAATGGTCACAATACTTCAACAAGCCACACATTATCAACAAGAATCATGACTACAACAAGAGTAATAATATCAAACGAGCATAAAATTGTGTCGATTGTTTACAGATTCACTAGCGGTCTTTTGAAATTCGAGAGTTATTACAGCGTCACGGCAAAACACAAAATAATACGATGATCTCCAATCTGTCACCTTTGTCTTATCTTCTTCAGCAAACGACGAGGGAACTTGCACTTTTGCAGGAGCTTCTTTGTCGCAAGACTCGTGAACGTGAACAGTTTTTCACCTATTTCGTAGCTATTTCCTCTGTTTGGAGCATTTGCTATGACTAAATCCGTCCAATGTGTTTTTTTTTCGATGGCGTTGCAGATTCATTTGTTTCACACCGTTCCACTGACAAAAACCTGATTGAAAGATCAGTAAAGAAATGAAGAATCTCTGAGGCACGGGGGTCATAAATGTTGAGTCAACAAACGTCTGGAATTCCAGTCAAAAATTCCTTTAAAAAAACCGTGTTCAAAGGAAACGTTTTTACACAATTGCGCAGCATCCTTACACATGGTTTCGTTACAAAATGTAACCACCCTCAACGTAAACATGCTTTTTGAAAGTCACTATTAAGTCACTTTGTTAGAGGTACGGCTTTTCATGATTCGTAACTTTCAAGCTCAAAGAAGTCGTCGAAAACATATAGATGCGGCAGTTGGTGAACGAAGAATACCTCTTTAGCCAGATTGAAGGATTTGGAGTTTCCCTAAGCGGCTTGAAAGATCGAGGAATCTGGTTCAAGACGTTGTCGATGAAGGCTACAGGATCAAGAAAATTGTAGAGAGGGAGAGAGCAGTATGTCGAACAAGCGATTTGATTGAATGACGTAGACGTTAAATGCAAAAAAGTAAAGCGTAAATTTGAACACAACACAATTTGCACATTCCGTCGCTTTTCAAGCAGACTTCGCAGTCTAAAAATCGCAATTACTCACCCAAATACAAAACAATTCAAAGTAAGAAAATTTGTCTTGCTTGAAATTTAAATCTTTGCTCTAAAAACTTGAAAAAGACGTGAAAACAAAAAATAAAAAGCGTTTAAACACTTTAAAAAAGCGTTCGCAGTCAGCAGGATTCGAACCTACGCGGGCAAAGCCCAATTGATTTCTAGTCAATCTCCTTAACCACTCGGACATGACTGCGGTCGGATATTTAGCTTAGACATGTCTACTCAAAAGTGAGTTTCAGCGTTTTTTAAACAAAAAGGTGTATGTGGCCGTTTCACAGCTCATTTGATCTTTTATGAAACGTTTCACATTGTTGCATTTAACCCCTAAAATCATCCAAAAACCAACTTTTATGTACATTTTCACTTTGCACTGGGCCATACAACTGGCTTCAGGCTAAAATTCATCTCTTGTCGAACAAGAATTGATCACTTTCAGGGTTGTAGAAAGAGTCATTTTGGTGATCTGGCTTTAATGTCGTGTCCTCAGGGTTCATCTGCGTCATAGGCGCCTCTAATCCGTCTTCAAAATTGTTGTAGCCATCCGGAGCCATGGGAAGAGATGCTCTAAAGCCGTATGTTTTGGTCGTACCCTTGGATTCTGAAAGACCCACCTTTTAGCCAAGGGTTCTTTAATGGGAACGGGCACGTTAGGCCTCTTCATGGGACCTCGTGAAGAACGTTGGGAGCCAGTTTTGGAATAAAACCTAGAATTCGAAATTAATAAAATGTGTATTGCCTTTGTGAAGCGGTCGTGAAACGTTTCATAGCGCCTGAATCAGTTCCCAAAACCGGTCTGTTTTCAAAACTTACAATTTCCTCCTAATACGTTTGACTTCATCCCTCCAATAATTCAGTTTATTGGCATTCCGCGTCTGACGCTTAGGCTCAAGGGTCGCAAGCCGGAACTCCTCCACAGGAATCACATGGTGCAGGGCGTTTAAAAGCTCATCTGCTCGCTCGCCTCGAAGTGGGTAGAACTGCCGCTCCTAAACATAGGGTTCACACTAGAATCCTCAAAACTAATTTATAGTCACCTTCTCCTCATTATCTCTAATCTCAGCATAGGGATCAAATTCGTACGGTTCAGGGGACGAATCTCTGCCCTCTTCTTCGTAAGAACTGTACCAGTCTCTGGAGAAATCGAAGCTCTCTTCATCACTATCGAGGTGATGAGGATGGTCGTCCCATGTGATTTGGACCTTGCAGTCGTGGACTCGCATTTCGGACGTCTTCTTTCCTCTTTTCAGAGTTACATCGTCTTCAGATTCACTCATGGTCTAAACTTCAACATTTACAAATTAGGACTTAAGACTTAGCACACCATGGCGCATCGGTTTTGGGCTTCTTTGGACTTTTAAACTGAAAGATAACTTGTCAGATATGAATATAGCGACAGAACACGCCAGAGGAAGAATAAAGGAGTGGATGAGGAATATCGAAAATTGTGGGAATTTCGAAATTTCGGAATTTCGAGAAGTCGCGATTTATTTAACGGCCTGATAACGTCCGCCCCCTTCTTCCCAGATCACACATAACATAGTCTGTTTTTTTTCGATGTGGAGTACAACAGTATGTGCGGCTGACCGGGAAGCTCCATCAGGGTTTTCGCGGTGGGACCGAGCGAGCCCATTTTCCAGCGCTTTAGAGTTTTGCGAGTGAAATAAGGTTGCTCGTTGTGCTGAAGACGTTCAACGAAGCTGAAAATGTACCTGGAGGCCTCGCCGCGTGGAAAATAACCGCAAAACGCTGAAAATCCGACGAAAAATACCGCATCGCTTCGAGCTTGGTCCCACCGCGAAAACCTTTCGACACTTTCATCTCACAAAATTCTACTTTATTGTGTGAAACTTTTTTGACTTGAAATGGATTTTTTTTATAAGCCACAAAGCGTTAAAAATGCTTTTAAAAACGGTAAAAAACGCATAAAAGACTAATGTGCGATTTGCCCAAAACCGCTCAAATTAGGCATCAGTTTGCTCCCGAAAACAACAAATCGCGTCTTAGAAATCATATAGACCTTTTGAAGCGGCCCGGAAAACGTTTCGCAGCGCTGGAAACTGCTTCTAAAACTGAAAAAAACAGCAAATCGCGTCATAGAGACAATCGCATCTTGCACAGACAGTCGTTTTCGCGCAATCCTAACTATCTTCTGCGAGCTGAGACGAAACTGTTTTCAATGGTCCCGCCGCGCTTTTCCTTACTTACTTCATAGCTACGGTTATTTCGCATTTCTAACGCTATTTTCGCGATTTTCAGGTTTGTTCTCATGATCTCAAGCGGCTCGGAACCTGCAAAATGCCGCTAACGAAGAATTTGGACGAATTGAAGAAGATTTGGCTCGGGAAACATGGCTTGAAATCGGTGGAGATTACGCAGAACTGCGAGAGACGTGCTGGTGAGTCGATTGAATTCGCTAAATTAGCTAAAATTGGTCAAAATCGCTATTTTTGGGCGGTAGGAAGCGACCAGTCAACGGGGCCGTTTTCAGACCAAATGAAGCCTGTCCGGAGCTGTCTGTCTGGGCGAAATTCGTGCCTGAAATCGCGTCGGAATCCGTCTGCTGTTGTGGGGTAATTTTTGGGCGATTTGCTTCAATTTCCCGTCATTTTTGCTTACGAATTTGTTTTAATCTGCGACAGACGTGAAGGCAAGTTGCGCGTCAGATGATGAAATCTGCTAAATTTGCCCAAAGACCGCTCAAAATTTATTATTTTAAGGTGCTTTTCAGATATTACAACAGGGTGTCCCAAAAAAAGGCGTTTGCAGCGCGCGCTTAGCGATGAACCGGTCGGAAAAGTCATTCGTTGTTCACCAGTTCGTCGCTAACCCTCAGGGTCGTTTTCAGACCAAATGAAACCTGTCCGGAGCGGCTTGTGTGGACGGAATCCTTGTCTAGGATTGCGCCTAGAAGAGTCTGGATTGGCTTGTCTCTCAGAGCCATTTTTGGGTCTTTTTGGGCACAAATTGTCTGAAATTTATTGAAACTGTCTAGACGTCAATGTCGCTTTTTTTGGTCACTAAATTTGCTGAAAATCGGTCGAAATTCGGGATTTTGGGATGCTTCCGCTTTTCAGGGTTTAACTATTGTTCGGTTCCATTGGAAAAAGACGCTTTTGAAAAGTCGACGGTGCCGATTTAGTATAGAAAATGGCGAATTCGCGGCGAAGTTGTGCCCAAAGTGTGTGAAATCGACGGCGAAAATTAATTAATTAAAAATTAATCGACCGATTTTCAGCAAGATAGCGAAAATTAAAATTAATGTCTGAAAGCGCATTTTTTGACGCAAATCTGAATACCGCACGGTTGTTGTCTAGACGCTCTTAAACCTTCAGTTTGCGTTCTAAATTCACATCAACCGTTTGTGCTTCCAAAGCGATTTTACGTGATTTTCCTTATTTTCAGCAAAACTCCTTGTGGAAACGAAGCGCCGTCAAGACCGGGCGATTATGGAAGAGGTCAAGAAGAGCGCCTTCAGCCTAAGAACGACAAAGAGCCGAGAAGAGAAGAAAACGACGCTGGTGACCCCGAAGCCTTCACCGAAGACGCCTAAGAACGAGAAGAGTCCCAAGGCAGCCAAGAACCCAAAGAGGCCGAAGCTCAACGAGACGCCGAAGCGAAGCGTGCCGCCTCCTAAGGCCAAGGAGTCGCCGGCGAAGAAGAGGCGAGTGATAGAGGCTGTGAAGCCTTTGATCCAAGGTAAGGATAGGGGTTTGCGGGGCTTTTGATAGGCTCTTTTGGGTCATAAACAGAGGACTAAAGGGCGCGTTTCTAGTCACGCCACGCCTTTCTTCCATGTCCTCAGCCAATGCAGCTCCTAAACCCAAGAAGAAGGCTGTGAAGCCTGAAATTTCAGGTGAGATTTGAGGTCTTAAAGGGTCAAATTCAGCCTGTATTTTCTAGTCCCTTCATCCACGTCCTCATCTAAGCCTCCAACGCCAGACTTAGATCCGCTTTTCACTGTTCCCAAATCACGTGAAAACGACACTCCTACACCCAGCGAAACGCCAGCGGAGAACTGTAGCCATTTTTCCTTACTTCCAACCCGTATCCCCTTAATTTCAGCCTCTCCAAGACCTGAATCCTCTGCCAGCGACATTCCAAAGTCCAAATCGCCCATGGAGTTACAGAGAACGAGCCACAAACTTCTTCCTGGAACTGCTAGGATTCCTAAGGTAAGATTGGCTCGTAGATTGGCTGATTCCAAAGTCCAAATCGCCATGGCACAAACTTCTTCCTGGAACTGCTAGGATTCCTAAGGTAAGATTGGCTCGTAGATTGGCTGATTTTGCTTTTTTAGCTGAAAATAAAGCTACATTCGGCTATCCTGAGCAACGAGCTTGAAGCGCTCCTTGACGAAGCTGCGAAGCCTGTGTCCATTGCTCCTAAGATCCCAAAGAAGCCGAAGATGGCGAAGGATAGTCCTGGGAAGATGCAAACGAGAAGCCCTCTTCAGCGCAATGCCGGAAAGGAGCTGTTTCCTGAAGCTAAGGACAACGAGAAGCCTAAGAATAGGAAGCCAGAAGAGGTTAAAGAAAAGCCTGAGAAGAAGCTCAATAGGAGGGACAACTGGGAAAACGGCGTTCCTGCCTTGAAGCAGAAGAAATACCTCCTGGAACGCAAGGAAACGACGGATCTCAAGTCGCCGCTGCAGTGTCCAACTTACCTTTCCTCCAAGGCCAATCATGCGGGCCATTCCAAGCCAAAAGAAGCGTCAAATCGCAGGAATCGTAGCAAGAAACGCGGCCAAGACCACGGTGACCGTCCCAGCACCTCTTCGGACCTCTACAGCGACTACAGCTCCAAAATCCTGACCAAATTGCCGAAGGCCAGGATTCCTGACTCGAAGAACCCCTCCTGCACCTGTTTCCTGCGCAGTGACACCGACAGGTCTTTCTATCAGCCTTTCATGTTAGTCCTGAGTCCTGTTTACCTGTCGTCAGGTCCATTTTTAGCTGTTCCGGGGATCTAGAAGACGTGGGGATGACGATCCTAAAGGTCGACCGTGATAGCCTCCAGATGGACCTGAAATACTGCGAGGACGCCGAATGCAACAAGGAGTACTTCAAGGAGAGGGTACAGGATATGGTCAGCATTGATGACTACGTTCCTGAGAAGAGCGCGCTGGAGGAAATCGACCGTGCAGGCGCGGAGGTCGAATTTTTGCTCGTCGTCTTTTGGGATTCACCTGGTAAGCGCTTAGATACGACCGATCAGGGATTGGGGAAAAAGTCAAAATGACGTTTTCTTGTCTGAAGCTTGTGTAGGTCTGGAAAAGGTCACGTAGGCTTCATTTTGACCTGTTTTGGGACCTAGACCTAGATTGAAATTTTGGTCTAGACTTTGATCTCCTTAACGTCTAGGTAAGCGTTCACGACTGTTAAGAAGTCAAGGAAAAGGTCAAAATGACTTTTTTGTTTAGATTTGTTTGGGCTTCATTTTTCATTGTTGGTCTTCATTTTGACCTGTTTTTGAACTCAAAGCGGTTGGATTGAAAATTCGGTCAAGAGCTTGACATTATTTATTTCAGACAACAACCCAGACGTGATGAGAAGCCTCTACCACAACCTGAAATGCAAAAACAGCGTTGCAGTGTTGACGGGCCTTATCGAAGACTCCTCCTTCAGCACCTACCTCCTTCCCTACGTCAACCATGATCTCTTGCCTAGTGAGTTTACCCTGAAAAGGCCGTTTTGCATCGTCAAATTTCAGCTTCGATGTCAAGCCGAAGACTGAACTTTATCGGCATCACCAAAGACCAACCGGCGTTCGTCTACGCGATCGTCAACAGGCCCAAACTCGCCACGCAGTCGTCGGCGGTTTCCTCGACGTCCGTGCTGCCTGAAGAGGTGGCAGATTTGCCCGACGGCGTCTGTCTTAGGATGACGACAACATCGACTGGAAGAGTGGCCTGCTCACCGTGGAGGATCTCGTGGCCATGTGCAAGAGAACGAAGCGAGAAGGTAAGCGTGGGTTAGGTGGCGGAACCGTGTCCACAATTGAGGCAAGAAAGAAAGGATCGTTATCAGACAGAATGAGGCAAATTTGGAGTGTGTTAAGGGTGAGCTGGTGTCTAGGATTGGAGCGAAAAGTGTCTTGTCTAGACACGGATAGAGCACGGGTTACGGTAGGAAGCAACCGGTCCGCTGGGTCCTTGTCAGAAAAATAGGGCGGTAGGGTTACGGTAGGCGACGATTATTCCCGTTTGGCAGAATGAGGCGAAACTGGAGAAGCTTGCCAGGAGGAAGACGTGTCTAGAATCGGGACAAGAAGCGTCTCGATTGACGTTATTTTGGGGTCAGTTGGGGCAAGATCGGACTCTGTAGGCGCAGGACCTCCGTTTTGCTTCATTTTTGACCTTATTTTTGTACTGAGCGATTGTGCTCTTGATGCCCAAAACCGACCGGTCTATTGAGGTCCATTTGAGGTTAAATGAGGCGAGCTTGATGAAGCTGTCTGGGCTGGATCCGTGTGTAATATCAGGTCTAGAAGCGTCTGGATTGGCATCTGGATTGGCTTTTGATGTCACGCTGTCTAGACATGGATAAGGTTGCTGTTGATTGCATTTTAGACGTCTTTCAGGCCTTGAGCGGTCGGTTGTGCTTTTGAAGCCCAAGACCGACCGGTCGGTCGGTTTCAGGCCGAATGAAGCGTGTCTAGGAAGAGACCTAAAAGCGTCTATATTTGGATCCTATTTGTGGGCCATAGAGACCTTTAAAACCTCCAATTTCGTTAAATTTTGGACTTAGAGCGGTTGTGCTCTTAAGCCCTATAATTTTGCTTCATTTTTGGGCATTTTTGGCCTTCCCTGACCATTCCCATCTTTCAGACCGAATCCGAGACTACATCAACCACTTCGTCCAGCTCGACCACCTCGCAGATCTCACCTACGATCACCGCAGCGTGATCCTGAAAAGTCTGAAGCACCTAGGAGGCCTCTCCGAAGACTCGCAACGCTGGCTACAGATGCACAACGCGCCGCAGCTGAAGCCTGAAGTCGCCGAGGAGATTCAAACTGAGACGCGTCTTCGTTTTGGCACCGGTTGTCCGTAGATGAATAGATTTTTAGCAATTGGTCATGTTTTTGATTTTGGAGAACAATTTATTCCGAGAAATTATCCGCAAAAACAAGATTTGTGCACGTTTTTACACATTATTACGTACCAACGTCCTTGGGATATTTTACGAAGCTTGGGGATACCTCCAACGACTCCAGATTCGATTCCGCACTCGTCGACGTCTTGGAGGTTGCGGAAGAAGCCGTTCTCTCCCATTTGTTCTCTCCCATCTCCCTGAATGTCTCATTTGATGAATGCTTAGGCATCCTTCCACAATCCACAATCTCTTCTGTCTGTGCCCCGTTTCATGTAGAGGTATCCGCGTCTTCCCCATTGCTCACCCCAACTGTTCTTGATCATCCACACACGTTGTTCAGTTTCAAAACCGTAACCTACAATCACGAGACGTGGTTCAAGACAGCCGGGTTGCAGTTGGGGTCATTGTAGACAGCTGCATCAGTTTGACTTGTGTTTAAAGACTGATACGAAATGCTTACTTGTAGGATCATACTTGTATAACCTGCCCGCGTCTGCATTAAACGAGGCCACAATAGGGCCATGGTTTGCCACCGCCTGCATAATACGGTCCAATAAGGCCGTGACGTGATACTTTCCCTCAAGTCGGCCAATCACGTATCTAGGCTTCCAATCGCATCGACCTGTATCCGTTCCCAGGTATCCAAACTGTTCTTCGGACATCATTCCATCGGCTTTAACGTATACTCGTATTTCTCCAGTCAATTTCGGATGGGAGAACAACAAATTCAGCATCAGTTGATGAAAACATAAAGTCAAGATAATACCCGAAACTGTGTAGTGGTCGCCAACGGTTCTGTTCAGCGAGGCTGTATGTCGACAAGTCATATTCGGGAACACATGAGCGGTAAACTTCTGTTCAGCTAATGTTCCACATGCTGTTCGGTTGTGCGGATAGAAAAACGCGGATTTGTCGATCCTCGTAAACACAGTTTTCTCCGTCGTTGATGATCCTATATAAATGTTGGTGATTCGATAATAAAACTCAAGTTACCTTACTTGTAGTTGTTACTAGCTAATGGATGGCGATCGACACCAGACTCGATTCCCTTATCGCTGACTTGCACTTGAATACTTTCCAGCGTTCCAGCGGTATGTGGATGTAAAAAAGAGGCTTTTCGAGCGAGGTCACAGCAAACCCAATGTCGGAAAAGTTGGTCGGAGAGCAAATCACAAAAATCAGATTTCCTTTGGCATTATTCACGCCACAAGCACTATTCATAGCCGTAGAGTGGTCAAGTGGTTGAGAACTTGCAACCAGATAATTCTGTGAAACAGTTACGTCATATATCGTTTTTTGACAATTAAGTTCGGTTGTTCGGTTACACGTTGAGGGAATTTGAAGAGCTTGACCGGTTCGGACGTGCGGATGTGGTAGAACTGAGCTTTCTAGACAGTCTTGGAGCAAGTTAGACAAGGAAATGAGTGTTTCGAGACATGAAAAGCGACAAGCAGAGCCACGCTGACAAGGGAAGTACAAAAGTCTCCTCCAAAAGTTGATAATCGTCTTTAGCTCTCTCGAAAGCTCTCGTTGCGCTGAAGAACGCTATAGAAACAGTTTTTGCCCTGATGCACTCTTATCCGAGAAAAACGCGCGTCTAGAACGCAATACAGACAGCCTGTCAGACAGCAAATCCACCGTTTCAGACAACTGGTTCGACGGCCTATTCCATATATGAGAAACTACGCATTTTCTGCAACATTTTTCTCAGATAAGAGTGCATTAAGAGAAAAAACTGATTTTACAGCGTTGTTCAGTGGACCGGGAGCTTTCGAATGAGCTAAAGACCGCCATCAATTTTTTTTTGGAGGGGCTTTTGCTTCCCTTGTGATACAAGCAGAACGTGATGCCTGCTTATGGTAGACGAGGTCTGTCAATAAACATTTTGTTCGTGTGTTGGACAAGATCTGCGAGGGAAAGCATTTTATTCATCAAATCAACCGATCATTTAGCAAAGGTTAACGTAACGACGGTTCTGGGGTCCTCTCCTCTGGTCTCTTTTCTGCTTCTCGTATTTCGCCCGCTCTTTTTCATTGTCCAGCGCCTCTTTCTTGGCCGTCGCGTGAATCTCCTCAAGCGTCTTCGGGCCATTCTGGGTTGCGACTTTCTCGGCTCCCACTTGTTCTTCCTCAAGTCCAGGAGGTCAAGAACCTTGAAGCTCAACCGGTTTGAGAGAGTCGGCGCCAGGTTCTGGAGGCAAGCGATGTAGCCGTGGAGGTTCAGGTCTATCTCGACCTGGGGTTTGACGTGGTAGCGAAGTCGTTTCTGGCGAATCTCAGAAGATCTTTGCTGTTCCCAGCTCTTTCCCACGTCAGATCAGCTTGATAGCGCATTCCAGCGACTCTTCGTCGCTTTTTCGGGACTCTTCATGGGTCTTCAAAAGCGTGGCGATGCAGAGGTTAAGAATCTTGAGGCTGACGAGTTTGTTTCGGTAGAGCTGAGCGATGAGGCCGATGTTGCCCATCACCCTACGGCGTTCCTTCAGCTGAGCCTTTGCGATGTTCTCCTGAAGGAGCTTCTTCGTCTTCTCGTCGTCAGCGTCTTGTATCTCCTTCTTTAGCCCCTCGAGCTTCTCCTTGAAGGCGATTCGGCTTTCAGCTTCAAAAGTCTTCTGGCAGCGGCTTAGAACGCTGATGAGAAAGTGCTTAGAACGGTTGACGCTCTCTTCCTGCACCTGACAGGCCACGAGGTCGCTGTAGAGAGGACAGTAGCTAGGTTCCTCGACGGCCTTGTCGAAAATGTTGTCCACAACTAGAGGCAGAAGTTGACCATTTTTGAAGACGTTTTCGGCAAGGAATTTTTCTGTAAGTTCGCCAAAAGTGGTCGGAGTGATTTTGTTTAGGAGGCCTCGGATCTCCTTGGCTTTGGACTGCAGAGGGTTGGAAGAGGTTTGGAAGGTCTTGCGGGGCTTCCAGGCCTTTTCAGATCTGTTCCAAGCTTCAACTTTTGATTCCAGTCCCATGGAATCTTGAGTTTTAGGAGCTGGAGGAGTTTGAGGACGTCGGTTTGTCCTGGGACGGAAGGCTTGCCCACGTTGACCTTGCTGGTTGAATCCTTGGCTGTCACGGTTCGAGTTCCTAGAATTCCATTTGCAGTTTTCTTGAGGTCCGCGTGGCTTTTGGAAAAACGGAGTTTGGTCGCGGTGAAGGTTGAGCGCCTTAATTCTTAAGACAAGCTCGGGATCGCTCTTCACGGTCGGACGGATGCTCATAAGGAAGTCGGCGGAGTGGCGGAGTAAATCATGCTTCTTGGGACTCTGGATGGTCTTTGAACCAGGTTGTATATTTACAACTGGTTCTTATATAGGGATAAAGCAATGCTTCCGAAGCATCACTTTGGCTTCAAACCGATCAATCGGAAGAGATGCCCAAGAATGAATAATCGATTATGAGGCTGAAAGCAATGCCAAAGCTAAACGTTTGAGCAATAATCCAAAATGCCAACAAATGACTATTTTGGACTGGAGAAGAGAGAATGCAGGGTTAGGTAGGGAAGAAGAGCTCTCTGAAAAGGTTATTTGAAGGCACGACCGGTTCGAATCGGCGGATCGGCGGGTGAGGCAGAAACGAGCAGCACTGACGCAATCCAGAGAAGGAAGTGGACGTTTCGAGACATGAAAAGCGTGAAAACCGGGCTGATAAGTGTTTGTAGATAGGAGTTAGCTAGTTTGACGCTTAAATCGATTAATGTCTGGTTTGCAATTTTAGACAGCTACATGTGAAACAAACCAGTTGGGAAGTCTAGATATTGAAGTGTGTGTACAGCGTGTTTCAGCCTAGACTTTAGTTATCTTTCTCGTCTAGCAGGATTGTCTCGGTTAAAACACAACCGGTTAGTGCCAACAGGAAGACCAAAATGAGCTGAAATCCACCAAATTCATGTCTCCAAGCCGTCTACGCCTTGTCTAGACCACTGATTTCTGACTTTATTTATACAGGGTGGGCCAAAAAAACCCTTTTTCCATACACGCGCGCCAGATTTACCGTTCCATGCTGCGCAAATCCTCTGATTCAATGCGAATCCTCTGCCGTTTTCGGACGTCCCTTCTTGCGTTTAACGATTCCTCCGTTTAGGCGAAGTCGTCGAACTGCGGTCTTCACGGCATGTATCGTAATTCCAGTTTCTGTCACCTCCAAGCTTGCCAATCTTTGCGGGTCTTGAGGGTTTTTTTTTCAAAGTTTTTTTTTTCAAGGTTTTTCAAACACTTATCAGCCCGGTTTTCACGCTTTTCATGTCTCGAAACGTCCACTTCCTTCTCTGGATTGCGTCAGTGCTCTTCCTGTTGGCACTAACCGGTTGTGTTTTAACCGAGACAATCCTGCTAGACGAGAAAGATAACTAAAGTCTAGGCTGAAACACGCTGTACACACACTTCAATATCTAGACTTCCCAACTGGTTTGTTTCACATGTAGCTGTCTAAAATTGCAAACCAGACATTAATCGATTTAAGCGTCAAACTAGCTAACTCCTATCTACAAACACTTATCAGCCCGGTTTTCACGCTTTTCATGTCTCGAAACGTCCACTTCCTTCTCTGGATTGCGTCAGTGCTGTCTGGAATGCTCGTTTCTGCCTCACCGCCGATTCGAACCGGTCGTGCCTTCAAATAACCTTTTCAGAGAGCTCTTCTTCCCTACCTAACCCTGCATTCTCTCTTCTCCAGTCCAAAATAGTCATTTGTTGGCATTTTGGATTATTGCTCAAACGTTTAGCTTTGGCATTGCTTTCAGCCTCATAATCGATTATTCATTCTTGGGCATCTCTTCCGATTGATCGGTTTGAAGCCAAAGTGATGCTTCGGAAGCATTGCTTTATCCCTATATAAGGTATCAAGAACCAGTTGTAAATATACAACCTGGTTCAAAGACCATCCAGAGTCCCAAGAAGCATGATTTCTCCGCCGACTTCCTTATGAGCATCCGTCCGACCGTGAAGAGCGATCCCGAGCTTGTCTTAAGAATTAAGGCGCTCAACCTTCACCGCGACCAAACTCCGTTTTTCCAAAAGCCACGCGGACCTCAAGAAAACTGCAAATGGAATTCTAGGAACTCGAACCGTGACAGCCAAGGATTCAACCAGCAAGGTCAACGTGGGCAAGCCTTCCGTCCCAGGACAAACCGACGTCCTCAAACTCCTCCAGCTCCTAAAACTCAAGATTCCATGGGACTGGAATCAAAAGTTGAAGCTTGGAACAGATCTGAAAAGGCCTGGAAGCCCGCAAGACCTTCCAAACCTCTTCCAACCCTCTGCAGTCCAAAGCCAAGGAGATCCGAGGCCTCCTAAACAAAATCACTCCGACCCTTTTGGCGAACTTACAGAAAAATTCCTTGCCGAAAACGTCTTCAAAAATGGTCAACTTCTGCCTCTAGTTGTGGACAACATTTTCGACAAGGCCGTCGAGGAACCTAGCTACTGTCCTCTCTACAGCGACCTCGTGGCCTGTCAGGTGCAGGAAGAGAGCCACGTCAACCGTTCTAAGCACTTTCTCATCAGCGTTCTAAGCCGCTGCCAGAAGACTTTTGAAGCTGAAAGCCGAATCGCCTTCAAGGAGAAGCTCGAGGGGCTAAAGAAGGAGATACAAGACGCTGACGACGAGAAGACGAAGAAGCTCCTTCAGGAGAACATCGCAAAGGCTCAGCTGAAGGAACGCCGTAGGGTGATGGGCAACATCGGCCTCATCGCTCAGCTCTACCGAAACAAACTCGTCAGCCTCAAGATTCTTAACCTCTGCATCGCCACGCTTTTGAAGACCCATGAAGAGTCCCGAAAAAGCGACGAAGAGTCGCTGGAATGCGCTATCAAGCTGATCTCGGACGTGGGAAAGAGCTGGGAACAGCGAAGATCTTCTGAGATTCGCCAGAAACGACTTCGCTACCACGTCAAACCCCAAGTCGAGATAGACCTGAACCTCCACGACATCGCTTGCCTCCAGAACCTGGCGCCGACTCTCTCAAACCGGTTGAGCTTCAAGGTTCTTGACCTCCTGGACTTGAGGAAGAACAAGTGGGAGCCGAGAAAGTCGCAACCCAGAATGGCCCGAAGACGCTTGAGGAGATTCACGCGACGGCCAAGAAAGAGGCGCTGGACAATGAAAAAGAGCGGGCGAAATACGAGAAGCAGAAAAGAGACCAGAGGAGAGGACCCCAGAACCGTCGTTACGTTAACCTTTGCTAAATGATCGGTTGATTTGATGAATAAAATGCTTTCCCTCGCAGATCTTGTCCAACACACGAACAAAATGTTTATTGACAGACCTCGTCTACCATAAGCAGGCATCACGTTCTGCTTGTATCACAAGGGAAGCAAAAGCCCCTCCAAAAAAAAATTGATGGCGGTCTTTAGCTCATTCGAAAGCTCCCGGTCCACTGAACAACGCTGTAAAATCAGTTTTTTCTCTAATGCACTCTTATCTGAGAAAAATGTTGCAGAAAATGCGTAGTTTCTCATATATGGAATAGGCCGTCGAACCAGTTGTCTGAAACGGTGGATTTGCTGTCTGACAGGCTGTCTGTATTGCGTTCTAGACGCGCGTTTTTCTCGGATAAGAGTGCATCAGGGCAAAAACTGTTTCTATAGCGTTCTTCAGCGCAACGAGAGCTTTCGAGAGAGCTAAAGACGATTATCAACTTTTGGAGGAGACTTTTGTACTTCCCTTGTCAGCGTGGCTCTGCTTGTCGCTTTTCATGTCTCGAAACACTCATTTCCTTGTCTAACTTGCTCCAAGACTGTCTAGAAAGCTCAGTTCTACCACATCCGCACGTCCGAACCGGTCGGTGTCTTCAAGCTCTTCAAATTCCCTCAACGTGTAACCGAACTTAATTGTCAAAAAACGATATATGACGTAACTGTTTCACAGAATTATCTGGTTGCAAGTTCTCAACCACTTGACCACTCTACGGCTATGAATAGTGCTTGTGGCGTGAATAATGCCAAAGGAAATCTGATTTTTGTGATTTGCTCTCCGACCAACTTTTCCGACATTGGGTTTGCTGTGACCTCGCTCCAATCCGGAAAAGCCTCTTTTTTTACATCCACATACCGCTGGAAAGTATTCAAGTGCAAGTCAGCGATAAGGGAATCGAGTCTGGTGTCGATCGCCATCCATTAGCTAGTAACAATACAAGTAAGGTAACTTGAGTTTTATTATCGAATCACTCAACATTTATATAGGATCATCAACGACGGAGAAAACTGTGTTTACGAGGATCGACAAATCCGCGTTTTTCTATCCGCTTCTGATGTGATCATAACCAAGCAGTTCAACTACAACCGAACAGCATGTGGAACATTAGCTGAACAGAAGTTTACCGCTCATGTGTTCCCGAATATGACTTGTCGACATGGTCTTCACAAGAACTTGGAGACGAATTGAAGCGGGATATCAATAAACGAATATATTCGCAATACTCTGTTTTTATTTATCAGCGTTGTCCTTTAATTGGCTAATCGATGTAACTTGCTGTCTCCCTATTTCCAGAAATGTTAGGTATTCTGCCCGTCGAGGGAAGCGATGACTGGAAGTATTCACTATCGAAGGAGTACCCAGAACTGGAAAACTTTCCCGATGACAAGCCCGTGTTTGGATTGAACCTTGGTGGTTTCTGGCTTCACGAAAAATGGACCACAATTTCAGCCAAATTTGCGAAAGAAGAACTGATGCCGTTTTTTGTCAGAAGGCTAAGAACGAAAAACAACAGAATCAAGTTTCACGGCTACGCTGATTGCTTTCATGAGTCGGATGCATCACGGCATTTGAAAGAAGAGTGCGCGAGGATTGCTGAAGTCGTTTTTGAAGCTTTAAATACTGCCAACTGCACGTTTGAGACTATGGAAATCGGATACTATGGACCTTTCAGTGAAGAATTTATTTGTAGGCAGATTGACGCTGGGATAAGTTCACTCGAGCTCGTCGGACCTTGGCCAAACGGCGCCATTAACCTTCTTAAAATGCACCTGGAACGTTGCGACGAACCCATGATCACCTTAACCTCCCACAACAAAGTCTCGGTCAGCTAAGAATTCTTCGATTCCATTTTTGCTAAATTTCTGGAACACAAACTCTACCTAAAATTCATGCATGGAACTCAGGAGTTTGGCCAAGACTACTTGAAGACCTTGAGAACTGACCTTCAAGTGAAGCTTGATAAGGACGAAGGCAAGAGCATGCTGACGTGGAAATCTCCCATCGACTGCCGCGACTTCTTCCAAGTGGAATTTTTAGGAAAGGAAGTCAGGATTTTCACCCATAATATGGGACAGTGTAGATGTAAGAATAAGCGTAAACTACCTCATGTGTTGACTGTTGACGCTAAAAAGAAATGGGTTACGAATTGTTGATATTAACAATAAATGGAGTATTTGAAAACCCAGCCATTTTAAGTGCTTTTTGAAGTCAAGGTGTCGGCAAACAGGTAGGATTATTCTTAGAATGAGCAATCCGGTCATAAATTAGCATTTTGAAGCTGAACGTATGAGCTGCCATGAAGGGATGGATTCGCAAAGAAATGCGGTTTGCGTCAATTTTTCTGTTTTTCAGGAACGTGGATAACTCCCATCGACTGCCGCGACTTCTCCAGGTGAAATTTTTAGAAAACGAAGTCAGGATGTTCACTCATAATTGGGATCGTTGTCAGTGTGAGAATAAGCCAAAACTGTCTCATGCGTTGACTAGGAACAGTCTGTTGAACATTACAATAAATTAAGTGTTTCAAGCAAATAAAAAAATTTATAAATCGAACGGAAGCATTGACTTTTGCGCAATGCTCGTCACAGACGTCTCTCAACTATTCAAAAAGCTGTAAAACGACTCTTCGCCGCGTTTTTAATACCCATCAATATGGATCATCTCGTTTAGCATCTTTACTTCAAACAAAAAATGAAAAACTGAGATAAAGCAAACAGATCAAATGATAAGAACTATTTTGGGTATCAACAAAGCAGAGCGTTTGTTTGGAGAGTGACAAGCTGGTTTTGAAAAAAGACATTTAATCATGTTTCGAATGTTTGCAGAGTTTAGAGAGACCTGATTGAAATGCCTATTTCAGTTATTGTGAAGAAATTCCTTAAATTATGCTTAAACATTGAGCTCTAACTAATGGATCTTCTAGCCTAAAGAGCTAAATAATATCTTAATTACGACGATTTGACTTTATAGCTTATTATGTATGTAATCGGCTAACGTCTTCCAGCATTACGCAGGTTCCACCTGTTGTATGTTTTGCCAATAGTCAACATGAAATGCCAATTTTTGGCCTTTGGTGAATCTGACCGCCAAGTGTAACTCACTCTTCACACATCTTTTCATCTAATTTCAGATGACCACGTGACCTATCTTGCATCATCTTTGGTCTCTTGCCGACTTCTGACCTCTAATGGCGCAACCCTTATAAATCCAAAACAGTCCCTACATGCAATCCTCTGATACCCACTCCTACGGCTTAGGTCTTTGACATAAACACAGACGCTGACGATCAGCTGATAAGACACACTTGAATCTGCAAGGGTGTTGTAAAACAAAAACAGTGCCTTTATGGGCTATGGAGAACTGATCTAGGTCACAGCAGTATGCAGCAAATATGGAGCAGGAGACACTAGATTAGGATATCGAGGGTCTAGTCACTATTGGACCCTTAAACACATGGTTTTTAAAAAGGCGTGAATAAGATAGGTGGTGCCCTTTGAGACACCCATTCATTGCTGATTTGAAAAATGTTGTGTGGGCTTCACAACCACGCGGCTATTTTTCCTATTTTATAAAGAAGCCCGTTTTAAATGATTGTTGTGACGTGACCTCAAGGATCAGAATTCTGAAGCTTTAAACAAAAATCACAGCTTTAGAATTAGGATCTGGAAATGGCAAACGAAAGCTCTTATCAAACAAAAAACCCCAAAAAGTATTCAACAGCCCCTATTGTACAAAGCCTCGACATGGAACGATGAAGTTTTTCTAGCTGACACTTAAAAAACCCCATTTGAGCGTCTGATAGCCATAGCTATGAGTGCATTCCTGACGACTAATAATTCTCAGCTCAGACCTCATACACCACCTTCCCTCGTGGCCTTCCCTCGTTTTTCGCCTGTTTTCGCCTTTAAATTTTAGCTCTTCTGCCAGCGACACGTCAATTAGGAAGTAAATAACCCTCTTCACCCACTTCTGTCACAACCTTCGATCGATCGCGATTTGAGCGACGAGTTCTTTGCCTGCACCCACGTTTCATCCTCAGATAAGAGAAGCTTAAACGGCTCTCTGACCCTACACACCTCTGACCCTTTGGTTTTTAGATCTGTGGTCAGTAGATTTTTGTCTTCGTACCCCTCCGTACCACTCGTGGCTTTGTCTGGCATCGGTTTTTCTTGACCGGCGGAGCGATAAGCGACGCGATGGCGACCTTGGCGGGTTGGGGCGGCGCTGCGACGAGGTGGGAAGACATGTGATAAGCGATGCCACGGCTGTTTATATAAGAACGGCGTCGCGGACCTATCTTTACAACACAACAGTCGTCTTGTGTCTTTGCCTCAGATGGTGAGTTGTTTTGCCCGTTCCCCAGAACTCTTATCTTGGCCTCATTTTAGATCAAACTCGCCCTTGTCTGCCTTTTGGCAGTCGCCGGGATTCAAGCCCACAACGACAATTCGAAGCTGAATGCGCTCAAGAGCACTCGCTTCCAGGATCGCCACATTCCCAACTACGCTTCGACCCTGAGTGGCCAGGATCTGGTCGACTATGTCAACAGCCGCCAGAATCTGTGGACTGCGAAGGTGAACACGAAGATAAGCCAGTACGACGAGGGCGCTAAGTGGGGTCTGATGGGTGTCAACAACGTCCGTCACTCGATCAAGGCCAAGAAACACCTAGCGCCTTCTAAGGATCTTCCCATGGATCTGCCGACCAACTTTGACTCCCGTGAAGAATGGCCCAGGTGTCAGAGCATCAAGGAGATCCGTGACCAGTCGTCGTGTGGATCGTGCTGGGCTTTTGGAGCTGTTGAGGCTATGTCTGATCGGATCTGCATTGGTAAGGATTTTGAAAGGGTTGCGAGAAGGGTTTTTAATATTCTAAGATGTAGATTGGCTCTTTGTAAAGTCAAAATTGCAGCGCTGAGAGTTTAGATTGAGTTACAGATTTTAGGAATGACCCAAAAAAGCTTGAATTTTCGTGATTCTTTTTAATTTGTTAAAATCGAAATGCCTAGGCTTAGGCTTCTATCCTCAGCACATTTGTGGTTGGGATTTGCCTTAGGCTCAGGTTCACTATGCAGTTAGGATTGACCTTTAGGCAAGGCTTCAGTTCGAACTTAAGTTTTAACTTTGGGGTTAATTGTTGGGCTACGTTAATTTAGGTTTTTGGGCATAACTTATCTGAGCTTATTAAAACTTGGGCTGGTAACTCTTAGGAACGCAAGGTCAGCTCCTTCTGGCTTCATTGTAAGCTCGGGTCAAGACGGTTTTAGTGGCTTAGATAATCTTTCGCTGAATTTTTTCTTTTGTAGCTTCCCACGGCGAGCTCCAAGTGCGTCTGAGCGCTGCTGACCTTCTTAGCTGCTGCTCCTCGTGCGGCTACGGCTGCGACGGTGGAGACCCGATGGCGGCGTGGAAATACTGGGTGAAGCACGGAATCGTCACCGGAACCAACTACACCGTCCACGAAGGCTGTCGTCCGTACCCGTTCCCTCCCTGCGAGCACCACTCCAACAAGACCCACTATGAGCCCTGCAAGCACGACCTGTACCCCACTCCCCAGTGCACCAAATCGTGTCAAAACTCGTACCATCGCCAGTACGAGGAGGACAAGTTCTTCGGCAAGGACGCCTACGCCGTTGCTGACAATGTTATTGCAATTCAGAAGGAGCTCAAGGCTCATGGACCGCTTGAGATCGCTTTTGAGGTTTACGAGGACTTCTTGACCTACGATGGAGGAATCTATGTGGTGAGTGAACCTAAAAATGAAACCAGAGACCTCATGTAACTCATTTTCAGCACCAAGGAGGCAAGCTGGGCGGAGGCCATGCTGTGAAGCTGATTGGCTGGGGAGAAGAGAAGGGAATCCCCTACTGGCTTGTCGCCAACTCCTGGAACAACGACTGGGGAGAGAACGGCTTCTTCCGCATCCTCCGAGGCGTCGACGAGTGTGGAATCGAATCTGGAGTCGGAATTCTTCTGAGCTTCCGGAGCTGTCCTAAGCCTCTCTATCTCCTAAGGATGTGTAATAACGTGTACAAATCTTGTTTTTGCTGGTAATTCTTAAAAATGAAATGTTCTTCGTAATCAAAAAACGACAAAACAAGAAAAATCTATACATTTAAAGACAGCTAAAACGAAGCCGCGTGTGAATCATTTTCGGCGACTTTAGGCTTTAGCTGCGTTGCAAGTCTTTGGAGAGGCTTTCCAGGTACTTCCGGCTTCTAAAGATCACGCTAGGGTGATCGTAAGTAAGAGATGGTCAAGCTGGACAAAGTGGTTTATGTAGCCGGATGCGGTCTGAAAGGTGGGAAGTCGAAAATGACAAAACAAGAAGGAAAATCATAGAATTTAGGAGCGGAGCAGTTCGAGGTCAAAATGGGGCTTATAATGAGGCGAAACAGAAGCTCTATTCGTGTCGAAACACTCAAACATAGCTCAAAAATGACCCAAATTTAGGTGCTTTCAGACGTTATTTTAGATACGGATTCAGAGGCTTCATTCGGTAGTTCAATGTACAGTAGAAAGATTGCTCAAATCTCTGCAATAACTAGAATGTTTTGGCATCAAAGTCTAGAGGTAAATCGCCTCTATTAAATGAAGGAGATCGATCCAGACGTCCGTCCTTGTGTCACGCCTCCGAAACAATGTCACTGATTGGAGAAACGCGGGTTACGGTAGCGGCCCCATTTGCATTTGCACGCGTTTTGCCGCCGTCGCGGACCGGTCGGTTTTGCAACCGCGTCTGCGCCTGAATTGGTGCCAAAAATGCCGAATTGACCACAGTTGCGGGTGTGCACAAACTGCCGCACCAAATATGTAGTTAGAAAAATAGAAAAAACTCATGGCCCTTTGGAGGCGCGAAGCGCATTTTGAAACTGAAATCTCGTGTGATAGCGCGCGCGGACTCGTTAATTATGAAAATTCTGGATGAAGCTGAAAGAAGACTTACCAAACCAACCGCGCTATTTCAACTTCCGCTAAAAAGCGGTTTTTGAAGAACTTACCGGGCGAACGGCCAATAATTCCAATCAGCATCTTGTGAACTAAAACAAGTCAAATACTTTCGTAAATTTGCTCTTTCGGCAAAGATTCAAGTGTATTGGGACCAAAAAGGACCAAATGACCAAAAACCAAAAGGACCAAGGTCCAAGGACCAAAAAATGTGGGTTTAGACTTTGTTCAACTGTAACTTTTTGTAGGAATGGCCTACAAACCTCTGCTTTAGCTGAAAAGTTTTGTGATTATTAAAGTGATTGTCAAAAGTTTTAAAAAACTTGAAAGAAGTCTAAAAAAGGAGGGATGAAGAGCTGTATTTCGCTTAATAACGCAAATTAGAGCAAACTAACCAAACTTAATTAACCATTGAGCAAACATGGTTTTAGACTACAACTTGGGAATTTTGGAGCTCTATCTAGAACGGATTATCAAAACTTTTGATGAAGTTGAAAAGAGCTAAAAAGGATTCAATTTACGGTCTTTTGGAAAGTTATTCAAACCAGAATCTTTGAAACTGCTAAGATACATTCATACGAAAGGAAGCTTCTCAGCCTTTGTTGTGTCCGTTTGCAATGGAATGACACCAAAATGCTGAGAATTGGAGGAGAGACATTATTCAGTTGTTTCACGGTTTTTTCAAAAACAACGAAAAAATTTTCATGGCGTTTTTCAAAAATGGTCAAAAGTCATATAAGAGATCAACGGGGCCGCGCGCGTTATTGCGCGAGGTTTCAGTTTTAAAATGTGTTCTGAGTCGGCGCACGTGAGCGCGCCGATTTCCAGTTTCATAAATCTTTTCGAAATACTGCAAATTATATTATTCGGTTCTAAATTTTGCGCATATTCGATTGAGCCCAAAAACACCCGCAACTGTGGCAAATTTGGCGTTTGCGGCACTAATTTAGGCGCCGACGCGGTTGCGAAACCGACCGGTTCGCGGCGACAACGAAACGCGCACAAACGCAAATAGCTCCGCTACCGTAACCCACATTTGCTCAATCAGGCAACTCGCGTCTGGAAATTTTGTGACACACGGACTGACGGACGGACACGTCTGGATCGTTCTCCTTTATTTATTAAAGGATTGGTCCAACGCTGTTCTGAACGTTGTATCAAGTTACAACTAGTTTATTAGGTTTCAGTTTCAGCTTTTTCTGACCTTTAGAACTATGTACAGAAAAGTTCCGGCGTCAAATTCGATGTCAGAAAAATAGTTTGTTACGTTAAAACAAAAATTTACGATTGAGATTGTTTAAAAACCGTTTTTCCGTGAACAAGGCAAAACACGCCAAATGGAGTCACTATTGTATGCTTGAAATAAAAAAGTGCTGTTTTAGGTAGGATGAAAGATATAAGCAGTTTAAGGCGTAAACATGAATCAGTTCTGTTTTACGCACTTACCAGAGATCTCCAGACATTTTCTCGCACGTCATCATTGTTACCTTTCGATAACAATGCTATGTCTAAGATCAACAACACTACCCATATTTTTCCAGTGTTTGGTTAAGGAAAGACTCTATGATTTCTCACGTGGTTATAGAAAAACCAGCATCAACGAAAAAACATCTCCAGCCACACCCGTGAGATTCTACGCCCTAATTTCCATCATTGTTATTGTTCTTGAGTATAAATCGAAAGCAAACCTGTTTTTCTCAGTTTTTGACCAGTGAACAATATGGACCTCTATCTTCGCGATCCTCAAAAATGGCAAGAGTTGTACAGCTGTGAGTATTTAAACCAGACTCAATGGAATCAAGAAGGCGTTCCAAATCTTCTTCTAGGCAGCTTTTATCTCTATGTGGGACTGTTTTTTATTGTAAGCTTTAACAAATATAGTTTTTTAAATTGACTAACGATTTTAGGTTCTCTACGTGATGTGCATCGGAGTCATGTGTCAGAAACAGTTTCGACGGCACTCATGCCTAAAAATCATGATCAACATAGGCCTCATGGACATGGGAAACCTCATCGTCAACAGCGTTTTTACTGGCTACATGACCATTATCGGAGGAGTCTACTGTACCCATCCCCTAGCTAATTATGTTCTAGGCGCTTGGGTCATGTGTGCTTGGACCAACTGCAGCACTTCTTCTCTGCTGCTCTCATTAAACAGAGTTCTGGAACTCTTGTTTCCTAAGCGTATGGATGACTTATTTGGCGGATACAAAATTTTCCTCTGGCTCTTGATTCCTTATCTTGAGGGGTTGTATTTTTTGATCTACTCTCCTGCGCCGATGTTTTCGTCGAAGAGTTATGGATGGTTCTTTGATCCATATTTCGGAATGGACTTCATTCCTGTGGATAGGGACTATGTAAGCTAACCAAAACATTGAAAAATCTTAAAAAAACAAAATGCACAGAAAACAGAAACAAAAAATGCACTATGAACAGTCTGTCCACGAGTTTGATACCGACCGATGCGGCAAATTGCGCGAGCTTGTTACCGTAATCTTAAAGCGCAAACCATTCTCGACGGGAGCCCGACTTCATACTTGGGTCTGTAGCAACCCGACCCGTAGAACGTCCTCTTTGTCACGGTTACACAATCAAGAGCATATTGGACGTTGGCTCGTGGTAGAGGATCGTGTGGGTGGATAGGGAGTTTGGATTTTCCCAGATAGATCCAAGCATGAAGTCTGGCTCTAGTCGAGAGTGGCTTTTTGGATTACGGTCACAAGCTCTTTCAATTTGCCGCATCGGTATCAAACGCTTGGACAGATTGTAGTTCTGATTCTTTGATTTAAAAATTACGCTTTTTTGCGTTTTTGATAATGTTTTTTTAGTTTCACAACACTTGGGCCCACAGTGTCCACAACATTGGCACCTCAGTTCTGTTCGCCTTTTTGTATGCAATCCATATCTCGGCGATGTGGTGGAAAACGCGATCTTCAAACAACGAAAACATGTCAAAAACTAGAAGAACGGTAGGTCATTAATTCTCTAATTTCCACAAAAGGTGTCTTTTAGCTTTTCATCCAATCCATCCTCATCTGTTCTCTAAATTTCTCCGCCAGCGTCACTTACGTCTACATAGAGCACATCGATCCTCCTCGATTGCTTGTCATCGTTGCCCATGCTTTGTGGATCGGCTGTAATTGTAGGTTTAAACAATTAGCTTGTTTCGACAAAAACGTTTTTTAGGTGGTGCTGTTATTATCTACCTGACTGTAAATCGAACAATCAGACGCGAGTTTGTTAAGCTGTTTGTTCCCAAGAAATACATTTCAATGAGTAAGTTCGTATTTTTAAACACTAAGAAATGGCTGTTTCAGTTGTCGCTCCTTCAACGCATCAGTCAACGCATCAAACAGCCAAATCGGTGGCATATAAATGACGCTTACATTCGATCGTTTTAGTTCGATACCAAGAGACGCTGTATTTTTTCAATTTAAGCACATTTTCATAACATTTTTTTGAATTGGTTGGTTTAACATATTGATTCTATGTACGCATCTGTCCTCCTTGTTTGCAATTAACAGAGCCACGCGCGCTATTGCGCGACAGTATTTTCTTTAAATCAACATTGTTCGGCGCTTCGCGCTTCACAAATTCATATTTTGCAAAGGCCTCGGCGGTACGCGTCTCGTTTGAACAATTTTTCAGCTTTGGCGCTTCAAATTCCGCTAAGAGCGCACTTGAAGCTTCAAACTTCTCATCGTTGCTCTTTCCCCGCTGCTTGACATGGCTCGCAAATCACGAAAATCAAGGTGACGGCGAAAAGCGTGCAAACGCAAGTCCCGCGGCTACCGTAACCCGCACTTGCTCAGTCAAGGACACTGCGTCTGGATATTTCGTGACGCATGCACGCACGGACACGTCGGGATCGTTCTCCTTTATTTCATAAAGGACGTCACAAACTGCCATCACAATCGTCAGCTCACGGTCTTGCTTGCCAACTTCTTCCTGTAAGCGGACCGATTCCAGCGACTACCAAGAGCTAAACAGTCAAATCAACTTATCGTCGATAAGATTCTCCATAAATACTGTGACGCGCACGAAATAAACATAGGCACTGCCAGATGTAAACAAAGGATTTGCTAGGTGGAATCGAGCTTCCGTCGAAAACAAAATTGTGGTGTTCGATTCGGAGCTTAAGCTGTTTTCTGATCAGTTTGACGATTGATGCGCAAGCCACGCTTTTTTGGGATGGAATAAGAGCAATTAGCTCGGAACGAACGCAACTATTCTTCCTTCTTCAATGCCACAGCCACAAAACTGCGTACAAAAATTCACTCAGTTTGAGATTTTCGTTTATATGTTAGCTGTTCAGTTATCGTTGTGACCGATTTTTGAGTTTGAATTTTATAGAATTGGATCACAATTTCAGGCTAAGTCGCGACGGAAGAATTGATGCCGCTTTTGTCAGACGGTTGCAGAAAAAAGCCAAGACGACGTCAATGGAGGCGGCCCTCTTTTGCTGGTCGATGGAGGGAAAAGTAAACAAACGACGCCTGAAAATTCTGTATTTTTTGAAATAAATTGAAAGTTTAGTTTAGAAAATTTGATATTGCCGAGCAAAGGATGTGACAGTCTCTTGGGTACATGCTCGCCAGATCAACCGTGTGCCTATCACTCAGCGCACTCCTGAGGCCACGCCGGTCAGACCTTTTGCTACGTTTCCAGAAATGACCATAAAGCTTGTACTGTGAGTATCTTCTCACACAAAGGAGAAAATGCTTTCGGTTGCCAGAACTTTCAAGTTTTTGGACAGGTCTTTAAATTAGGTTCTTCCTAATCATCCGACGCAGAATTTGACGCTGAATCAAAGAATTCTATTTTAGTCCAGTGTCTTGTTTTTTTAGAGTTGAAGAGCGTCAATTTTTATGGAGCAATCACAAACATCATCAAGAGATGGTTTAGATAAGAAAGCAGTTCTAAAACAATTCAGTTGTTTTCAAGGAAATTGTGGGGTATGAGGCCAATCACTCGATACCGCGCACACTTCCGCAACGATCAAACACGTAAGGGTAATTGCGGCCACGCGGGTCTTCAATAAACACGGACTTTATTATGTCCTAATAAAACTACAAAAAGGGCATCTCTGGGGTCGAAGACACGCGGTCGACGACTTCTTCTCGGTCACTTGTTGACCAAACTGCTGCTGCTCAGGGGGAGACACAGCCTGCTCACAAATCGGTACTTCTCTCCGGAGGCGTCGCCGCGGTTTTCGTTTCTCGCGTCGTGGCGGGAGCCGACGATTTCGAATTCTGCAGCTCTGCAGATGGAGAGACTTCGCACGTTCTGTCGGCGTTTGCAGCTGCTGCAGCGATTGCAGCTTCTGTGGCGGATGCAATCGCTCGTGGCGATGCCATCATTGCTAAGCGATGCGTATCCTTGGCTACAGAGTGAGCGGCGGCTACGTACGTGCGCGGCCGCGGCGATAGAAGGCGCGTGGCCTTGTAACAAACAAAGCCCAGAGGGCCGTACAACAACAGGCCAAAGCCTTGGGACAATCAAAGACTCGAGGCCTCTGATTTGGCCCGGTAAAGTCCCGATCACTGGTGAGCGGGTCGGGGACTCTGGAGTACACGACAGAAATTGTTCATATGAAACGGATCAGAAAACAAGCAGTTTCCATTGAAAACGATAACTGTTCTTTAAGGCCACTTTGAACGTCTTCTCATTATTTTCCGAGGGAGTGTGCTGCATGAAAATTGTCGCGTTTCAATTATAAATTGTACTCTAAAAACGAAAAAGTAAGCTGAAAAGTGTGTCTACATACGAATTGTTGCCGTCTCTCGCCATTCGAATGTTCGAGATGACATCGAACTTGATGACGTCCTTGTCGGACTCGTCCTTCATCTCCTTACATTTAAAGTATTCACCAGGCTTTATCGTGACTTCATTGAAAACATTATGGGCGTTGACCCCAAAATCTTCAAACTCGCAACATTGGACATACAGCATAAAATACGTTTGTTTTACAAATAACGAAATACGAAAGATTCTCTTACGGCTGGTGTTGTCCCAGTTCTCTGTTCATGCCGCCAACCCAAGACGTGTTGCTGTTGCATGATAGGCGCACCGCTCGGTCATCGCAATCCTAAACCATTTAGATTCACGACGGCTATGGTTTTCAACCTTAATTGTAGTTCAAGCTTACCGCGTAATAATGGAAATAACAGTTTGTTAGCGAACACAACAAGTTGGGTTGCCCGTTTTCAGCGACCTCCAATCCGCAAGGCAAAGATTTCTCTTTACAAAATGTACATAAGACTGGTTCGACTGAAACTGTCAGGAGGAGCATTCCAGTGAGAACAGCTGACATCTGGACTACCACAATTTGTTGAACGCTTTGGACGTTTTGTGGCTGTGCCATTGAAGAAGGAAGAATAGTTGCGTTCTGTGCTGCCAGAATCAAAGTTGAACATCAAAAACGTAAACAACCGACGGAAAAGCCGATTAGCAAGGCAGATGATTTCAGACGTCAACGTGATGGATGCCCAGCTGAAGTTCGGGCATGTGGCAATGACAACTTACATGACAAACAACAACCGACCACTGACAGCTAATTCTTCTTCTTCGATCTCATATCAGCGTGACTCGCACAGTTGAACACATTCCTGATGCATTTTATACTTCGTATGGCAAATTCAATAGTCAAAATGATCAGAAAACGGCTTAAACTCCAAACCAAACCTCTCAAACTTGTTTTTGACGAAAGCTCGATTCCACCTAGGCCAGGTGACTGAAGGCAATTCACTTTTAGATCGCTCTCTCTTTCCCATGACTCTCCTATTCAGCAACATGGCCGCTTCTCTCAAAATTATCCTCTTATTTGTCGCTCTTCTCTTTATCGTTTGGGGCACTTTTGCCGTGAGTTCAGAAGAATAGTCTCCGTGTAATCAACGTCACTTAGAAAAACGTGGAAGCAATCTTTCAGCCCGTGGGTCCTGGGACAGGTCGTTCCTTAATCTCGAAGGCTTATTGAAGCATATCTCAACCGTTTTGAGCAAAAAGCATTTATGCCTATCACTGCTTGCTTAGGAAAGGTGTTGATAAGTCTATTTGACAGCTCCTTTGAGACACGATAGGTCTACATAGATCTTCATATCCACTTTTCTAAAGCGGTAGATATGGATTAGAGCCAGATGATGAAGAGGATCGGATTCTGAAATAGCTTGGAAAGAAATAGCTTAAGCGTATCAGGTTGTGAATAAACAAAAATTGAAGACAGAGTTTCGGTGGAGAGGGTCATAGAAGGACGCAGAGGACTCTATGGGACATCAGTGATCAATGATTTGTGTGCAATAGGGTCAGTGTTAAATTGCACGCGCTTCGTATTTGTGAAGGCAGAATTTCGTAATTAACACAAATTGGTTTTGAAAGGTATATAGCTTTTGCGATAAATTGACAGACGCGGTTCCATGGTGTAGCGGTTAGCACTCAGGACTCTGAATCCTGCGACCCGAGTTCAAATCTCGGTGGAACCTGAAGCCATATCGATTTCCTTTGCCTATGGAAATTCCGTGCGTAATCGGTAAAGCATTTCTGGGCGTGCTTGACTCCTCGCCACGTCTTCGCCAACTCCGCTTCTTTTGTCTTGCTGTAAGTCTTTTGTTCCTTCAGGGAGCAAAAGTCACATAAGACGTATGTTCAGCATTGTCTCCACATTCTCGGAAATGCTTCCGAAGACGTTTATCTTCACGTTTGTGGTGCTCCGGGCAGCGGCGCTTCATTTCGCTCCTCAGCCGATGCCCTCACCGACTGACCCGGCTTCACCCTGCAAGGACAACGCCGAATACTTCTGCGGCCGGCTGTCGAAGGAAGTCCCACGGAAGCTTCGAGTGAGGGGTTTCCAAGAGGAATTCAGCTCGGCGATTAAAACGGCTTTTAAAGGATTTGAACCCGATGCAATGACTCGACACCTCTACGAGATTTATAAAGTATGCCGTGCAAGCTGTTGGTAATTCAAATATGACCAATTCTAGGAAGGAAACAAAGAAGAAGAAGCGTTAAAGTGTAGGTTGTACGAGTGAAAAATAGAAAGCCCAAATGCTCATGGAAGTGCAGCTGTGGGGAGGTTGACGGCGTTGGGTGCAGGCAACTTTGAAGTCGACGTCAAGAGAAATCCGAGGACGATCCAGATTTTCTACCATACTGTGGAGAGTAGGTTCATTTTCAAGGTCTCATGTTGCTTTGTTTTAGCCACCCCGCCATCCATCTACAACTATGCTATTCCAAAGATTGAAAAAGATTTCATTGAAAAGAAGTTTGCTGACTGCTCACACGACATCCAGGAATTCGTAAAGGGCTACCTCGAAATTGTTGATTTTGTGAGGATTTTCCAAGCTGAAGACTTCCAAGTCGTTTACGACAAGTTCGTCGAACTAAAGCTTCAGAGCACAGCAGTGACAATTACGAGGATCGATTTCCCTTCGGCACCGCCAACCATCGAATCCCTCCAGTCGGATTACGCGATGGTGGGCGTCGATTTAGTGGATTCTATGGGTTAAGTGTAACTATTTAGATTGATGAGCTCAGCCTTTCTGAGTATTTTGGCGCTTACGTAAACCTTCTTGTGGCGGACGCATTCCACAAAAAGAACCAAACGGAGTTTATTCACAGTTCTGAGAGGGTGGCGAGGTACAAGAAGATGGGACAAAGAATTCTCGATGAGGCAAAGCTGCAGATTGACGTGAGCTGACACCTGATTTAGAGTTTCTAGAAGACTGGGTGTGCTTAGGAGACCGAGTGGATCACCGAGGAATCGAAGGAAAAGCTTAAGAACATGCACTCAATTGATGACTTCCTTTTCGGGCCCTCAGAAGCGTTTCTCGACGCGGACATGGTGACGTCGGCGCTGGAAATCTTTCAGGTGTTCTACGACAGCGTTTCGGCGCGTGAAGAAGACTTAATGAAAGAGTGAGAGCATCCAAAATTCAAAATTACACAAAGCGCAAATTTAGGCTTGGTGTTGACTGTAAAGCGATTGTCTATGGAGCCGTTATGCGAGCTGCCGACGCCGCTTTCGAGCTCTACTACGGTGTAGATTTCCAGCATTACAGCCAAGGAAGCCAAATAACTCCTCACGCCTACTTCCTGAAAAACGCGTACAATTCACTAACGACACGAAAATTGGTGAGGGCTTTTCTCTTCAAGAAGCCATTTAAATATTATGGTTTTCAGGTCTTCGGAATGCCTTACATTCACGGCTACGACTGGGCCTTCGCCGATCCCGAATCGCTCCCATACGGCAGCGTCGGCTATGTAATGGGCCACGAACTGTTCCACTCATTCGGCTTGAACAGAATCAACACCGCAGGAGTTGAAGATATCATCGACAGCGAAACTTACAAAAAGGCCCAGAAGTGCTTTGCCGACCATTACGCAGGCTTTGAGGTGTCACCAGGAGAAGGTCCGGAGTACAATTTGAAGGAGAACGAAGGCTTCGCTGACATTCAAGCAACGCGCGCTCTTTTGAGGATTGTAATCAAAATGGCCGGAGGAAACGCAACAGAAGATGACGGGAACATGAGCGATGAAGTGAAAAACAACCTTCTGGGATTCTTCCTTGCCAGAGAAGACATTTGGTGTCAGGGCTACGAAGAAGAAGTGCGAGACCCAAAATGGGAGCGATTCAATATGATAAATGGACCCCATCCCCGCAGGAAAATTCGCAACGCGGCGGTCATGCGTCAGATTCCGGAGTTCACCGAGCTATTTGAGTGCCAGAAGGGACAGCCAAACTTCCTTTCGGACGAAGTGTGCGAGGCCTATCCGAAGAAGGCGGTATCGACGTTGGACACCCTTAAGAAAAAACTTCAGGACGTTTTAAGAAAACACGGGAAAGGAAGCCTTTAAACGCTTTTTCGTGTTCAATGCTTAAGCGTATCAGGTTGTAAATAAACGAAAATTGAAAAGGATTTTTGTGGAGCGGGTCAAGGTGGACGGAGAGGCTTCTATGAGAGAACAGAGATCAGTGATATGTGTGTAAAGGTGTGAAAATGTGAACTGCATGTGTGAAAACATAATTTGTTTTGAAGGTATATGTATCAACCTTGTGATCTCTAAGACAATGCGGTTTTATGGTGTAGCGGTTAGCACTCTGTCAGGTCTCTGAATCCTGCGACCCGAGTTCAAATCTCGGTAGAGCCTGACATTTTTCAATTTTTGAATTTTACGTTGTTTTTTTGTCAGTCTATGTCATTTGTCACCAAAGACCAAAGCGGCCTTTAAGACCCCATAACTGCACCACAGTTTACAATTCACCTAATTTGCATAATCCAATAAACACAAATCGGGACTCCTGTTGTGTCATTCTCGTCTGAAGCGCTGTCGTCAGTCGATTTGTGAAAATGACAACTCAATCGCTCACAAAAGTTCCGCTCTACAGCTTCAATTCTGTAAGGTTGCGGATATGCCTCCTAGCTATGATGGGCTTCTTCTGTACCGTCTCTATGAGGACAAATCTGGGAATGGCGATGGTCTGCATGGTCAACACGACGGCTTTTGTGGAACCAAAACAAGAAGTTGAAAAGAATTTGTTTGGAAACGCGAGTTTTGAGAAAGAGGGAGTCTGTTCTAAGAGTTACAGTGCCCAGGCAATGGCTAATTCTGGGTACCATGTAGGTTTATTATCTCTGAAGGCTTGATTTAAAAAAAATCTGATTTTAGGGAAGCCTCCTATGGACCCCAGCAATCGCTCCTCTTCTCAGCCACGTTCTACGGAGGTCTTATCACAATTGTCCCTTCTGGTTACCTCGCTGACCGTTTTGGACCGAAACTTCTCATAATTCTAGCAGCCCTGGACTATTCCGTCGTCACCCTATTGACTCCTCTTTAGCCAACACCAATTTCTACGCGTTTTTCTTTGCTCGAGTCACGATGGGCTTGGGCGAAGGCTTCGTGTTTCCCACGATCGCCTCACTCGCCGCAAGATGGTTTCCTCCGAGCGAGCGTGGCGCGGTCGCTGCGCTCTACACCTCCGGGAACCAGCTAGCTGGGACCATCGGAGGCTTCGCTTCTGCCTCTCTCTGCTCGTTGGACTTCCTGGAAGGCTGGCCACTGATCTTCTACATTTTTGGGGGTCTGGGATGTCTCTGGTGCGTCGTTTTCATGATTGTGGCTTCGAATTCGCCTGACGAGAACAAGTGGATCTCGGATGAGGAGAAGCACTATATCAAGGAATTTTTGCCTCACAGGCCTGGAAGTTCTCAAGGCGTAAGACCCAAATGTTCAATACTTAATACTGTTTCCATTTTAGCAAAAACACGCACCCGTTCCTTGGCGTGCATTGGCCACTTCTACCGTAATCCTCTCTAACCTGGTCGCTCAATTCAGCTTTAATTATACCCAAACCACACTGCAATCTTTCCTACCGGCCTATTTTCGTGATATTCTACTTTTGGATCTTAAAAGCGTAGGCTTCAGTCCTATATTATTAGCCAAAATGCTGTTTAGAACGGCCTGTACACTGTACTACCCTTCCTTTTTCAACTGATCTTTAAAAACGTCTTTGGGAATCTGTCTGACTACTTGAAGCGTCATGGGCATCTTACCCCTACTTTGGCTGCTAAGGTCTTCCAAGGCATAGCCAGTTTTGGAGCTGCGGCTACCTTTGCTGGATTGGCCTTGTTTGTAGACTGTGAAAAGCCAACTTTGGCCCTGGCTCTCCTAAGCATCAACGGTAGGCTCATATCCACTATTTAACCTTATCCTACGATTGTTAGGTTTATGCTTTGCAAGTGGAAACAGTGGCTTCTACGTCTCTTCCATAAGCATCGCTCCTATCTACACTGGGGTCAGTTCCTCTCTCCTACGACCTCCTAACCCTTTTTCAGGTCATAATCTCACTCTCCATGTTCTTCGGAATGATCGCTAACACCTTGGCTCCTCTCACCTTTGGTCTCGTCAATTCTCAGGTGAATCTTATTCTTCAACTCTCTTGTAGTCTTTTTTAGGGTTCCCAAGAGGAGTGGAGAAACGTGTACGTTATCTGCGCTGCTATAAATGTGTTTGCGGGAGTCATGTTTTTGACTTTTGGTTCAGGTCGGTCTATGTACACAAGTCTTAAATTGAAGTTTAAAAAATTGGTTTTAGCAAAAGTGCAAGAATGGGCAATGCCGAAGCAACAGAAGAGTCAAGTCCAGGATGTAGTTATGTCTACTTGAATCTTGAAGCTTCAAACTTAAAGGCCGAGTAATTTTGTCGGTTTCTATAGCATCTAATAATGAGTGTATTGAAAACGAAACGTTTATGCTGCGGCCACGTACACGTGCGGCTGCGGCGGCGGAGACGTCTACGGCGTCATCTGCGGCGACGGTTTAGGTGTTTTGACGTCAAGAACAATGTCTTCTTACTTGTTTGGCGTAGACATGCCGTGATGTGTGCTTTTTGGCAAGAATTTTCGTTTTCAATCGGAATTTTGCAATTCTGTTCATGTGAGTTGGGCGAATAGAATCGTACCGTGTGTTTTGCATCATGGCAGACTTGAAAATTGCCAATTTTGGAAAGATTAGATTTTCTAATGGGTTTTTAGAGTTTTTCAAAAACAATCCAAACTATGCGAATTATGCAAACTAAATGCTCAGATCGCAATCACAATCACACCGTCCAATCATTCGACGACATTTCAGAAACTGTTCTCCGCCGCTTCTGGATCGGAAGCGGAATATCCACAACTTGATTCCTTTGAGGCTTATCTAGAATTTAAGGTTTTGCCCATTCTTGTACTTTTGCTAAAACAACCCTTCTCAATTTATCCAAATGCTTTAGACCTACCTGAACCAAAAATAAGGAACAAGACCCCGGCAATCAAGTTTACAACAGCGCAGATAAGGTACACGTTTCGCCACTCCTCTTGAGAACCCTGAAATTAGGGTTTAGGGAGAGTTTAAGGATAAGAATTGCCTGAGAATTGACGAGACCAAAGGTGAGAGGAGCCAAGGTGTTAGCGATCATTCCAAAAAACATGGAAAGTGAGATTATGACCTAAAAAAGGGTTAAGAGATCTTAGGAGAGACGAACTAACCCCAGTGTAAATAGGAGCGATACTGATTAGAGAGATGTAGAAGCCACTCATCCCACTTGAAAAGCAGAGCCCTGAAATTGATAAAATTGGGTCAAAAGTACATGTGAGACTACCATGAATGCCTAGGAGAGTCAAAGCCAAAGTAGGCCTCTCACAGTCCACAAACAAGGCCAATCCAGTAAAACACGTTGCAGTTCCAAAGCTTCCTAAGCTCTGGAACAGCTTAGAAGAGACAGTAGGGCTCAGATAACCTTGACGCTTTAAGTAGTCAGAGAGGTTCCCAAAGACGTTTTTGAAGATTAGCTGGGAAAGGTAGGGAAGCACTGTGTACAGACCGTTCTAAACAGCTTGTTAGACATAGGAGACAGGAATTAAGCCTACGCTCTTGAGGTCCAAAAGTAGAACATCCCGAAAATAGGCCGGTAAGAATGATTGCATCATGGTGGAGCTAAAATTGAAGCTGAATTGAGCCACCAAGTTAGAGAGGAGAACAGTAGAAGTAGCCAATCGACGCCAAGGAACGGGCGCGTGTTTTTGCTAGAATGGAAACGGTTTTAGAAATTAAGAATTTGAACTCACCCCTTTAGCACGTCCAGGCGTATGAGGAAGCGTTGCAGTTATATAATGCATCTCCTCATCCGAGATCCACTTGTTCTCGTCAGGCGAATTTGAAGCCACAATCATGAAAACGACGCACCAGAGACATCCCAGACCCCCAAAAATGTAGAAGATCAGTGGCCAGCCTTCCCAAAGAGCAGAGAGAGGCAGAAGCAAAGCCTCCGATTGTTCCAGCCAGTTGGTTCCCAGAGGTGTAGAGCGCAGCGACCGCTCCACGCTCGCTTGGAGGAAACCATCTGGCGGCGAGCGAGGCGATCGTGGGAAACACGAAGCCTTCGCCCAAGCCCATCGTGACTCGGGCGAAGAAAAACGCGTAGAAATTGGTGTTGGCTAGGAAAGGGGTCAATAGGGTGACGACGGAATAGTCAAGGGCTGCTAGGATAAGAAGAAGTTTGGGTCCAAAGCGGTCAGCGAAGTAGCCAGAAGGGACGATTGTGATGAGACCTCCGTAGAACGTGGCTGAGAAGAGGAGTGACTGCATTGCTGGGGTCCATAGGAGGCTTCCCTAAAATCAGATTTTTTTTAAATCAAGCCTTCAGAGATAATAAACACATGATACCCAAAATTAGCCATTGCTTGGGCACTATAGCTCTTAGAACAGACTTCCTCCTTCTCAAAACTCGCGTTTCTAAAAAAACTTGTCCCAACGTCTTCCGTTGTCTCCGCAAAAGCTGTCGTGTTGACCATGCAGACCATTGCCATTCCCAGATTTATTCTCATGGAGACAGTGAAAAAGAAGCCCATCATGACGAGGAGGCATATTCTAAGCCTTATAGAGCTGAACCTCCAGAGAGGAGTTTTCGTGGGAGGTTGAGGCGTCATTTTGAGAATCGATTCCAGAAAATGAAGGGTGGCGAGGGAGGAAGAACAGGGCGAGAGTGATACAACAAGGGAGACCTTTTTATTCCTATTGGATTATGCAAATTAGTGAATCGTAAACTGTGCTGCAGGTTCGCGTCTGACGAAGGGCGACAAGTCCGGAACAAAAATTATTTACACCGCTTTTAGTGCATAGGAGTGTCGATGTTCTAGTATAGGGTTATATTATGGAAAGGGCATTAAAGGGTACGAAACTAAAACAGTAACGTTTAATTTAAGCCCAATCCCTTGAATGATCTATAGGTTGAAAATGCTCATCTTCAATTTCTGTTCTACACACGTCAGACTCACGTAGAATTTAGACGAATTCGACAACGTGCAGTCATGTGCGAGTGGTTGACTAAAAATCAATCGGGCTCTGCCAGCGTAGGTTTGAATCCTGGCTGCGAACATTTTTGAAATGTGTTTAACGTTTCTCATATTTTTCTTACATTTTTTGCAATTCTAGTCCTTCAAAAGCAAGTCTTCAAAATGCCAATGACGCCTGTAGCAGAAAGGCTCCACTTTGCGTCTTTTCTGCGCTTATGGATCGCTGTCAGAAGTTCTTCGCCCATTTTTCGGGCATTGAAGTTGAAATAATTGAAATAATCTAGTTTGTTAACACATCTTCGATTATATCTAGACCTTAAAAACAACAAACAAAGCAACTCCTAAGGTAAAGACATAAAAGTGATTGAGGATGACATACTTCAAAAGATAACAGACTGCAACACAAAAAACAGCCAAGGCGATGTTCTCTTTTGCAGAGCGTTTGTAAGGAACACTGATGGCAGGCTGTGCAGAATGCGCGGCTTCAGCTTTATTTATTGTAGCCATGGTTCGATTGATAATCTCAATAGAAGCTGACGTGTCACGGTCGACGAGGACTTCGCAAATGTAGGTTCGGCACTAAAACGGGACATAAAATCAGTTTGAACTGGTTTTTTAGTCTCAGCTGAGAAAAGTCGGATTTGAGCTTAAGCTCTTAAGCATAAATTCAGCGTACACTGCTTTGAGGCTTTACTCAAGCTTAGCTCTTGCTTCATGCATAGATTTCACTTTTTGACCACGTTTTGACTTTTTTAAGTTTAAACTTCATTTTAAAATTTTAAAAATGTGATTTTTATTTGAGTTTAAGCTGGTCAGACTGGTCAGACTTACCTTAGGACAGCCTAGACTGCTCTCTCCATTTCCAAATGCAGGCTGAGCAGAATTTATGAGCACAAGGCGTCACAATCACAGCTTCTGGGGCATGTCATGACAGATACAGCACACGAAAATCTGTCCAATCTCATCAAGCGCCATTTTCTTCATTTCTGCAAGGCTTGGCGTCGTTATCTTCTTTACTTCCAAGCTCACATTGTGCGCTAGTTTAAGTTCTTGGCCGGCTTCAAACTCGACTTCCGCTTTGCCTCGTAGGATATCTCTTGGGTTTTTTCGTCTACAAAGACCGTAGAGTCCCTCAAAGATGTGCCGAGTTTTAAATAGAATTTTCCGTCAGAATCGTGGCTAATTTCGGCGTGTTTACGAGTGATCGCTGGGGTGCTGAAAACGATGTCATTTCCTAAAAGACAAATTTACAAAATAGCGAGAAAATGGTTTCAAACCTGGGTCACGTCCAATGGTGATAGATTTCTTATCTCCAGGAAAAGTCTTCTCTCTCGCCTTCTCAGAGTCATCCTTAATCCTAAAGACGAGCATACAAGCGGAGTCCATCCTAAAAACAGTCTTTTAAAGTCTTTTAGAGTTTAGATAACGCGACCGTTCAGAGCGCTTCCTATTTTCTCATGACGCGCGGCTGCACCCTTTTAGTGTCATCAGTAACGATAGCCATGTTATCAGTAACCACGCCCCTCTGAGGCTTCTTCAGTCGTGACTTGATAACACTAATTATTAGATGAAACAATCCAAACTAAACGGTCAGTTTTTCCTTGTGATATTAAATAAAATAACGTTAAATTTTCAGATCAATATCATTTAAACAACCAAATAACCAAAAAGGGTAACCATTACAAAAATCAGGCCGACGTCGACGTCGTGCCACGCGACGTAGCGTCACGCGGCGTCGACGTCAAACTAAAACGCCGTTCTAGAATAGGTATGGTTTATTAAATTTGTTATGTACTAGACGTGTCTAAAATAACTCATTAATATTTGTTTGTTACTGTTTAAACTTTAAACCCAATTAACAGAATTTTGTGACTGATTAAAGTGACTAAAAACCTAACTTTTTTGAAAAAATTATTAAAACAACATTTCAGAACGTGCAAACATCGAAGTCATGTATCTCCACCAGGACGGGTCCATTCTTGGATATGACAATAAAGAAGTTCGATATTTACAACAGCTCCAGATCGACAATGAGCAACACTTTGGCAACCCTATCCAAGAAATTGAGGATCTTCTTGATCAGATGAAAGGCCTCAGCCCAAGGATGACCGACTTAGCCTTTTTCCATTTGCTCGCCAAGTGTGAAGAAGGCTGCTTGGTCGCCTCTATCAGCAACACCTACCATCGAGGAACAACAAGGCCTGACGAGCTCGTGGAAAGTCTTGAGGAAGACAACATTTCCGAAGAAGAAATTATGGAAATGTCGATTCTGAGGTCGCACTTTGTAGCAGTCTTCTGCCCAACAGGCGTCAAGCGCATCCGATACCTAATGATACCCATCATGACCGACCAAGCACTAGACAATGGCGATCTCGTGTGGCACTGTGCACTTCTCATTCTAGACTTTCACACAGGAAAATTGGAGTACCATGATTCCTGTTCGAACGCTGATAATCCTGACTTTAACACTCCAGGAAGAATCAATCACTTGAAACCTCGAATCTGCGTTATGATCGAAGCCGTCGTCAATAACCTCCGCGGTCCAGCTGAACATCATCTTGTACCCGTTACCAACGTCAACTACAATCCAGATGAACCATTCCCAGACGTCCGTAGCTACATATCTCAGGGGGACACGATGAACTGCGTTCCTTTGAGTGTAGCCACGGCCAAGTACACCGCCAACAACCGCACTAACGAGATCGATAACGGTCAGGGCGAGGAAATCAAAGTCGCTAGTGACATTCGCAAAGAACTCAAGAACTGCTTATTGCAATTGCTCGTCAACAACGAAGACGAGACCGTCACCCTACATTCCAAGTACCCGAAAGTCGTCGCAGTCCTTCAACATCCGCCGAGTTCACCGACCCCCTTTATAGTGCACCTCAGTCATATCGTCCTTATGATATTTCTCGCTGATATTACCCTGACCACCAATTTTGCTCCTTCCAAATTGTCGCCCAGTCTTCAGCTCAACATCAGCGGAGATCCTACCTCGTCTGTTCCTTCTTTGCCTTTCAACTGATAAGAAAAGAAGACTTAAGCCGCACTTGTCCTTGCTGCAGTTGTCTTCTTCAGGAATGGACCCGTCCAAAATAATGTACTTTGATCTTGCCTTTTTCTTGCTCTATTTTTGTTCTAAAGTTTTGTAATTTTTTAGACATCGTTTTTTGTAAAGTCTTGTAGTTGTAATTTATAACGTAATAAGAATATATGGAGCACCATCAATGTCGAAATTTTCACAGAACTGGAAAAAAACAACAAACTTCAGAGCAAGCTAACACAACAAAAATGCGTTTGTAAACGTTTTAGTGTGCTGCATTGGTAGCTGATACATGCAGCTCCTCGTAAAAGGCAATCGAATATGAAAGTTTTGAAATGCTCAATTCCAATGTTTGTTTTGTTTTACACATTTATATGAAACGTTTTCAGGCATAAAAAGTGATGAAAAAACTTGAAAGTTAGAAAGCAAAATAAGAGAAAAAGATTCGCACAGCAGGATTCGAACCTACGCGGGCAGAGCCCAATTGATTTCTAGTCAATCTCCTTAACCACTCGGACATGACTGCACCCTATAACAAGTGCTTATTTATGCAGATAGCTACCGCGCTTGCCTGCACTTTTACTCTCTGCAATTCAAAAGTACAAGTTTGACACATTTTTCTTATGTATTTTTTGACTTGAATTTATTCAGTTCGCATGTCGACCTTTGCTCTTCACCTTCTCCTACAAGATTTGCTTTTTTCTTAAGCTTTGTGGAGTCAATTTCCATAGAATTCAACATTCATGCAGTTTCAGAACAGATTTATGCTGACCTGTTGACTGGAATTCCGCATATTCTTGAGTACTTAACAGGTGTTCGACTCAAATATTTAATAATGGAGTATATCGGTCTCACCAACTCTGACGTAAATTTTAGTACCAACGATATCAAAACCAATTTTCTCACAAAATTTTAAAATTTTTGTATTGTCCTAATGAAAGCGATTAATGAAGAAACGCAAGGAATGGGAACTGCTCAAGGCAATCCACGAGACTTGTGGTGGAGAGGATCCGAAGCGTCTTGAAATTCTTGTTTGATAAAGAAGATCAAGAGAAGTGACCTCTGGCGACAGAATGGGAAACATAAAATTGTGTGATTTGCAGAAAAGGTTAAACACAATCAATAAGTTGATAAATATACTTTTTTAGCATGATTTAGTGAGACAGAGCCAGGCAGTGAGCCAAAATGAATACAGTAGATACATAAATACGTTTATTGCTGATTTAAGCATGACTCACAGGGAATCCATTCGAATTATATGTACTCATCCAAAACACGAAAATTGCCGTTCCCCATTGCGTCGCCAGAAGCCACTTCTTCTCATATTTTTCACTAAAAAAAGGTAGGGATTTTAAGACGCTTTGGAGCTCCTCCATCACATGGCTCGTGGATTGCTGCGAGCAGTTCTGCACCCATTTCTTGGGCTCCTTCATATAAGTTGCTGGCATTAGGGCTATAGCAAAATGTGTCAAGTAGAGAACATTTGATAGCGTTAATGCTAAAATTAACGTCAGACCGGGTGAGGTTACTATACTCAATTTTAAGTGACTTGATGAGAACGCTGATCATAGACTTATGAATGCCTGAGGTGCCACTGAAGCGTATAGTCAAATCTTGGACACCTGGAATGCCAGTCAGCATGTCGGTGAAAATGTATTCTGAAATTGTCATGAGCTGAAAAATGTCCACAAGACGTCGGTTTTTAAGAATGATCTTGTTGAGTCGCTTCAGAAAAGCCGGGTTCATTGGGTGCTGGACGTAATCTTTAATCACACGACGACCGTTATGAATTTTTCCAGGCCTCATAAGGCCTCCTTTGATGAAGTTTTTTGTGTTCATTGCGTTGAGAGAACGTGTTCAAGCAGAAATTCACGCAAAGTCCTGCAATAAGCTCCTCAATCGCAAAGTAAAACGACAATCTTGACTGCCAAAAAAATGCAAACCTGATTTTATTGTAGCCGCCCGCGATTGTTCAGGGCAGTAGCGTCGGGACCACTGAAAAAATGGTAAAATTCTACTTATTCTCTATCTGATTTTTGTCGAACTGCGCAGTCCTAAAGCGGTTTCGCAATTTGGACGGCGGGATTGCGATCAGAGTCCCCAAAAATTCCTCTCCTCTCATGAGCGCGATCTGTGATGATGCGAACAAGACGGTAACCGTGTCCCTTCAAGCTTTTGATCTATAGCAATCTTTAACTTAAGCCGAGCTTTTACTTTGAAGCCCTTGAATTAAATACTCTATATGTAATTGAATACGCAGCATTTAACGTGAAAACGTGCTTATTTTCATTTAGAAGTTTGGAATCTTAAGAGTTCTGCAATGTTCATTTTGACAGGAGTCGTGGATAAACATCAAAAGCGCTTTTTCCATTTGTTGAGCGTTTTCAAAAGTCTCCCAGTTTCTGAAGATAAACGCTCCACTGAGGTATTTGCTAAGAACGTCACAAAGCAATTTGATGAACAGGCAGTCAATTTGAGCGTAAGATAGAATACACTTGATGGGCACCTGAGGCACAACAATCAGAAACGAAGAAATGGGTAGACAATTTGTGACCAAATCCTTGACCCATAGGTTCCCGAGAGAAGATCGGTAAAAACAATTCCGAGACCAAACTATCGCGCTTAAATATCTATGATGCTGATAAGACGAGTTTTCACGAATGATCTTTTTTAGCTTAGTCTGGTACACAGCGTCAAAAGTATGCTGTGTGAAATATTTGCGATATACTAGATACTCCTTCGATTAGCCAGTATGACATTGGAAAAAGCACTTGTTCTACATTTTAAAGCATCGAGAAAAGTAACTTCTGCTCCTCAAAAAGCATAAAACAATCGACAAGAGTGTACTCGGTTACGGCAGCGTAGCGTTGTAGCCAGATAGTGTTTTCAAGACTTGTGTCGCTGTAAAGTTTAAAGTGGTCGTAGATGAAATTTGCGACGTTGCCGATGAATTCCAACGGAATCGCGTCCATGGCGGGATAATCTTACAATTCGTTTCAATTATCGTGTTCCAAAGAGATAGCAGAAATGTGTGAACACAATGCGTAAACGGAATTTCAAAAAGGGTGCCTTTCACAATAGGCCAAATGCTTTCACATAGTGATGTCCGGGGGTCTGCCAGGCCCGTGAGGCTCAAATTCGAAAAAGCCCGAAGCCCCGGCCTGCAGGTCTCGGGCTTTCGGGCCAGGGCCTGAAACGGGTCTGGGCAATCGGGCTTTCGGGCCAGTATTAGGCTTTTTTTCTAACTTTCAGCATTTTTTCTACTGCAAAACTTTTTGCAACACGTGAAATTATTAGTAGTGATCTAATCACATGTAGCTGAGTAGCCATCGAATGAACTCGAATGTAGCTCATGTAGACTAATCAAACCAACGTGCTGTCATGTCCGAGTGGTTAAGGAGATTGACTAGAAATCAATTGGGCTCTGCCCGCGTAGGTTCGAATCCTGCTGACTGGAACATTTTTGTTTGTTCTTTGTTTTGTTTTTTAATTACACGTTGAACCATATGAAGCCTTATTTTCTAAATCTTTGGTTCAACGTTTGTCGGAATTCTTTTAGTAATCGAAACACTATGTTGTTCTACTTCTGTCATCATGGTTTACTCTGCTCATGAACAAAAACCGTCAGAAGTGACTCAATATTTATGACTGATCAATCCTGAATCTGCTGCAGTTTTAAGCGTTCTATGCCAGTTCGTTCTAGGTGTTCTAACACCACTCCCTGCTAGTCTCAATAAACGGAACCACACATTTTTGGCTTTCATGTTGAAGGTAAATTTTTCGTTTGGGCTCAGTGCCAGTCAATTCTAAGCGCAGTGGATCTACTTCTCTTTTGCTTCAGCTTGTTTGTCACTGAATTCCCTTCTCCTCAACAAAAACAGTCATCAGTGGTCAGCAGTGACTCACACCTTTTTTGATAAGCCTGCCTATAAGCCCTAGTTGCAGGCGTTGTTTAGCTGTTTCACGCATCTTGTAAAATCGGTGCGGGAATCATGCAACACCTTTTCCTAGTCTGACTCCGCTTGCACTTTCCTATTTGTTCATGTTCTTTATTTTGGCGCGTTTATTGTACTGTTTGGCTGACTCATTATGACCGCTTTTCTAATGATAACAACGCGTCGCTATCGATCGCGTTCTCTTTTAGTGTCCCTCGAGTGATATCGCGTTACGTTCGTAGACTCTAAAAGACTGTTTTAGAATGGACGCCGCTTGTGTGCTTGTGTTTAGGATCAGCGATGGCTCTGAGGAGGCGAAGGAGAAAACGTTCCCTGGGGATAAGAAGTGTATCACAATTGGACGTGACCCAGGTTTGAAACCATTTTCTTGTCATTTTGTAAATTTGTTTTTTAGGAAATGACATCGTCTTCAGCACCCCAGCGATCACTCGTAAACACGCCGAAATTAGCCACGATTCTAACGGAAAATTCTATCTAAAACTCGGCACATCTTTGAGGGACTCTACGGTCTTTGTAGACGGAAAAACCCAAGAGATATCCTACGAGACAAAGCGGAAAATCGAGTTTGAAGCCGGCCAAGAACTTAAACTAGCGCACAATGTGAGCTTGGAAGTAAAGAAGATAACGACGCCAAGTTGCAGAAATGAAGAAAATGGCGCTTGATGAGATTGGACAGATTTTCGTGTGCTGTATCTGTCATGACATGCCCACAGAAGCTGTGATTGTGACGCCTTGTGCTCATAAATTCTGCTCAGCCTGCATTTGGAAATGGAGAGAGCAGTCTAGGGACTGTCCTAAGGTAAGTCTGACAAGCTTAAAATCAAACAAAAATCATATTTTTTTAAAATTTTTTTTTTTATGATGTTTAAACTTAAAAAGTCAAAACGTGGTCAAAAGGAAATCTATGCATGAAGCAAGAGCTAAGTTGAGTAAAGCCTCAAAGCAGTGACGCTGAAATTTATGCTTAAGAGCTTAAGCTCAAATCCGACTTTTCTCAGCTGAGACTAAAAAACCAGTTCAAACTGATTTTATGTCCCGTTTTAGTGCCGAACCTACATTTGCGAAGTCCTCGTCGACCGTGACACGTCAGCTTCTATTGAGATTATCAATCGAACCATGGCTACAATAAATAAAGCTGAAGCCGCGCATTCTGCACAGCCTGCCATCAGTGTTCCTTACAAACGCTCTGCAAAAGAGAACATCGCCTTGGCTGTTTTTTGTGTTGCAGTCTGTTATCTTTTGAAGTATGTCATCCTCAATCACTTTTATGTCTTTACCTTAGGAGTTGCTTTGTTTGTTGTTTTTAAGGTCTAGATATAAATTGAAGATGTGTTAAGAGGATAAAGTATGTCCGCAGATTTGAAAGAATGCGTGAACGTGATTGCTTACTATCTGCGGACATACTTTATCCTCTTAATCGCGATAAAACCTTCTGTTTTAGTATTTAAACAAGCACAATTTTCCTGACATTAACTTCGATTTCTGACTAACTACGTGTTCCAATGGACGCGATTCCATTAGAAATTATCGACGACGTTACAAACTTTGTGTCCTACCTCTCTTGGCACAACCTCGACGAAAAACCGTAGCGTCATTCTGGCTGCAACGGTACAGTAGGGTAAGCAAGTGTCTCTCAAGAACTCGTTCATGCTTTACACAGTGCAGAATTGAATGACGTTTCTTTGAATGATTGGAAACGTGGCAAGTTTGCTATTAAAGATGTGATACTAGCCAACCGAAAGGAGTATTCTTTCTACCAACTTTACGGCACAGAGCACTCTTTAGACCCTGCGTGCCAAATAAAGCTGAAAAGGATCATCCGTGACAACTGCCGTCTTATCACTATGGTAGATAACGCGATAGTATGGTCTTGGAATCTACGTTTACCAATCTGCAGTCGGAAATTCGCGGAGTTAATGATTTGCTGATTTCCTCATTTCTGAGATTTGAGGCTCACGTTCCTATCCGGTTTGTTTTGTCTTACGTATACATTGACTGTGTAGATGTCAAGGCGAAGAGCTATAAGCAGTTCTTCGCCCATTCCTTGAATGTCCTCATTTAAGTTGCTGAGATTAGGACTATACCAAAAATGCGTCAAGTTGAGAAGATCTGATAGCGGTGGTAATGTAATTCATGTCAGACCGGATGAGACGTCATCAGGTTCACTTGTGTTCAAACATTACGGGGGTTCAAAGGATACTGTTTGAACGCGTTCAAATCATTGGGTGTACTAAGACCGCGTAGGAGTCTTGTGAAGGATTCGATACAAAATGAGACCGAGCCTTCAAAGGCACATCATTTTCAGATCCCTTATTTTCAAGCTTAAAGAAGCCGTTGTAAACGTAGAGATTGACTTCTATGAACGAAGAATAACTCTTTAGCCAGATTGAAGAATTTGGAGTTTCCTTAAGTGGCTTAAAAGATTGGGGAATCAGGTTCACGACGTTGTCGATGAAGGCAAGTGGAATTGAGTCGATCGGGTAAAGGCTAAAAGGGAGTGAAATAGAACAAGTGAGTGCGAAGGAACGTTTAAGCGACTTGATTAAATGACGGATACGTTTGCCTTAAATGCAAACATGTGAAGTGTCAATTTAAACTCAAATGAATCGCGCATTGCGACGCTTTTCTAAAAGTAGTTTACAGTTTAAAAGTCACAAAAAATGTTCGCAGTCAGCAGGATTCGAACCTACGCGGGCAGAGCCCAATTGATTTCTAGTCAATCTCCTTAACCCGGACATGACTGCACATTAGGCACTTTGCTTATCTGTTTACATAGCCGCCGTGCTCGCTTGCACTTTGACTGGTGGAATTTATTTTATTGCTTCATTAAACAAAACAGATTAAAGTTTACTTATACTCACTCTGTCTTGCAAACACGAAAATTGCCGTTCTCCATTGCGTCGCGAGAGGCCACTTCTTCTCATCTTTTTCACCAAAAAAGGAAGGGATTTCAAGACGCATTGGAGCTCCTCCATCACGCGACTCGTGGATTGCCTTGAGCAGTTCTTCACCCATTCCTTGGGTTTCTTCATTTAAGTTGCCCGCATTAGGGCTGTAGCAAAATGCGTCAAGTAGAGAACATCTGATAGCGTTGGTGACAAAATTTACGTCGGACCTGGTCAGGCCAATATATTCAATTTTTAGAGACTTTACTTGAACGCCAATTAAGGAGTTAAGAATATGCGAGGTTAGGCTGAAGCGTATGGTCAGATCCTGCACACCTAGAATTCCAGTCAACAGGTCAGCATAAATGTGTTCAGAAACTGCCATAAGCTGAAAAATGTCCACAAGATGTCGATTATTACGGATGATCTTGTTGAGTTGCTTCAGTGAAGACGGGTTTATTGGGTGCTGGACGTGATCTTCAACCACATGACTACCGTTATGCATTCTTTGAGGCCTCACAAAAAACAATATCAAGTTAAGAGCATAGCTACCATGTTGGAATTCAGCTAAAGATACATCTTTGTCAGTTTTGCTTTCCAGAAGCTCAAAATAGTCTTCGGTGACGCGGAGGGTGCATCCAATAATAGAGGCATAGCGTTGCAGCCAAATGAAAACGTTCGTAGGTTCCTTAAGCTGTTTGAATGATGCAGGAATCAGGTTCACGACGTTGTCGATGAATTCTATGGGAATCAAGTCCATACAGCTCAAGGAAAAAAGCGAAAATTGTAAGAAAGGGTGGGAAAGCGAACTGAACGGAAGCAAGCGTAAAGCGAACTGAACGTATTCGAGTTAATGTTGACAATAAATACACAAGAAAAGTGTCAATTTCCACGGGCATCGCTTGTCAATTTGGTCCCAGAACGAAAAAACTGACAAAATCAGTTAGAGTTTGTTTTTTTCGGCGAGTGTTTACGCAGATAAGAGCGAAATTTAAAGAGCAGTCATGTTCGAGTGGTTAAGGAGATTGACTAAAAATCAATTGGGCTCTGCTCGCGTAGGTTCGAATCCTGCTCACTGCGAACATCTTCTTTAAAGTTTTCAAATGCTATTTATTTTAAATAGTACAATTTTGGCTTTCTACAAAATGCAAAGAGTCACGTGTGCTCTTAACATTCTAAGGGTTTTCTTAGAGATGTCAGACTGCAAACAATTTATGAAAAGCGATGCAATACACTAATTGTACGTGCCTTCATAGACAACGTCGTGAACCTGATTCTCCAATCTTTTAAGCCACTTAAGGAAACTCCAAATTCTTCAATCTGGCTAAAGAGTTATTCTTCGTTCATCGAATTCAATCTCTACGTTTATGACGGCTTCTTTAGGTGTGAAAATATGGAATCTGAAAACAATGTGCCTTTGAGTGACTTGCAAATAGGCAAGTTTGCATCAATGTCGGTCTCATTTTGTATCGAATCCTTTATATGTCTCCTACGCGGTCTTAGTACACGCAATGATTTAAACGCGTTCAAAACGCATCCTTTGAACCTGACTTTTTTGAAGTCGCTTAACAAACTTCTTCGTAAAATTTGATCTTCCTAACATTTCGTTTCTACAATTCGTTCCAGAATGTTCAAACAATTTGACTGACTGGAATGACTGAAATGGTGACTGGAATTCAAGGCGTTGACTAGTTGTGCAGTTATTGCAACCGTGTCTCAGAAACCTCAGAAATGTTGTATTTCTTTACTGATGTTCCGGTCACATTTTTGAGGGTGGAAGAAAATTCGATATGCCGGCCAAGCGTTGACTGGATCTGCAACGCCATCAGAAAAACCACCTTGAACAGATTTTATCAGAGCGGGTTGACAATTAGAACCAGGCAATATGATAGTTGAGGCGGTTCACGTGTATTGTAACAAAGAATCTCCCGGAAAGTTGCTAGTTCCTAGAGATGCAACCCGACCGAAACTTTCGGGTTACCCGAACCTGAAACTTTCGGGTACCGGAACCCGAAACCCAAAACAGAAAACTATTTTAACGGAACAACAACGTATAACAGAAACGGTGTGTGCCGCTAATCCTCCGCTTCGGCGCTAGCTTCGGCCTCCTCCTCTTCGGCGCTAGCTTGATCCTCAATTTTCGCTTTTTCTTTAGGAGGCTTTCGGTCGAAACTTGCGAGCTTAGAACAAGCGATATCATGGCGGACGGTCGTCAAGCGTTCGATCGTTTTATCATTGCGATTCGCTTTCTTGAGATTCGACAGTAGATGATTCAGTCCGGAAAACACCCGCTCGGGTTCTGCTGAACTTGCCAAGGTCGTTAAATATTTTCTTGCTAGCCGCGACAGATTGGGAAACTTCTTGGCTTTATTCATCCAGTAGCATAGGACTTCGCTGCTATTGTCCCTGCTTGGGGTTGGTGCCGAAGCCGCTCATCTGCGAGATAATCCGTAACTTCGACTTCTGCTGGATTTGATGGGCTTGCAGATGTCGGGTTTAGTGGCTCCCAGTTGAAGTTTCCGTCTTCGAAGACTTGCGAATCCGTCTGGAACAGGTCTACTTCCAAAGAGCAAGGGATATGTTCCTCCATTACACAAGCATTCGAGCTCTTTCCCATGCAGATCGTTCCAAAATTCTCTCTTGGAAGACGAACCTGATGCGAAAGAGAAGATATGGGATCATTGACGAAAAAGCAGATCTGCTTTCACAATGTAACTGCTGTAGTTGCATACCATTCGGCTAACGGATTCCAAAAAGCCAAGAACGTGAATAAGTGGATTTAAATTTCCCAAGGTCGGGATTTCAAGGTCGGGATCAATTTCCATGGCTTCGATAATTGTTTTCGACGTCGGCATTTTTCGGTAGTCCTGATCCACGGCAAATTGTACGAGAACTGCATAATTTTCAACGTAGCTCTGAAGCATTACGTACGTCGAATTCCAGCGAGTGGCGCAAGCCTAAATGCGCAATGTAAGGTTGAAAATATTTTCAAACTTATTTTTAAGCTTTTTCCAGTGGGCGCAACTCGCGCAGACGTTGAGTGGATAAGGGGCTAGATTTGAACGCAGTTGCCACATTCTGTACGAGTTTCACAGCGGCTTTGACGGCAGGCGACTTGAGGGCAGCAGTGACACAAAGATGAAGAAAATGGTCAAAGCAATGAACGCTAAAACTCGACAAACGTACTCATTTTGTACCGCAATCTGATCTTACCTTGAAATTCCCATAATCCGAGCTGTCCGCTCCATATTCAAACCTCCATCACGAGTCAGCGAGGCGCTTGAACTGCTGTTGCCAGTTCTTTGAAATTGTGGCAACAGTCACCCTGAAAACAATGCGTATCGTGCGAAAACAAATGCTTTAAAACATATTCAAGAACCGCCGACTTCCAGAGCTGAATTCATCGATTGCTAGCGATAGCATTTCATCCTTTTCGTGGAAAAGGAGATCCGATCAAATTTTCGCCGACTAAATTCATTTGATTCCACAGGTTGAAATGGGATTCCGTATCCCGCAAAGAAGCGGAGGCATGCGTCTTCGAATTCGATATTCCCGTCGACGGCCGAAAACGCAAGTTTCCGTTGCTTCGGATGAGGTTCAGCAGAGTCCGCGGTTTCACGGGTTTCGTGTAGTCGCCGGTGACGTAAGAGAGTCGACGTGAAGCGATCCGCTGCCTTCTTGAGCCGCTGCCGGCACATATTGCAAACAAAATGCGGGCCATCATCCGTAAACCCCTCGTAAGCATTGCTTCGGGTTGCGCTTCCAACCATTGTAAGGGCTGCTTTGGACAATTGAATTCTTCCGGCAAACGCACAACGAGGAAGCACGCCTTGGCTACCGTTTGCGAGGGCGTCGTGGTAAAACCCAGCAACGACTTTGAACGGCGATACTCGTGCGTCCGCCGTGGGTGGTCGGCCCGAACCCGAAACCCGAAAACCCGAACCCGAACATCTCTACTAGTTCCAAAGTCTTTTGCTAACAAAGGCAAGGAAAGAGGTCTTTGGTGACGTGTTGGAGTGAATCGGGACTTTTTGTATTTTGTCACAACGCTATGATAGCCAAAGAATATTAATGTTTTTCTTAGAATTTAAGGTCAGTGGTACCTGGGCGCCTACGGCGCTACACGTTGCGCAGCTCCGACCAGCCCACATCATCGCGCGTCGAAAACGTCTGCGTGTTTTACCTTTTCTTTAAAGTTTTCAAATGCTATTTATTTTGAATAGTACAATTTTGGCTTTCTACAAAATGCAAGATGTCACGTGTGCTTTTAACATTTGAAGAGTTTTCTTAGAGACATCAGTCTGCAAACAATTTATGAAAAGCGATGCAATGCACCAATTGCACTTGCCTTGAAAACTTGAAAACAAAAAAAGGAAAACCGTTTACAAGTTAAAAAATGTTCGCAGTCAGCAGGATCCGAACCTACGCGGGCAGAGCCCAATTGATTTCTAGTCAATCTCCTTAACCACTCGGACATGACTGCACGTTTCACAGAGTGTATACCTATGTACATAGCCGCAGCGCTCGCCTGCACTTTTTCTTTCTAACTCATTGCTCAATGAAGTCTTCTGTTGCAAGACCAAATGTATCAATACAGTTAATTCTTTTCTTTTTTTCTAAATGTCTTTTTAGAACGCATGAAACCTTATCAATTGTACATCCATTCCACATCAAAATTTATTCTGCTGTTGTTGGTTTTGCTGGCGTATGCAAATGCCTGGAGTGTCCTGTTGTTTGTTTTTGGTCGACTTGATTTTCGGCATATTGTAATTGCAAACAGGAAAGTTGTTGTTTATAAAAGTCAGCGATGTTGATGTGTTGAATGGTGCATACACTGTTACTTCAAGCAGATCCATGCAGCAGATTGATTTGATCTAAAATTCAAAATTTGCAGAATGATTCTGCATTCCCGAACTCTTCAGCCGCAAAGACAACAAAGCGCTTTACTGCAGAGACCAATGAACTTTTTTAAGCCGATAAAGGGCTACAGATGTGCAAACTATAGATATATGTACATTGCATATGAAAAGGAATGCAAAACATGAGTTAATGTAGGGAAGGGAGAACCATCTACAGTAGCTAAAAATTTAGTAGTTTTTGCAAGGTTGGCGCGAGACAGAAATTATTGATTTCACTGGTATTGACACTAACAAGGGAAGGTTCAGAATGGCCAGTGACCGAGATAAGCGAATTTGGTCAAATCAAGGTAGCATTTGACGCGCTGAACAACGTGGTATAGGTCACTTGCGTGCATTTTGATCAAAAACGTCCGTAATTACAGAGCACTGGCTTGATCACGTATTCCTTCGCAACGCCCAAGGGAGCCCCGCGCTCATTGTCGACTCTTGGGCTGGCTACAATCAAGCAAAGAACGCGTTCTGAGAACAGGTCCGGTTTGAGACAGTGCCCAAGTAGTGTACGAATTTGGGGTCCAGCCGCTTGACGTCTTTTCAACCGGCAATTCAAGGCCTTCTATCGCCGCCTCACCGAAACTGCGATCCGCGAAGACGAAACCTTTATCGTGTCGCAGCGTGCAAATGTGGGCCGCTTCCTCAACCTGACTCGCCAATTGGCAACGTTGGTCTTCAGTCAGGTTGAGGAAGCGGCCCACATTTGCACGCTGCGACACGATAAAGGTTTCGTCTTCGCGGATCGCAGTTTCGGTGAGGCGGCGATAGAAGGCCTTGAATTGCCGGTTGAAAAGACGTCAAGCGAAATTCGTACACTACTTGGGCACTGTCTCAAACCGGACCTGTTCTCAGAACGCGTTCTTTGCTTGATTGTAGCCAGTCCAAGAGTCGACAATGAGCGTGGGGCTCCCTTGGGCGTTGCGAAGGAATACGTGATCAAGCCAGTGTTCTGTAATTATGGACGTTTTTGATCAAAATGCACGCAAGTGACCTATACCACGTTGTTCAGCGCGTCGAATGCTACCTTGATTTGACCACCAAATTCGCTTATCTCGGTCACTGGCCATTCTGAACCTTCCCTTGAGACTTTTATTCAGGTTTGCTGAAAATAGACATTATTTTGCACTTTAAAATGGATTCTAAGGCTGTCAAAGCGCTAAAGACTCCTCTCTACAGTCTAAGCTCTGTACGCCTAAGAATATGCTTACTCCTAATGTTCTGTTTATTCTTTATTATCTCTATGAGGATAAACCTGGGTATGGCGATGGTCTGTATGGTCAACACAACGGCTGTTATTGAGCCTGAGAAGCTTGACTTTATTCCAAATACGACTTTTAAAGACGACGTTGTTTGTGTGAGAAAAGTTGATTCTGTGTCCATGGCCAATTCTGGCTATCATGTAAGATTTATGGTTTTTAGGACCCGATTTTGAGAAAAAGGTTTTAGGGATCGCTGTTATGGACCTCCTCAATGCAGTCGCTCCTCTTCTCAGCCACGTTCTACGGAAGTCTCATCACGATCATCCCTTCTGGCTACCTGGCCGACCGCTTTGGACCCAAACTGATCCTGATTCTTGCTGTCTTAGTCTATTCTATCCCGACGTTATTTACACCGTTCCTTGCCACCACCGATTTCTATGCGTTCTTCTTTGCCCGAGTCATCATGGGTCTAGGCGAAGGCTTCATTAACCCGTCGATTGCCTCTATGGCTGCTAGATGGTTTCCGGTATCAGAACGTGCCGCTGTAGCCAATCTCTACACCTCTGGCAACCAACTGGCAGGGACCATCGGAGGCTTTGCTTCTGCCTCTCTCTGTTCCTTAAATTTTCTGGGAGGCTGGCCTCTGATTTTCTATATTTTTGGAAGTCTCGGATGTTTGTGGTGCGTCGTTTTCATGATTGTGGCTTCGAGTTCGCCTGACAAAAATAAGTGGATTTCTAGCCATGAGAAGGAACATATTTTGACGGCGTTATCTCAAAATTCTAGGAAGGTATGTGTTCAAACCTCAATTTAAGGTTAGCTCATTAAATCTATTTTCAGATCTCCCTGTCCTCAGTCCCATGGAGTTCTCTCTTCACATCCAAAGCCTTAATTGTAATTTATGTGGCTCAATTTGTCTTCAACTGCAACGTCACCATTATGCAGTCCTTCCTACCGGCATACTTTAGAGATATTCTGCTCTTGGACCTCAAAAGCGTGCGCTACTCTTAGCTTTTCTCTGGACCTATAGTTGATGGTTCTAGAACGGCTTCTTCACCGCCTTTCCTTTCATAACCCAACTGATTGCTAAGAACGTTTACGGCCACTTATCTGACCATCTGACCAAAAATGGAATCCTGACTCCTACCACTTCAGCTAAGGTCTTTCAAGGAATCTACAGCTTTGGGACAGCTGCCTCTTTTGTAGGATTGGCGCTGTTTGTGAACTGTCAAACAGCGTCGTTGGCTCTTATTTTACTTGGTTCTTATGGTGAACACAATTTAGCTTGTTTGGATTTCAATTTAGAGTTCAATTTAAGGCGTGTTCTTTGCCAGCGGTATGACTGGATTCTACATCTCTCAGATCAGCGTGGCTCCAAAATATACCGGAGTAAAATTCATGTTTTGAAATTTGTATTCAACCTGACCCTTGCTTAGATCATTATCTCCACTTCGCTGTTCTTTGGGATGATTGCAAACGTTTTGTCGGCTTTGGCTTTTGGTGTCTTGAACCCTTATGTAAACGTCACTTTTCCTTCATGACCTTGAAAGTTAAATTTAGGGGTCTGAAGTCGAATGGCAACATGTCTTCTTGATTCTCGTAGCGCTCAACATGTTTTCTGGAGTTCTGTTTATGCTGTTTGGATCAGGTTAGTATGGAAAAAATGCGAACCTTCAAATGTTCACTTTTAGCTGACCAGCAAGAATGGGCCGTAGTCAAGCGAAAGAAAATTAGGGTTTTCAGTGTCGATGCTGAAAAGAAACAACGAAGCTCGCTCAAGCAATAATTGAGTCTTGTCGATATTTGACTTACTGATCATTTGGTTTTGTGGATTGTCTGCAAAACTTGCGCCAATAAATTTTAGAACATGACAAGAAAAATGTATTTGCGCTTCAAACGCGACTAATCACGTGCATGGGTGAAAAACCACAGGAACAATGCGGCAGGACCATGATGATGCTGCAGTACACGCGAATTTTTCCGATTCCGCCATACTCTTCACTTGGGAAATCAGCGTGTAGTCTAGCATCAAAGCAAAAATTAGAATCAGTTTGGGTCCGAAGCGGTCGGCCAGGTAACCAGAAGGAACAATTGTAAAGAAGAAGGCGTCCGTAGAATTTGACTGAGAAGAGGAGTGACTGCATTCAGAAAATCCATAACAGCGATTCCCAAAACCAATCAAATTATTTCAAGAGCCTCTTTTCAGATGAAAAATTAGCGTGTGCTGTAGTATCAGGTTGGTCCTGCCTCATCGTTCCTGCGGTTTTTATCCTCGGCCACACGCGTCGACGTGATAAGCAAAAATACAGTTTTGACTTCAAATACAAATTGATTTTCTGCCCAAAACACTCAATTTGCGATAGATTTGTGTCTTAAACGTGTTCCTGTTCCAACGATAAATTGCTCTCCCTGAAGATCAATAAAAATCAACGTTCTTCACTTTCATAAAAATCAACGTTCTTCACTCTTCACTTTTTGTCTTTTTGCGACTATTGAATAAGCTTAATGATGACAAAAGTTTATTTCTTATTTAGACGGTTTAGGTTTTTTAACTATAAGGTATACTGTACATTATACTACAACTGTAAATTAATGTTTCAAAAGGCTTGTGAGTAGCAAGAGTTGACCGTTCAAACACTCTTTCTGCTTTTACGTGAATTTTTTACAACCTTGAGAGTGCGAAGAGACTATGTGTAAGTCAGCGACGTGATTACTAACGTTGACAAACTGATTTTGGTTCATTTTGAAAGTCGGCCTTTTTAAAAACCAAACCTACATGTCAACAAATGATAATGTATGACATTTTCGGCTAAGTATAGAGCGTTCCAGTACAGCTAGAATTTGCTGGCCTTGAAAGAAAAAGACAAATCAGAAGTTTTCATCTTTTTTTACTTGACGTTTCCGCATTGCTTAAAAAGTGTAACCTCTCTGACCTTGAAAGTGCTCCTTGAAGCAACGTTTTTCTAGTTCTTTGAGCGTAATCAAACGCTTAAAAAAATTATAAAAAATTGAGAAATTTTGTTGGCAGTTTTAATGTATGTTAAGTAACCTAACTCGTCTGCAAGCCGTATTGAGCACTTTATGTTAACATGGTTACCAGACAATTCCGGAACACGAACATTTCCGCAATCAGACATGTCTGCAAGTAGGTTGTCTGAAATGTGATTCATGATCCATGTGAAATGTGACCCTTGGCGCAACCGGGTGATACGACGCTTCCGTACTTTTGCGTCGAAAACCGAGGTTTCCGTCGAAATCTTATCTGCTCGAAAACACTTTTCAAACAGCGGGGATAGTACTTTAGGCGGCCAGGTTCAAACAGGCTTAGCCTTGAACATTCAATGTCGTTTTTGCGGCGAAGCCGCCTTGCAGCGGGGATAGCGGGCTCGAGGCGGTCTCTTTCAAACAGTGATAATAGTAGGCTGGGGCTGGCCTCTTGGAGCATCTTAGGCTTGAGCGTTTTCATTGTGTTTTTTTGAGAGCGCCGAAGGCGCGACATTTGGCGGCACCGACTGTGCAGACAGGATTTACTTTTCTGAAGGCTTATGATTGGCACGCTCATGTTCTGCGCAAGATGTTCTGCGCTTATGTCCTTATGTCCTACCGCGAAAATGGAGCAAACCTGCTGCGCCACCTCAACTCTCTGGCGAACAGGTCGAATTACACCGTTCCGAAGATGTCTTTAACCGCTCAAGACACCGCTTCATTTTTCCCTTCTGTTTTTCGTTGTTATTGAAACGCTTTTTAAACTACTCTCCCAAAAATGTGGTGTCTCTGACCTTGAAAGTGCACTTGTAGATCCGTTTTTGTGACTTTGCAGCACTACAAATCACACCATTCGCGCTTCTTAAATCAGGTCGTGTCCTCTGGGTCTCTGACGATCCCCGCAACTTGTTCTTCCTTGTGGCGACTTTGCATTACTTCAAAACTCGCTCTTTTAAAGTAACCTGTTTTTGCGTCGGTCTTTCGCGCGTTCACATTCAAAAACGTCTCCAAAAACGCTAATTTTATGTTATAAAGAATCTTTTAGTTTTGGACAATGGATCCTAAGGCTACGAAGCCATCGGGAACAGCTCTGTACAGTCTCAGATCAGTTCGTCTTAGGCTATGTTTGCTACTCATGTTTTGCCTATTTTTTATTGTTTCTATGAGGACAAATCTGGGCATGGCGATGGTCTGTATGGTCAACACGACGGCTATTGTTGAGCCTCAAAAACCTGGCGTAATTTTAAATATGACTATCAAGAATGACGCTGTTTGCGTAAGAAGAGTGGATCCTGAGTCTATGGCAAAGTCTGGCTATCATGTAAAGCTCATAAGCTTGCAGGCTGTTTTCATACTGAATTTTTTTAGGGAACGCTCTTATGGACCCCAACGATGCAGTCCCTCTTGTTCTCAGGCACTTTTTACGGAGGCCTTATCACAATTATACCTTCTGGCTACCTTGCTGACCGTTTCGGCCCCAAAGTGCTCCTAACCATAGCTGTCCTGGAATACTCAATCTTGACAATTTTGTCTCCCATCCTGGCTAATAATGACTTCTACGCTTTCTTCTTTTCTAGAGTCATTATGGGTTTTGGAGAAGGCTTCATTCACCCTTCCATCGCTTCTTTAGCTGCTAGATGGTTTCCTGCCTCAGAGCGTGCCGCTGTAGCCAATCTGTACACTTCTGGCATTCAGCTGGCTGGGACCATCGGAGGCTATGCGTCTGCCTCTCTCTGTTCCTTAGAATTTTTAGGAGGCTGGCCTCTGATTTTCTACATTTTTGGAGTTCTGGGATGTTTGTGGTGTGTCGTTTTCATGATTGACGGCTCAAGCACCCCTGATGAGAATATGTGGATATCTGATGAAGAGAAAGAGTACATTTTAAAGGCTCTGCCAAAGAATTCTAAAAGGGTAAGTGCCAGAAAACTCAATTTATTGTTAGCTTAACAAGCCTATTTTCAGATCTCCCTGTCTTCAGTCCCATGGCGTTCTCTGTTTACTTCCAAAGCCTTAATCGTAATCTACGTGGCTCAATTTGTCTTCAACTGCAACGTGACCATTATGCAGTCCTTCCTACCGGCCTATTTTAGAGATATTCTGCTTCTGGACCTTAAAAGTGTAAGCTAATCTTAGCATTTCCCGTAACCTATATTTGAGTATATTAGAACGGCTTCTTTACCGTATTCCCCTTCATAACCCAGCTGATCTGTAAGATCATCTACGGCCATCTATCTGACCACTTGACCAAAAATGGAATTCTAAGCCCTAGCACCTCAGCTAAGGTCTTCCAAGGAATCTACAGCTTCGGAACGGCGGCTTTGTGGGATTGGGCCTCTTTGTAAACTGTAAAACAGCACTATTGGCTCTTGTGCTGCTTGGATTTTATGGTGACCTTGTCTTCATTTTAAGCGTCTGTTTAAGACTTTTTTAGGTGTGTGCTTCTCATGCAGTGTGACAGGACTCTACATCTCTCAGATTAGCGTTGCTCCAGCCTACACAGGCGTAGGTCATCATTTTAAGTTAAAATACCGTAATCCTTGCTTAGATTATTATGTCAATTTCGCTCTTTTTTGGAATGATCGCCAACGTCTTGTCGGCTCTGGCTTTTGGAGTCTTGAATCCTTACGTAAGTGGCTATTCTCTAAACGTAGCAGTCTGATTTGTGAATTTCAGGGTTCTGAAAGCGAGTGGGAGCAAATTTTTCTAATTCTTGTAGTCCTAAACGTGTTTTCTGGAGTCCTTTTTACCTTGTTTGGATCAGGTAACCACTAAAACTAGAATTTTAAGAAATGTTGCTTTAGTTGACCAGCAAGAATGGGCTGTTGTGAAGCCTCAGAAAAACAAGATTTTCAATGAGAACTTGGAAGTAACCAACGCGGATGAGTCGATTCAGAACTGATCTTAGAACTATTGCAATGGCTTGGTGTACATAGTAAAACTAATTTTCGTTTCAAGACCATGTTTGACAAGCGACGCGTATGTGTAAACTTTGACATCATATTTCGTGCATTATAAACAGCAGATCAGTAATTAGTTTCAAGCGGTTCGTTTGACCGCTTTTCATTTGACCGCTATGGACAGAATCCCAATAGAATTTATCGACGACGTTGTGAACCTCATTTCCTCCCATTTTCAACGACTGAAACAAACAAAGAATCCATCCATTTGGGTAAAACGCTATTATTATTTGTACTATGTTCACTGTGAGTCTACGTATCCTCAAATTCGGCCTATGTAAATATAAGTCACCGTATAAACGTTTCTACGTTGTAATTTGTCCGGTTGGTTAAAAGGCTTACAGGGACACGGTCACCGTTTTTTCGCACCATCTAGATCGCGCTTATTTTTACGGGAGCGGGGTTATCGAGGACGCTGATCACACGAAAAATTCCATCAGTAACTATTTGTGATTAGTGCAGGATAATTGTGTCTGGACCCCTCAAAAAACTTGTTAAATTCTACTTTTTTGCTTATTTCGATTTTGGCGCTTTGCGCACTCCTGACGCAGTCTTTTGGGATTCCGATTGCAGAAGCGTCTTTTCCGTCCCCGAATTCCAGTAAAAATCAATGCAATTCAAGAACCCGAAAACCGGCGGAAATCGCAATGTCCGTGTCCTGTACAATCGCGACTTTTGTTAACGCCTGCGGTTATTCAGTGTTTAGACAAGATTTTTCACTGTGCAGTCATGTCCGAGTGGTTAAGGAGATTGACTAGAAATCAATTGGGCTCTGCCCGCGTAGGTTCGAATCCTGGCTGACTGCGAACATTTTTTCTGGTTTTTGTTTTTGCTGTAAAACGTTTTTCCTTGATTTGTTTTCGTGTTTTCCACGTTTTTAGGCTTTTTTAAAGCTTAAAATGAGCGAAAATCAAAGAGAAAATAGCTCTTGCATATGAACCCAACAAAAACAGCGCGATTCGATTCAACTCATTTGGCCAACTTACTCCATTCCTATCGAATTTATCGACGACGCCACAAAGCATATCTCCGACCATTTTCAGCCTCTTAACGTCTCCTCCTCAAATGTCTCCATCTGGCTACAACGCTACGTTCTGTCACCGACTGCACTCTTATAATTTTCAAAGACTTCTTTCTACTGAAGTCTCATACTGTTTGGGAACACAGAGACGTCTGGATCGTTCTCCTTTATTTTATAGAGAGAATGCGGAAAAATGATGTTACATTGCGATGCTATTACAAGTGTAAAACGTGTGAAACAAAAAGAAAAAAATGTTCGCAGTCAGCAGGATTCGAACCTACGCGGGCAGAGCCCAATTGATTTCTAGTCAATCTCCTTAACCATTAACCACTCGGACATGACTGCACATAAATCGGCCTTCGTTGAATGTTACATAAGCCTGAGCCAGACATATTTTTGTAATGAAATAGTTGTTTTCGTGCCTGAAACTTACGGTTGAGTAACGATATATGCGTTCAACCAGCTACATTTCATTCGCTCTCAATGTGTTTACAGTCTAGACAAGATTGTCCAATGTGCAGTCATGTCCGAGTGGTTAAGGAGATTGACTAGAAATCAATTGGGCTTTGCCCGCGTAGGTTCGAATCCTGCTGGCGAACTTTTTCTATTTTTTGTTTTTAACCTTTTATATTCATAATTTTTTTACTTTTCGAGTTGAACCACATAAAAAGTTAACTACAAACCGATTGCACTGATGGACTTCTTGAGATACCCTCATTAACCTTATCTAAAATTGGCGCTTTTCAGCTGTATCCTCTTAAACCATCTCTTTCATTGTTTATTCATCGTAGTTTAGCTTCCATGAACGTCTTGTATCTGCGAGGTATGTAACTTCACCGACCCCTCAAGACTAGTCTCAAAACACCACTTGTAAGCTGAACCCCATAAAAAGCTCTCCTTGATTGGTTTGTTTGCGCGCGGGGGGTAGTTTATTAGCCGGTTGATTTATCCCACAATTTTCCCAGCATGTTTGTTTCGCTTCTCGCTATAAATAGATTGGGCCGGAGACCGTCTTCGTGTCCTAATTGAGGCAAATTGGAAAGCGAAGCCTTGGCTGACTGGCCGAAGAAGACAATCGATGCGGTCGGCCACAATGATGTGCTTAAGCCAATTATGTGGTCGACTACCAGCGGAAGGAGACGAAAAACGCGAGGAGATGTGGCGAGACGAAGACGAAAGACGCGTTGATGCTGTTTTTGTTTGCGTTTCGTTAGGCGAAGAACGTGTGGTGGTGTGGATTTTCGTCTTCCTAAGGAGAGCATCGCTAAGATCTGATGATGACCTCATCAAATGACAGCAGGTTAGCGTAAAAGCCTAGAACTAGACTGTTAGGAGTCGCTAAGGGGTGACGCGCGTTTCAGGCCGCCCCTAGGGAAGGAAGGCGAACGACGTGTCGCCGCCCTTAACAACGCCGAGAGGGGCTCTGGTGTTAATTGAAGGAGTAAGTAAATACCTATTGATCTGCCGCTCTTTTCCTAATCCGCTTTTGTCCTTTGAAAGCTCTTGACACTGAAAATGCTCCCAAAAGCAAATCCCAGGACCCCTTTGCTAAGAAACAACACCGCCATGCAGATTGAGTACCTTTAATTATTTATCGATATATATGCTAATTAAAGTGTTTCAGCTACAGTAAGATGGACAAGAAGAGCGTCAGGGCAATTCTGCTCATTATAAGTACCTTGACTTATATTCTCCTTGGAGCCGCGATTTTCAATAAGTTGGAAGATCAGGAGGATAATAGGATCAGGTCGGAGATCGCGGTGATTAGGAGCAAGCTCCATGAGAAGTACAATTTTACGACGAAGTGAGTTTTTAGGCTTGAGATTAGAGATTCGCTTGAAGGCTTAAAGAGCTTGTAGAACGTTTCAAAGCACCAGTAAACTTAGAACACTGGAAGCGTTATGGTGGTTAGAGCTCTGGTTAGCTTAGCAAAAAGGTTACGGGTGTAATAATACAAGTTGATCGGAAAACTTGTAAAACTGCTTGAGAAACGTTTCACAGGTAATAGTTAAGAGCTTTAAGACCACCAGCCTAAATGGGAGTTTCAAAATGGCTAAGCATAGGATTAAAAGGTAACATGTGTGACTGTTTGGCCTTAAAATCATTATTATCTCTTCAAACCTTTTGGGAACTCTTGAACTCTTGCCTGTCTCATTGAAACCTTTCGGGAACTCTTGAACTCTTGCCTGTCTCTTAATCACATTTCCTTAATTCAATCCATTTCTAGAGACTACCAACTACTACAAACAGTAATCGTAAAATCGCTTCCCTTCAAAGCTGGCTATCAATGGAGGTTCGCAGGAGCATTCTATTTTGCTGTTGTGGTTATCACTACAGTAGGTCAGTTCTCTGAATTTACGTTTTTACGGTTTTAGCGCGCGTTAAAAATGGTTAAAAAACGTTTTGCGTTGAGCTCTGATGTCATCAACAAAAGTGTTTTCAAAGTCTCGGTTTTCATTGTTTACGTCTCTCAAAAACGGCTTGGATCTTAAATACAGAGCCAAAAAGGATGTTTTTCGGGGATGTGACACTCTAACGCTGTTACTTTGAGATCATGAAATGTTATGAAACGTTTCACACAAAGGACAAAAATTTAAACGAGGAACCACTCAAAGAGTTCTTCCCACTACTCCAGTTTCCAGGTTACGGTCACTCAACCCCAGCGACCGTGTGGGGCAAACTCTTCTGCATGATCTTCGCGCTGGCTGGGATCCCCCTTGGCCTGGTCATGTTCCAAAGCATCGGCGAACGCGTCAAATACGTTAATTGCTTATTGTCTCCAGAAGGTACCTCTCATCGTTTTAATTGACTTTCTAATTAAGTCTGCTCCAGCTGCGTAAAACGTTCCTCGCTCGAGGGATCAACGTCCTACCCGAAATTACCCCAACGCATCTGTTAATGGTGTCTCTGAGCATAGGAACTATGGTCATTCTTACGGGGACCTACGTGTTTCACGTTGAAGAGAGATGGACGCTGTTTGAAGCTTATTATTATTGTGTTATCACTTGTAAGTTTAAAATTTTTGTCGCTTTCAAAAAGCTGTTTCAGTGTCTACAATCGGTTTTGGAGACTATGTGCCTCTTCAGTCAAACGAGGTGCTACAGAAGGCTCCTGGCTACGTTCTGTACACCCTGTTTTTCATCATTTTTGGCCTAGCGATCTTCTCGGCTTGTGTAAATCTACTAGTTCTTGGGTAGGTGCAGCTGTGAAACGTTTCAAAGCTTTATTTGTTTCCAGATTTATGGCCCAGAACGCTGACGTTGTCACAGCAGCCTCAAGAGACCCTCCCAGGGCCATTATTTTTGAAACCTTCGCTCCTCCTCGATCTTCCTCCCTAACTTCATCAAGAGATTTCCTCCGAAAAGTGTCGAACGCGTTTTCCATGGATTCTGTGCGTTTGGCAACATCTGGAAATCGAGTTCCTCGAAGCACGACGCCTCCGCCTTCAAGACGAGAGAGATCGAGTTCTGACGAGTATCAAGGGGTCATCTATGGATGTTGTTCAAATTGTGGGATGAGGAAACCGAAAAGACCGAAGCAGAGAAGAGTGTATTTTGCGGTTAGGAGGCTTCCTACGGAGCATATTGAGCATTTAGTGGATAATCGGGTTGGGAGTTATTTGTGAGTTGTTGAATAAAGCATTTTCTTCCATATGCATAGGTTGCTCAAATACCAAAATTTAAGAATTTTAATGATGCTAAGCACGGCCGAATGTCTTCCATCTATGTGTTCCAATTTCCTCTTTTTGGAAACCGGTCACTCTCAAACTCAATTTTGACCTAATTAGCTCCATCAGCTCTTCAAACCTCATGGGATCCCTTGAACTCTTGCCTGTCTTTTAAACACATTTTCCCTAATTCGATCCATTTCTAGAGACTACCAAAGAATTTATTCCAACGAATTTATAGTGTGAAATCAACATATTACATGTACAGTCACACCCCCACTCCCAATTTTGCACCAATTCACTCTTGTTTTTCTTCCATTCGTTGTCGTCGGCGTTGGCCATCCTCCAGGCAAAGGTCCATTTTCTTCTTGCGGCAGCTTCGGTGATATCGTTGACCTTCGTGGCGCCTCGAAGCTATTAATGGAGGTTCGTAGGATCATTCTACTTTGATGTGGTAGGTATCACCAGAGATGGCAAAAACCGAAAGTCTTCGGTTAACCGAAACCGCCATCTCTGGTTGTGAAGAGGCTGGTCGACTTGTTTTTTTGGTTCGACCTGTACGCGACCGCAGGATTTGCATTTGTGTGGTTTCCTCAAAATGAACGTACACGCTCGATCGAGAAGCCATTGTACGCTGTTAGGAACGAAAACTGCTAAACGAAGAATTCGGTGGATGGAATTCGCAAGGGGCGAATTCATAGTTACCGCTTACATGACGATAGTGACGATTGTCGCGTCAGCAACGTGTTCAAAACGGCGATTGTTCGGCGATTTTCGTCGTATGTGGACGCAAGGGCGAGCGCGGACAACACGCATGTTTTTTCACAAACCGAAACCGAACTTTCGGTTAACCGAAACCGAAACCGCCATCTCTGGTTATCACTGCAGTAGGTCAGTTCTCTGAATTTACGTTTTTACGGTTTTAGCGCTCGTTAAAAATGGTTAAAAGACGTTTTGCGTTGAGCTCTGATGTCATCAACAAAAGTGTTTTCAAAGTCTCGGTTTTCATTGTTTACGTCTCTCAAAACGGCTTGGAGATACCACCACACTGGCGTGCAAAAAGTGTATGTATGACTGAAAATCCAGAAGACTGAAATACGACATGAAGAAACGTTTCTGAGCCGTCAATGTAATGTCAAAGTGGAGACTTTCTCTAAATGTAGTTCTCCCAGTTCTCTAATCCCACTTGCGAAACGTTGCGCTTATCTCGTCGATCAACCCCGACGTATGCAAATCCATCATCACGCGATTTTCGCATGTCGGCTCAGGCACATTTCTGTCACAGTTTTAGTACCGTAACTTAAGAAATTCTTCATTTAAAGCTGCAAAATGTAAATCTTGAGGATTTCACTCTTATATCAACAAGATCCATTCTACACGAAGACAAAAAGACAGGCCAAAAACACCTTTCGAAGAGAAGAACGTTATTCAAAACAGAGATCGATTGATCGGAGGGCGTCTCCCTATCATCCGTCGTCGTTCTATAAAACCACGCAGAGGCACATTCAGTACATCGTGCACCCTAACCATGAAAGAAGACCAAATGTACCCTCGCTCTGGACATTTTCGTATTCTTATAGCTGTTCTCCTAATGCTATGCCTATTCTTAATCGACTCGATGAAGATGAATCTTGGAATGGCTATGGTTTGTATGGTCAACCACACGGCTTTTGCGGACCATCAGGTCACTTCGGCCAGGAATGCGAGTCCCAGATGCGAGAAAATAGAGGATGTGGAGGGAGCGGTTGAGGCTGGGTATACGGTAAGCGAATAGTGTTTGGATAAGTCTCGCAAATTTTCACATTTTGCTATTTTCTTTTAGGGTCACCTACTCTGGTCCCCCACCATGCAATCCGCCCTCTTCTCAGCGGTGTTCTACGGCGCCCTGGCCACTTCTCTCCCTTCCGGCTACCTAGCCGATTGGTTCAATTCCAAGCACCTTCTCCTCCTCTCTCTCGTCGTCTACACCCTCACGACTCTCATCTCCCCAATTTTGGCCGAAACTAGCTACACTGTATTCCTCATCAACAGAGTCCTCATGGGCTTAGGAGAAGGGTCCGCATTCCCTACTGTAATCTCCATTGCTGCACGCTGGTTCCCTCCAGCAGATCGAGGTTCCATGGTGGCTTTATACACTGCTGGTACACAGCTAGCTGGGATATTCAGTGGCTTTGTGTCGTCTTCCCTTTGTCAAGTCGATTTTATGGGTGGATGGCCGCTGATTTTCTACGTTTATGGCGTTATGGGAGTTGTTTGGATCCTCCTTTGGGCGTTGCTTGGGTCTAGTGATCCTAAGGAGAATCATTGGATATCAGAGAAGGAGGAAAAGTATATTACGGAGGCGTTACAGCATGCCCAGAGGGTCACGGCTGATAAAAGGGTAAGTAAAGAAGTTAAAACTTTTTGACATCGGAAGCGTTTCTCGTCACTCCAAATGGGTTGTGAAACGTTTCCGAGCTTGTTTCTTGACTCCTGAAACGATTCTTAACCCTTCAGGAAGTGCCCTGGCTCAGCATCTTCACCTCTCTCCCCTTCTGGGCAATCGGATTCGCCTGGTTCGCCAACAACTTCGGTGTGGCCATCATCCAAGTCATTCTCCCATCCTACTTCCGTGACGTCCTACAGCTTGACCTCAAAAGCAACGGTCTCTTCACGATTCTCCCTTTTGTCATGCAACTTATCACAAAGCTCTCCAGCGGCGTCATCTCCGACTTCATCAAACGTAGAGGCTTCTTAGGCCACACGGCCACGTGTAAACTATTCCAGAGCATCGGTAGCTTTGGGACTGTTTTCGCGTATGTTGGCCTTCTTTGTGGACTGTTCTAACCCTCTTTTCGCACTGTTCTTGCTATCTCTTCAAGGGCTCCTCTACTCTACACGGCTACGGTGTCCGGTTGGGCCACCAGTCTTGTAGCTATCAGCCCTAAATACAGCGGTGTGGTCACCTCGATCAGCATGCTCTTTGCGCTGATTGGATCAGCCTCATCTCCAGCCCTCTTTGGGTACCTTAGCGAGCACGTAAGTTCTTTTATAGTTTGTTTCTTGATGTCAGAAACGTTTCACGGCTTGTTTCTCGGCTTCAGAACCGTTTAACAGTTAGTTTCTTGACGTCTGAAAAGTTTCCAGGCTTGCCTCTGAGCCTCTGAAACGTTTTTCGACTCGCTTCTAAAGATAAGAAACGCTTCGAAGCTCGTTTCTTGGCTACAAAACCCATGATTTCAGTTCCCAGGGTCCGAATACAAACTGTTATTGCTCGTGTGCTCAGGGATTAACGCCGCTGCAGGCATATTTTTCCTGATTTTTGGCTCAGGCAAGTCAAAACCCCCTCAACACAAACCATAATCCTCTTTGCAGCAAAAATCCAGCCCTGGGCGTACCCGAAAACATCGACTTCTTCGACTGCCGCCGTCATTCCCATCTCCGACTCAGATAAAACACTTACAATCTGAAGAAATCCAAAAATTTGTGCAAAATATAACGTAACAAGAACAAATAAATCTAACAAAAATCCTAAATTCAGATTACGCGATCGAGTTCACGGCTTTCTGGGCGGCGTCTTCGAGGTTGTCGGCAGTAATAATCGTCAGGCCGCTGCTCCGGAGGAGGCGTTTCGCTTCGTCCACGTTCGTGCCTTCCAGGCGGACCACCAGGGGCACGGAGAGGTTCATCCGTTCGCAGGCTTTGATGACTCCGTTCGCGATCGTGGCGCAGTTCACAATTCCTCCGAAGATGTTCACCAGGACTGCTTTGACCTGGAAATGGGGGAGATTAGGTTTCGCACGTAGGCTGTCACGTCAATTTCAATGTCATTTTGAGCCGAAGACTGAATTTAATCGGTCGAAGTCAGGGTAAAATTGAGCAAATCATTTTGAGCCAAATTGGATATCTAACCGGTCAGAAAAACTATAAAATGGTGTCTAGCACGTAGCTGTCTCTCTCTTTTTCTCAAACAAGACGTCTAGCAGACGTCATTTATAGCCACCTTCGACCCTCTGCCGGTCGGGATAAGGTCAGAAAGGTGTCGAACAAATATCTGTCCGGACTGATCTGTCTCAAAATGAGCGTCTGACAGAAGTCATTTTGAGCCAGATTCGACCGTCGACCGGTTGGTATGAGGCCAAAATGGTATGACAGGTCGGCATGAAGCCTATCGTGTCTGGCACTTAGCTGTCTTGAAAAGTATCAGATTCATCTCAGATAGGATGCTTAACGGAGACCATTTATGGCAAAATTCGACCCCCGACCGGTTGGGATGTCGTCAAAATGGTGTCAGGACGTAGCTATCTGCAAATGCTCCCTACTTGTCTCAAAATTTCCGTCTGACAGAAGTCGTGTTGAGCCAGATTCAACCTTCGACCGGTCGGGCACAGATCAAAATGGTTACTGGTACGCCAAATCGCAATCTATGGTCTCGAATCGAGCGTCTCACGGAGACCATTTTCAGCGAAATTCGATCTCCGACCGGTCCGGATAAAGTGTTACTTGAGTCTGGAACGTAGCTGTCTGCAAACGCGCTCGAACTTGTCTCAAACAACCATTTTCAGCCATGACCGACCGGTCGGAATGAAGCCAAAGTCTTGGCTAGAAACGGCTTCAGCATGCACTGTCTGTCTGTAAACCCACCTCATTTGTCTCAAAATGGAGTTATTTTGAGCTGAACCACCTCTGACAGGTCGGAAACCTGATCTAGACACCGTGAGTGTAGCGAGTCTATTTTGGGTCTTATCTAGAAAAGTCATTTTCAGCAAAATGAGGCCGCCGACCGGTCAGTTTTAAAGACCAAACAGACGTATCGCCGTCTTCGGGTCATTTTGACCTCGAACAAGGCCGCTGATAGGTCGGCTCCCGATCCCCAGCGTCTAGACCCAAATTAAGTAAGCTTCACATAGGCATTTTAAGGACGCTCATAAATGATAAAAGCTTACCGCCGGGTCCGAAGTGACGATCCTGAACGCCTGGTAGACTTGATCCTCGGTGACGGTTCCCCCAACGTCCAGGAAGTTGGCCGGGCTTCCTCCGAACAACTTGATAATGTCCATTGTGGCCATGGCCAGACCGGCTCCGTTGACCAAGCAGGCGATGTTTCCGTCCATTCCGATGTAGTTCAGGTGGTACTTGTGCGCTTCCACCTCGCGCTCGTCTTGGCCTTCGTGGTTGTCCATGTCGAAAATCGCCTTTTGACGGTAAGCGGCGCTGTCGTCAAAGTTGAGCTTCGCATCCATGCAGAATACTGGAAAACGACTTTAGAAATATGAATTTCAGATGAAGGAACCTACCTCGATCATCAGAGGTTTCCACGAAGGGGTTGATTTCGACTTGGGTGGCGTCGTAGGCCATGAAGAGCTCGTAGAGGCGTTTGATCTGGTCAGCGGCCTTCTTCTGGAGATCTCCTTCGAATTTCAGGTCTTTGGCGAGCTTCCGGCATTGTTCGTCTGTGATGCCTTTGTGGATGTCGATCGGTTCCTGGAAACGGTCTATAAGGTTCTATCTCCGTCTAAAATGGTCATAAGACCCAACTCAAATCATCCATTTCAGCTCGGAAATGTCTGTCAGACAGATTCTGTCTGGATTAACGTCTCCCAGACGCCTCCTCATTTCACGACCCAGACGGGTTTGATGCCCTTTCATTGTCTGAAAGTGATCATTTCAAGCTAACACTGCCTATCAGACCGGTCGGACCCGGAAACCGACCGCTCACAGACCTCCGTTCCCAAAAAATGACCTTTTGAAGCTTTTTCTAGACCCACTTGAAGTCCAGACACATTCCCCTGTCTGGAAATTGACATTTCAGGAGAACGCTGGCTCATAGACTGGTCGGTCTGACTTTAAAACCGACCGCGTGTCTGGAGCGAGTCATTAGGAACACATGCAATGCAAGCGAACCGGTCAGAATTCTGTCCAGATTTGGGTAGAAAACGGAGTAAAATCGTGTGAAATTTAGCGTTTTTCTTTCTGATTACTGCCGCAACTAATTTCGCCTCTCAAATGTGTGGAAATAGGGAAAAACGGACCAAAAAATTATCAAGAATAGCTCAAAATTTTGCCAAAAGCGGAAGAAATGAGCGTAGCAGGGGTTGCGGGAAGAATCACGAAGAAACGCGCTAAATTTCGCAGGATTTTCCTTCAATTTCCATCCAAATCCGGGCGGTATTCTGATCGGTTCGCTTGTAGCGCATGCGTTTCGATTAATGCAAAGTTTTATATCCAAGGTGTCACGAGGGTCCGAATTTCGATTAATTCATCGCGGGAGAGCTGAGGCATCGTGGTGTAGAGATGATCCGACCGGTTTGCACACACAATTTCATTGCAAATGACTTTTCCAGACACGCTCCGCGAATTCCAGACATGACTCCATTCCCCTGTCTGACCAGCCCTTTTTTTAATCACCCTGTAAATGGCTGTCTGGTCCATCAGAGAACGTCTGGCAAGGCTCATTTCAAGCAAACCACGCCTCAATAACCGGTCGGTCTTCAGAACCGACCGCTCCCTCACTTGAATTCACCAAAAATGAACTTCGTGAAGCCATTTCTAGACCCACTTAAGACATTCTTCCAAAAGCGAGCTTATTGTCTGGACTATGCACCTCATTTAAAGTTTTGACGCCCTCCACCTGTCTGGAAATGGTCATTTAGGGCCAATGCTGCCTCACTGGAGCGGTCGGACCTCAAAATTGACCCCTCCCTCCACTCAAATTCGCTGAAAATGACCTTCCGGAAACGTTTCCCATAACCATTTGAGACGTTGCCAGCATCCCCTCCACCGAATCCTTCACCCGAACCCAAAAACATACCTTGAAAATCAATTCCGGGGTCTTCTCGGCGACCTCTTCGATGTCGACGCCTCCAGCTGGACTGGCCACAACGACAGGGCCGTTGAACTCCCGATCCATGAGGATGGCGAGGTAGGTTTCCCTGGCGATGGGCACGGATTCGGCCACCATGACCTTTTCGACGAGGACACCGCCTTTCTGGGTCTGTTTCGTCTCCAAATGGTGGCCGATCATTTCGCCAACGCTGTCCAGGGCCTTCGCCTTGCTGAAAATGAGAAAATAGGGTCAAAATAGGCTTCAAAATGTGGATAAACTCACTCTTCGGTGATGTAAACACCTCCGAGGCCCTGTTTCCCATCGACGAAGCGTCCTTTGCCGCGTCCTCCGGCCAGAATTTGCGCCTTGACGACATACTCGTAGTGGTCTGAAAAACGGGTGAACTTAGGCAAATTCGGGCAAATCGAAAGCTCACTGAATTCGGAGAACTTCTTCTCAGCTTCAGCCTTGTCGTTGGCGACGAAAAACGGCTGAACGGCGCATCCGTGCTTGTCCAGAAGCTGCTTGCTTTGGTATTCTTGCAGATTTAGGCTTCGCGTCGACGTTTGGGAGAGGCGGGTGCGGCGCAGGAAGGTGCCGGCGTGCCTAAGAATCTGCATGACGCTCTGAAATGCGCAGGAATTGTTCAAAAAGGACAAGAAAAGACCAAAACGCGGTCAAGAACGCGGCAACGCAAAGTGTTGCATAAGCCTTTGCAAAAAATGTCATGCAAAGCAATTTCTTGGTGGGGACACTGATAAAGTTCGCACTGTGCGAATCGCTTGCAAGTTTGCAGCTGGTGAGGCCCGTTGGGCATGATTTTTTGGTCGAAATGGTTTAGAAATGGGTGGGATTTGAGGCACGACCGGTAACATGCGGAATGCCCACTGAAAATGACTTTTGATGGCGGATTTGTCTGGTTTTTGGAGTGTTTGAACGCGATTAAGGAGTCTATAACTGTCCTCAGGCGCATTTGAATGCTTAAAAAACGTTTCACGGCAACCCTAGGGTCTTCTAAAGCGTGTCACAATGAGATCCTTAATTTTCTATGCAAATTAAGCTGCTAATAGTGCCTCAAAAGTCGTAGATTGCGATGCATTTCACAAGCATCGCAACCCTCGATTCTAACGCAATGCTGGGACAAGGGTAGCAAGGCCATCTACCACTTTAAAGCGAGGCAACAATTCTCTCAAAACTCTATTTAAAGGCTGTTAATCTCACTAATTGGCATCTCAAGATCTTATCCAGATATCCCTCGATCCACCACTCCCCCAGCTCCTGAAATGGCCCGCACCAAGCAAACCGCCCGCAAGTCGACCGGCGGCAAGGCGCCCCGGAAGCAGCTGTCCACGAAAGCCGCCCGAAAGTCGGCGCCAAGCTCCGGAGGCGTCAAGAAGCCCCACCGCTACCGCCCGGGAACTGTGGCCCTCCGCGAGATTCGCAAATACCAGAAGTCGACGGAACTGCTGATCCGCAAACTGCCCTTCCAGCGGCTGCGAGATCGCACAGGACTTCAAAACCGACCTCCGTTTCCAGTCGCACGCCGTCGCCGCGCTCCAGGAAGCCGCCGAGTCCTACCTCGTCGGTCTCTTCGAGGACACGAACCTCTGCGCCATCCACGCCAAGCGGCCAACGTGTCACCATCATGCAAAAGGATGTGCAGTTGGCGAGACGTATCCGAGGAGAGCGTAAGGTGTTCTTCGGAGATGTCTAGACAGATTTCTAAGTGTTCTTTTTGGTGAATTAAAGTGTGTTGTTAATTTCTCGTTCTGGCTGTCACATATCATTCACAGACCTCCTTATAGTTTTGCTTCAATGAATTTGAAACGGTTTTGTTTAACCTCAAAGGACCCAAAGAAGAAATGTCGCTTGTCTTTAACAGAACACTAGAAACTTTTCTCAACAGCAGAGCGACGCAGTGGAGACCCTTCTTACAGCTGGTTATGAGAAGTCGATCGATTGAGCGTTGTTTGCGTTAAATGGTAGTCATCTTATAAGATTTAATTCTCAAATGGTCCTGACAGCTAATATTCCACTACGCACGCCGCAGCGTTTTTTTCGCTTAACAAATGGCGCCGCACCTCGCAGCTTATGTCGTCACTCACCGCACCGCACGCTGCAGCCACACGTCGCAGCTTCTCTGGCGGAAACATAAGAAATAAACTGTCTTTTCAGCGTCTTAGCTGAGACCTAACATTGCGTCAACTAATACCATTGTACAAGACGATCGATTGTGAGTGTTGCTTGCATTAAAAGGTAAACTAATTCGAACAATTTTAATAATGTGCATTAATAATCGTTCTTAAGAGATGGATGCCTGTGGTATACAATGGAAGACGCCCAGATTCCTATTTAGCCGTCGTCAGAGGACGACATATAGAAAAACGTGGGTAAAGTCTATTTATCAAAGATATTTGCTAACTTACAAGTTCACCGGAACATGCACAACTGGATATAAGCACGGTATAAGCAAGTTAAAATCCAAAATGGTTTGTAAACTGAATAACAGGATGCTTAAAAAGCTGTTTTTACCCTACACATCCGATAAATACAGGGTGGCCCGAAAAAAGCCCTGGCCAGACAGTTCCGGCTCGCCGCTTACCGGCCAGACAAAAGAGGTACATTCCAGGCGTACGCGAAGCAGACGACCGGTCGGTCTCACGTTATTTCTTTGCGAAACCGACCGGTCGTTTGCGACGAGTGAGCTTGAATTGACTCCGCTTTGTTTGGCCAGTGATCGCCAGTGAACAACGCTCTCTTTCGTTCCACACTTGATAACGTGATTGATCTTACTACATAATGTGCACGGGCCTGCCAGGCCCACCAGGCTCGGACCTGAGTCCGGGCTCGAGCCCGGCTCACAAGCCCGAAAAGCCCAGGCTCGGGTCCAAGCCTGGGCTTATCTGGCATTCGGGTTGGGTCCGTTAAGCTCAGGACCGAAAAGCCCGGTCCGTAAACAACACTGGTTGATCTTGTTTCTTCTGTCCACAAAATTAATCAAAGAATGAGAGTACAAGCAATCGCGGCGGTTATTTTTGCGTCAGCTTTTCGATATTTGCGAACGCGACCCAGAGTTTCGTAGTCCGTTGAAAAAACAAAATATCAGCTGCGAGCCTCGATGCCTCTTAACAACCAATGTGATGTGATGCCTATTTGTGAATTTCGCAGTTTTGTTTCTGTGCATTTAAACCCACCGAAAATCTGTTTTGTTGTTCTGCTTCTTTGTCTGCAATGGACCGCGTCCCCGTTGAATTCGTGAAGTCCACTTCAAAGCTCCTCTCGATCATCACCTACTCCTCTCGGGACTTGCTACTCTCTGCTCAGTTATCTTTTCCTTGGGGAGACGTGTTGTCAGAAACTGCCCTGAAATCCATGAGCGGCATAACCGTTACAATCGGCAGCTACTCAAAGAGATTTTCTGGCAAGGCTGCCATTTATTCAAGAATCAGATATCATCGGTCAGCGATTGATTACACGTATCAACCCATTGCCGTGAGCGATTATGAGAAAGGAGTTATAAGGTATATGAGATTTCATGGTCGAGAATCGTGGTGGGACGAATACGGTGACAATGAGGAAAACAGCGCGATCTTAAGCGGAGGTCTTCAAGGACGAACTTTTGCCCAGATCGTGGAAATGAGTTGGCCTCATCTGCGTCAGATGGATTTCTACGGTTTTGAGCGCTTTGCAGAAATCGACTTTGCCAAATTTCGTTTGGTTCAGCCAATCAATCTGACGATGTCGCTATGCTCTGCTCCAGTAGAAACAAGGTTTCTTCCTTGGCTCATCGAAATCATACAAAACCACAAGATTCGCTCTTTGACTCTAACCGAAAACACGTTTGATGTTGAACCTGAGTTAGCAGCCAAACTTTTGGAAAATTGCCAACGGCAATAATCGAAAATAGGCTATTTTGCAAGCTCTCATTTGTAGACAACACTGGAATGCCAGATCTGGATGGGACGCTTATTCAGCGTATTGTCGAGGGATGGAAAAATCGTTGTTGGGAAAAGGATTTAGAAAAAGAGAGGCATCGTCATTTCAACCTGGGCTTTCGCGGATTCTCAAACAATTTCGAAGAGAGTGTTCTCCAAGCTCAAATTCTTCCAACGAAGCCTGGCCGCCCCGAACACTTTTTGCTCGAGGAAAAGCAAAACGGAATTAAACATTTTATTTTTGGCGATCTTTATGGTGGTAAAGCGCTCTCCCTAAACTTCTCCGTAGAACGACTTTCCGACTGAATCTGGTTTTATTGTTTCTGAATTTATTATCGTCACGGTGCACACAATTTCTTGAGGTGTTGTTGTCTCTTGGTGAAATGAAGTGTTGTGTTTATCTCTTGTTTGTATACACTGATTGTGAGACTGCAGATTAAAACTGGCAGCAGTTTCATGAATGAGAAACAAAGCCTCGCAGAGTCTGCAAGCTTCGATTCGGGCATTTGGCTACCTTAAGAGAGCTACCTAAAGCAACCTATCTAACACAAACAAATTTAGACAGACAGACAAATTGTTTTCATTTGTAACACCCCGACAAATTCGTTGTGGTGCAATTTCATTTGAAGACGACTTAATCACTGATCGAGGGGTTGTTATCGTTAGCGAGACGTTGAAAGAAAGAATGCTCGAACGATAACCGATAACAACCCCTCGATCAGTGATTAAGTCGTCTTCAAATGAAATTGCACCACAACGAATTTGTCGGGGTGTTACAAATGAAAACAATTTGTCTGTCTGTCTAAAGCCAAATGCCCGAATCAAATTCGGTTTGCTAGCGAGCAAAAGAAAAATTCTGGTATCGCAAAGTTTGCAGGAGGCTCGCGATACTAGTAAGCAAAAGAAGAAGTCGAACCTTTGACCTTGGAATTAGTAGCATAGGGCAGCCGGTGAAGACTGAAAGTGTTTGGTTTGCTCTATGTGACTACAGTCAGAACCATTAATCTTCTGTAACTTTTTATTGTTCAGTCGTACAAGGCTACAATCAAGCGCATTAGACTCAGCGTTAAAAACTGCATTAGAATAAATTCATCAAATGTTACATTTTGAAAACATTTTTTGATGTCATAAGACCTGTAGATTACGATAGTATTCTTTTCTGCTTGAGGCACGTTGTAGATTCGCGAGGATTTGTGTTTTCCCTCAGAATTTTCGGCAAATCATCAAATTACGATTTTCTAGACCCTACTTTTAAACTTTTAATTTGCTCTAAAAATTCAAATAAAATTTTTTTGTGGGTTTTGGCAACAAAAAAAGGACAGCACGGTTTTAGAATTTTGAGATTCGGTTTAGAACTCGAGATCTGTCACAATGTCCACATTTTAGCGTCGGAACACGTTTGCGGTCATTTGGGGGTCAGGTTACCCTATTCCGGTGGAGTCTACAGACTAGCCCGGAAGCTGATTCGACTCCACTCGGTTCTGCGTGAAAAAGAAGCTATTGCACGCCGTTGTACCTATATGTACCTTGGGTAACCGAATTGCAGCTAGGTCTTTGTTTGACTTGGGGCCCAAGACCAATCCAAATCCCCTCAGTTGCTCCGCAACTGAGTGCAAGCAGAGCAAGAGATCGTCCTTAGTACTGTTTTGTCGTCCTATCAGTTGAATCCACTAAGCAAAGTCAATCGATGGAGTGTTTGAATTTCACCGACGTGTTTTATAGAACCGTAAGTATTGTGTTTTTTGCGTGTTTATCTTCAAAACAAAGTATAAATTTTATAATTTTATTCGTCGTGGACCGGAGTCGAACCAGTGACCTCCAGAGCAAAACTCTGGCGCTCTGCCAACTGAGCTACCACGACCCATTACAGACAATTATCACCCATCACAATTCAGTATTTTTTGGCCTATTAATGATTGTAATGGTGACATTGATGCTTAACTTAATCGATTCCTTGTCGATGTTTTCATCCAGTTGCTGTTTGGTCATTGATTGTCGGTCCTCACAATTCGTATTCGCCGCGCAGTCATCTCTTGCGAAAATAGAGCTGGTGTAGAACGCCCACAGGCCAGAATGCTTCAAACAGAGGCAGCTTCCTCCGCGGAAGAATTGAGTCCTCTGCAAGAAAAAAACAGAAACATAAATACTGTTTTTTCACTTACTCTTCGGTTCAGGTCGCACCAGCAGACCTGGGGGTTGTTGGGATCGGTGGAGTAACACTGCTTCGTGTGGTCTTTCGTACGTCGTGGCGTTATCTTGACAGTTTTGGCGGCATCCTGAAAAGAGATTGCAACACATCTTACAAACACAACTTACTACTTTGAATGGAAAACCCATTTCGCAGATTCTCATGATTTGTTGCTCGCCGTTACAGTTCTTCCTGAGCTTTGAGTCCCACGTTCGAACGTATAAGGACGTTCGAAGCTGTTCAGCCATAAGCTGGTAGATATCTATAAAATGAAAACAACAATTAAGCGATATAATGTTTATATTGTGGACTCACCAGCGTTAGCTGGTCCTCGCTTGATAAACCACTGAAACGTGGTGCCGTCCGATGCTGTCAGGGGTTCCACCTCCAGCGGATTTGGCTTCAGGCACAGACCAAGTGTAGCTGTTCCATTTTGTGAACTGAAGCAAACCGCTACTAGTTATTTAAGTTTAAGAGCAAGCGTTTCCGAACGATTCAACATAATGCAAATTTTACTCACGTCTTCTAATTCTTCGTGGTTTTCCAGCAGCCACTGAGGAATCGCCGCGTCTGCTGCCACTGCGTTCATCATATGCAGGTGTCCTAAGACCTTAGAAGCTAACGTGATGGGCAGGGTGACGCAAACGATTTGTTGAGCTTTAGCTGGTTTTTCCTCCAAACTGGGGAGTTGTGACCAACATCAGCACAAACTCTCCTTCCGCCTTTGTGCCGAACACGTAGCCTGTAATTGCACGGATACAATAAATTACTGTTCACTGTTCAAAACACCTTTAAGATGACCTTTCTGTTTTCTTGGTTTATCTCCCAAAAAAACCTCTTCCCAAGTCGCTTTTTCGGACATTTCCAATTTTTTCCCATACTCGTCGTCGTCCCACTTCAGGTAGAAGTAATTGGGGTCGTTGCTACTCTTTGCAGAAAAATGCTGTTGGAGAGTTCTGGCTGCGGGTCCTACAAGAGAGTCGATGGGTAGGGAAGATCTCGTCATGGCTTGCTGAAGACTGTCTGCGTAGTAGTACACTTTCCCTTCAATTAATTCTTTAGGCAAGTCCGTATACTTCACGTCGACGTCTCCAACTTCAACGTCGCGATTGAATCCGCTTTCGCTTATCGGTTGCAAGAGATCCATGACAAACCTAATTTTTTGAACAAAGTTTATACCTTAGAGGTTCGAAAATTGAACTCACCATCCCCTCTTTCCTCCATCTTCGCCAAGACAAGAGACAGCATTAGTGGTTTGAACAAGAAGTATCAGTGTAAGAAGGCGAAGCTTAGTCATAAGAAAATCTAAAAATACCCTATGCTTAAAAGTCAAAATATGTACAGTTTAAGACAGTGAAACCAAATCAAAGTACTCAGTTCCGTCACGCCATCACCTTATCACCGCAATTTGATTTTTTTAAGTTTGCGATAAGACAATTTAGCTATATGTGTTCCAACGACGACGGCTGTGACTGACATGTCAAGAGAACTGACGTGATACGCTTTTTCGGGTATGTTTAGTCAGTTGGATGGTCGTGAGTAGTGTAAAGAATGGTCCTGTTTTTCAGCTATAAATTAGCTTTAAAAACATGAGGAGAATTGAAACATAGGAGTTTAATGCATTTAAAACAGACAGATACGATAGAATGACATTTACTACAAAGATTGCCTTGTGATATCCAAATATGAAAGCAGATTGGTCATGTATTTTGTTGTCGTCAACAGTGGCACGTTAGCTGTCTCCCGACTCTTTTCGCCAGAAAATCTGTAAATCTAAAAAAGAGAGGCTGCAAAATACCGTTTTGTTGTTATCGTGAAGCGCTTCATTCGTTCTATTGGAATCACCAAATAACCTCAGTGTACGTGAAACTGCTCCACTAATCCGGCATTTGAACCAGCGATTAGAAAAACGGGGGTTGTGGTTATTTGAAAAGGAGCGCCAGTACGTGTTAAATTGTCATAGAAATAGTTAACGCGGCTGCTGACTTGTCGGCTAACAGGTCGAACTGACTGCTTATATGTAGCCGGAAAGTTGAGGATGACGTCTAGTGAGTCGGGGTGAACAGTGAGCTGATGTGAACATAGGGAGAGGACGTGGTTAAAATAGGCGAACGTCGAGGTGGACCCTGATAGGAGCTAAAAGGTTGGCCAGAACAGGTAAGCGCGGTTTGGAAACGAAGGCGCAAACCGCTAGGGATTAATCAGCATGTTCCTAACTGAAGCGCAATAGGTTCAAGAAGAAGGGAACAAGCGCTTTAGTGCTAAAGGCTGGGAAAGCACAACAATGGTCAATGAAGTGAATGACGTCATCGCAGACACTCTACATGTCCTTGGCTTAATCCACCGTGGCGGGATGCCTAAACAGTTGCACAATTAACTGGAGGATAATTTTTGTCGACAACAATTTTTTCGAACGCTGATTACAAAGTGATATTGATTGAAAGCGCGTGTCAGAAAACACTATTTGATAATAGCTGCCTCTAACAAAAAAGCGTCTACGAAATTTCTCGCCACGATGTCACTAAACAAGCAGTGTGATGTGATGCCTATTTGTGAATTTCGCAGTTTTGTTTCTGTGCATTTAAACCCACCGAAAATCTGTTTTGTGGTTCTGCTTCTTTGTCTGCGATGGACTGCGTCCCCGTTGAATTTGTAAAGTCCACTTCAAATCTCCTCTCGATCATTACCTACTCCTCTCGGGACTTGTTACCCTTTGCTCAACTATCTTTTCCTTGGGGAAACGTGTTGTCAGAAACGGCTCTGAAATCCATGAGCGACATAACCGTTACAATCGGCAGCTACTCAAAGAGATTTTCTGGCAAGGCTGCCATTCATTCTGAAATCAGATATCATCGATCGTTGATTGATTACACCTATCAACCGATCACCGTGAGCGATTATGAGAAAGGAGTTATAAGGTATATGAGATTTCATGGTCGAGAATCGTGGTGGGACGAATACGGTCAATGAGGAAAACAGCGCAATCTTAAGCGGAGGTCTTCAAGGACGAACTTTTGCCCAGATCGTGGAAATGAGTTGGCCTCATCTGCGTCAGATGGATTTCTACGGTTTTGAGCGCTTTGCAGAAATCGACTTTGCCAAATTTCGTTTGGTTCGGCCAATCAATCTGACGATGTCGCTATGCTCTGCTCCAGTAGAAACAAGGTTTCTTCCTTGGCTCATCGAAATCATACAAAACCACAAGATTCGCTCTTTGACTCTAACCGAAAACACGTTTGATGTTGAACCTGAGTTAGCAGCCAAACTTTTGGAAATTTGGAAATCTTGCCAACGGCAATAATCGAAAATAGGCTATTTTGCAAGCTCTCATTTATAGACAACACTGGAATGCCAGAGGGATGGAAAAATCGTTGTTGGGAAAAGGATTTAGAAAAAGAGAGGCATCGTCATTTCAACCTGGGCTTTCGCGGGTTCTCAAACAATTTTGAAGAGAGTGTTCTCCAAGCTCAAATCCTTCCAACGAAGCCTGGCCGCCCAAAACACTTTTTGCTGGAGGAACAGCAAAACGGAATTAAGCATTTTATTCTTGGCAATCTTTGTGGTGGTAAAGCGCTCTCCCTAAACTTCTCCGTGGAACGACTTTCCGACTGAATTTTATTATCGTGACGATAATAAAATCAAAAACAATAAATCAACACAGCAAAAACAATAAAACCAGATTCAGTCAATTGCACACAATTTCTTGAGGTGTTGTTGTCTCTTGGTGAAATGAAGTGTTGGTTTATCCCTTGTTTGTTAAATTGTAATCACCAAATAGCCGGATCCACATTCATAAGGATTAGATCATAGCACATGAAACAAGCTGAGAAACGTTTCCTTTTCAAATTTGGAAAGTCGTAAATTGACCTCTGAAACGTTTCACACCGGCTCCTGGTTCTCAAACTTCACCCCTTTAAGATGTATTCCTAATCTCATTCTTGCCCTCTTGCCACCTCTTCTTCGTCAAAGCAGGTGCTCTCCACTCCTCCCCTCTGGCTCCCACAACGAACCCGTAAACTTCTCACGTTCTTTCTCATCGGTTGCAATTTCCATTTTTTGCTTTTTTCGGCCATAAATTGCTCGTTTTTAGGCGCGTTTCCGCTCACATTTGCCTGTCCTAAACCGCAATTTCCAGATGATCACGCCCTCCTTTTCAATATGCCAGGATGGACAGTTTTTGACCATCAAAATCCACGCGCCCTACGCGAACGTCGGCGAAGCGGACGTCGAATATTACGAGAAGACCTTCGTCTTCACCGCGGAGCCGTATTTCCTGCGCCTTTTCCTCCCTTGCGAGGTCATCTTTGACGAATCGGGCGCTTGCGACTATGACGCTGATTCAGGTAAGCTTTTGGAGGAGTTTTGATGGTTGATTTTGTGGTTTTCAGGTCATTTTACTGTGAAGGTGCCGAAGAAGAACGAAGATGAGCATTTTCCGAATTTGGACATGCTCCAGGATCTCTTGAAGGCGCCCCAGATTAGCGCGAAACCGGTCGTTGAAGAAATCGAGGATGATGAAGGCGAAGAGGACGAGGACGACGTTCCGAAGGTCCCAGATGGTGAGTTGTGGCTGTATTGGGACGAAGTTTTGACCATAAACGTGCCCATTTTATAGGCATGAACGAGCTAATTTATAGCTTCAAATTCGGGCGCTTTCACGCTAAGTTTTGGATCTCATTTTGTGCCGAAAATGGCCGTAATTTTGGAATTTTGTCACCCAAAACCTTTAGATTCCTTAGGCTTCAAATCGAGCTGGCTTTTGGCTAGTTTTGGAGCTCTTTTATTTAGGGTTTCTTATCAAGTTGATTTGGCGCTCCAAATAGCCGATTCTTTGTCCTTCGAAAACGCAATTTTTCAGCTGTAAATTCTTTTATTTACGCTGGATTTTGGGCAGTTTATCGATAATTTTCAGACCTACAATTGTGCACTTATAGTGGATTTAGCGTCAACATTTGAGCCTAAAAGTGGCCTTATTTAGATGTTCGTGGAGCCTAAATTTTTGCATTCGAAAGCCTAGATTGTGGCTCATTTTGGATCTTATTTCGAGCTTCCTAAGAAGTTGATTGGGTACTTAAAATGGGCTATTTGTCATCCTTCCGGAAAAGGATTCCGATCCCTTAATCCTTGGATTTCCGTTGGATTTGACGCAGCTTTTAAACTTTTAGCCCTTTGAATTTTGGCAAAATGAGTCCTATTTTGTTGCCGTCCTGGAACCCACGCTTTCGTACCTAAACTTCTTCCCTTGCAGAAGAACTCTACGCCGACCAGAAGCTCCGCGAAGCCGAAAAAGAGCCAAAAATGGCCGAAATCCACAAATGCGGCTACGGCTTCGGCTGTGGCAACGTCACGGGGTCTTCGACAGATTTGACAAGGACCTCGTCAAGAAACTCGTCGACGGTGCCATCACCCGAAACTTCTTTTGGAACACGCGCTCGATTCTCTGCCTCGACTCTTAAATCAGTTCGATTGTGACCATTATGCGTAAGCTCTCTCGTTCCTTAACCTCGTATATCATTAGAATTCCAGCTGCGACCTTATCGAACCCACGGACCAACTCTCCGAGATCCTCAAATTCAAGATTTCCCCAGCGAAGCACTTCAAGTTTTCCAAGGACGACGAAAATCGCGTTTCGGACCTTCCCAAGACCCGAAAATTGCCGAAAGTGGACGACGAAATCGTGGCCTGGTCGCTAATCGACATCCTTGCGGCCTATTTGTACGATTTCCGGACAAACGAAGGCGAAGATTGCGTGGAATCCGGCTGGACGATCGCAAAATTGGCGCCTAGTTTGAACCACACTTGGTGCAGTGGACCTCTCCCAAAGACGCCGTGGTCGGATTTGCCCGCAGCGTTTTGGTGAAGCCGCTCTACAGGACTTGGGACCTTGTGACCAAGTGCTGGAGGACCTCGTGGCCACTCTAAAACAAGGTAAGCGTCCTCCCTCTCCTACCATAATTCCTACCGGTAATCCTCAGATCGGTTCTGCTCTGCTCACTGCCTCCTGCAGATCCAGAGGATCATGAACATCAGCGGCGACTTCCGCTACTTGTTCAACGACCTCTTTATCACCGACTACTGCCTCTGGGTCCGCGCTGTGGACGAAAGCGTCCTTACGAAGCTGGCCACACAGGCGGAAGAGGCCGTCAAGGAGCTCAAGAAGGCGGACCTTGGTCTCGACCTTGACGAGTTGGAGCTTGAAATCCAGATGGCCACTCTGGATCTCAAGGAAGACAGCGAAGAGAAGCCTTCTCTGGATTCTGACGATGAAGAAGACTCGTGATTTGTATTATTTTTGTTGATTTTGTTGAGTTTGCGTTTGTTAAATGTTTAATTCTGTTCCACCTCGCTAAGAGTCGTAGTTGAGTCTGTATCATACCTATATTAGCCTATATTATTAGATAAAATTTTCAGTGATTTTCAGGTGCAGCCATGTCGCACCTCTACAAGCAGTACATGCGCCTCGTCGCCCAGTGGCCGAAGGACCCGTCGAAGGGCCGCACAAGGGATCTGGCGGTCTTCATGGAGCAAGAAGTGGAGCGACTCTTCAGGAAGGAACCCGAGAAACTGCCCAAGGAGACCACTGTTTGTGAACGACGATTAAGGAGTAAGAGGATTACTGTAGGATTACGGTAGCGACAGTGTGGGTCTATACGTCGATCTGAATTCATTCGGGCTTTTCAGGATGATAAGATGGGTCGGCTTGGTCTATAGCAGTCTAGAGATGATCAAGCAGACCTAAAACCGTCTTTTGAAATCCTCTGCTGATAACAAACTTTATTTTGACCGTTTCGAGATGGCCTGAGCGGTCGGTCAAAATCAGCCCCTCTTACTTTGTCTCAACAGTCGAAATGAGCCTGACGTGTCTGGACAGACGCCTGAACAAGGCTAACCTAGGCATGAATTTGGCTGACCACCTTTCGAGACTCATTTTGGCTTCATGGGGCTGCTTTAGCTGTCGGTCTCCCAACGAGACGCTCATTCAGACATGTTCGGCTTCGCTGGGCTTCATTTTGCGCGTGTCGAAATCACCTGAGCGGTCGGCCAAATCCGACCGTTCCTGCCTTGTCTGAACATCCGAAATGAGCCTCTTTTGTCTGGTTCGATCATAACCAAGACATGCTCGTGTGTGACAGCCTTTCGAGGCTCATTTTGACTTTTTGGGGCTTTTTTAACGGTTGGTCCAGACTTACAGGGTGGTCCAAAAAAACCCTTTTTCCAGACATCGCGGCGGCCAGACACGCGCGCCAGATTTACTGTCTGAAATCGGTCAGGTCGCGCAGCGAACGGACGGTCGCTCTCACATACAGATTCGACCAGAATGACCGATTTCAGACAGTAAATCTGGCGCGCGTGTCTGGAAAAACGTTTTTTTGGGCCACCAAAAACTGAAAAAATGGGACTAAAAAAATTACTCTCCCCTCTGATAAGACAGCTAGCGGGACAGACAGAACCGCCTCTTTCTGTCGAACGCGACCTGTCGGTTTCGCGTAAACGAAACCGACCGGTCGTTCGCGAGCAGTAAGCTGGGAATGACTCAATTCTGTCTCGTCAGCGCTTCGCCTAAGCTGTCTGGCCAGAGGGAGTGATTTTTTTGCCCCATTCTGTAAGTTTCTAAATGTGTCAAACGGGTCAATTTCAGGCCTGGAACAGCTGAACGACAACCAACATGTGAAGGCCTACCCGCACAATTACAAATCCGGCGTGTTCGGATTATCGCTGGAACACCTGGAAGCGGCGAATTCCGAGGCGGTCAGAACGAAAATCGGCCTCGGCAGCAAGAAAAAGTCGTTCTTCAAACGTATTTTCGGGAAAAAGACTGCCTAGAATGTGGAATTTGAGGATAAATAGATTTTACTGTTGTTGGCTTGTCTAGACGCGGACACGTGGCGTCAAAAGTCTGACGAGACATCACGTGTCTGGAATGGAGCTCCACGTCGCGTCCGTTTCAGTCTGCTTTTGCGATGGCCGCGAGACGGTCGCCGACAACTCTTCGTCTGCAAGACGGTTGCTTCTGTGCGTGCGTCTCAGGGGTGTCTGCGATTCGGGCTGGCTGCGTTTAGAGTCGAAAATAGCATCGTTTTGGCGCGTTTCTGACGGTTTTTGTGGAACTTCAGGTGCAAAATTTGAGCTGCGATCAAAGGATTTTGTCGTCATATTCGCCCATAATTTTGACTGGTGCCTCATTTTGGCCATTTTAGGAAATTGGGCTTCAAATTTAATGACTTTCTGGGAGGTTATTTTGACGCTAAGTTTTGACGAGTTTTTGGATTTTTCGGTTGGTAAACGTTTCGCAGGGGCTCGTAGGTGTTGTGAAACATTTCACAACCCTTATTGCCTTATTTTTGCTCGTAATTTCGGCTATTTTTTGCCTTAAAATTGTGTTTTTCTATGCCGCGAATGTGAGCCTCGAAGTTGATGATTTTTCAACATTTTTGCAGATAATGGAAAACGCGAGCACCATCTGGGAAAGCGGCAAACGCGAGCTCGCCAAGCAGCTCTCCCCCCAAACATGGATCTTCGAAGGCCTGGGAGAAGGCGACCAATCGACTCTCAAGACGTGCTTCTTCCTCCCACTCCCGCTGGTCATAATGACTTTCTTCATCTTCCGCATGTTCTCAGGTACGCTTTCCTCATTTTAATGACCTCTAAACCCATTTTTTTAGGCAAAAACCCATCGGCCGTGGACGCTCGCCGCCTTCACGACTGCCTCACGCGCATTCGGCAGCTCGAAGCGCAGGCCCACGAGCGTCCTAGCCAGGAAATCCAGCGCTTAGAGGCCAAAATTGGCCAGCTTCAATGGGTCCATGCTGAAGTGAAGCAAGAGCTCGGGAATCCAGGTTAATTTTGGCTCTTTGAAGGGTTTTTAAGCTTTTTGCAGAGCTTCGGAACGCCAACGACAAGAGGAGAACCTGAAGTTGACCCAGGACAAGAAGAAGCTCGAAGTCATCGCTGAGGACCGCAAGGAGAAACTTGAGAAGGCCGAAAAGAAGGACCAGATTCAGAAAGACGCCATTGTTGCCCTGGAGAAGAAGGTCGAAGACCAAGCGAAGACGATCGAGACCATGAGGAAACTGGTGGACTTTGGGTACGTGTGGCTTGACCGGTGCGGGTTTGAAAATGGGCAAAATGAACCTTGAAGCTGGGTCAGACGGTGTTATGTCTGGGTTAGGCTATAGTGGTGTCAAAAATGAGCTTTGAATGCCGTCAGACGGGTTAGGGCCTAAACAGACAAGACAGGTTCGTTTTTGGCATTCAGACAAGGACGGAGGGGTTGAACTTGGCCAACGCTCAGATCATTTCGAAAAGGTGAAAATGAAGCCTTACGAGACAGGTAGACGTCTGAGTTAGCGTCTAGCGTGAGTAGCGACCGCGAAAAGTTCCAAGCAGCCAAAATGAGCTTTGAAGTAAAAGCCAGACACGTGAATGACTGGGTCAGGGTCTAAACAGGCATGAGAGCCTCATTTTTAGTTTTCAGACCAGACCTGAGTCATTGTGAAACGTTTCACATTCCCTAATTTCAGCTCCGCGTTTCACAAAATGAACGACTTCCTCGACCGTCAAGCGGAGGAGAAGGTCGAGCTTGTGAAGGAGGTCCGCAGCCTCCGTGACAAGGTGCAGGAGTTGGAAACCGCGAAGATGCGCCTTGAAGAAGAGGTACGCAGTTCGCGTCAACGCCAAAACGCTCCCGTTTTGACGAATCCAGGACCATTGGAACTCAGGACCCACGGAAGACCTATAGAAGACCCATCCAGGACTCATGGAAGATCTTCGGCCCGCCTTTGGGGCGAATCTGACGCCACGGACAGCTCTTCCGACACCCACAGGCCTCTATTCCGTAACCAGTAAGTACCGTAATTCTAAGAGCCCTTTTCTAAGTCATCTTTGTTTTATAGGAACGGGTGCGTTCGTGGACCGCCTGCCAGTTCTCTCCCATCGCCTCCTCGTCACCCTGGCTTCTCTCAGGGACCTCGATACGGCTAGCTACCCGCTTCACCCCGTGCTGAACAGCACCGTCCTGAACTCCACCGCTGCCTCCCGCTCGCCTCTTGAGGTGCCTCCCCTCTTTGGGCCTTCTCGAAGCCCTCCTCTCCAAACGCAGAGCACCCAGAATAGCAGCTATGGATCGATGTGCTGATTTAGCAAGCGAAGGTATTGGTAATTTATGCAATTTTGCTTTTGAATAAATTGAGGAAAAGGTTTTTTGAGCCCTTCACCTTTTCTTAAAATGGCTTGTGAGACGTTTCTGACGTTAAGAAACTCTTCGAAGGTCAGAAGCGGTCGGTCCTCTACCTCTCCAAGAGCACAAGCGGTTTATACAATATTTATTAAATATTTTTAGGTATTATTTTGACGAAAATGCTAGACGATAATTAAGAGTACCAGTATTCGCATGGAAGTTGGGGGACCGGGGGCTCACTCGGCCTTCTTCTCCTTCGCCTCCGCCGCTTCCTTCTTCAGCGGTTTCGCGACGAGCGGCAACGCGAAGACGATGAGCAGCGCGATGATGTGGACGGAGAAGAAGAGCTTCTTGTAGACGAAGAATCCCGGGTTCCACTGCATCGTGACGAAGGGTACGTGGTGTAGGCGAGGACGACCTTGGTGCAGGCGAACGTGACGACATCGTAGGCAATCCTCATCTGCTTCGTGCCTTGGAACCGGTGTCGTAGACATCTTCGGCCTTGGCGGCCGGCCACGGTCATTAGCGCGCCGGTGAGGAACGTCAAATAGTAGCCGGGGAAGAAGCCAAGAAGCCGTGCCACAGCGCCGAGAGGAGGTACGTGCCGAAGGTACGCGTACCTGGCGTCAATAGCGGTCGTAGCCCACGCGGCGGAGCAGCGTCGTTATGTTCCACGAGTCGAGCGTCTCCTTGAAGTTGACGGCCATCTCCACCTTGTACGGGTCTACGCTCTTCACCAGGTCCCAGTCTTCGTTGCCGTCCTTGTCGTAGCCTTGGAAGCCGAAGCCTGAGAGGTTGCAGATCGCATCGGCTGAAAGAGACAGGTGAATGGGTAATTTGAGGCTTCATTGAGGCTTCATTTTCGGATTTTTGTTGTCTTTAAACAACCAAAATGAGTCTAGGAAAGTCAGCTGTCTGGTACCGCTCTCGAAATGACCGAAATGAGCATAAAGAGACAAGAAGTGTCTGAAAATCCAAAACTAAACAAGAGCTTCATTAGTGACTCCTGCTCTTAAAAGCGACCGGTCGGTTTCCAACCACTCGCTCAGCTTAAATAACCAAAATGAGTCTTCCAAACAAAGAACTGTCTCCAAACAGCAACCGTGTCTGAATCCGACCGGCCGTACCATCTCGAGACCAAAATGGACCTCAATAGACGAGCAGTGTCTAGAACGCTAAAACTAGACAGCGTATCGCTTAAAGCGACCGGTCGGTTCCAGCCAGTCCCTCGGCTTTGTAATGACCAAACTGAGTTTCAGACAAGCGCTGTCTAAAATGACACCCATGTCTGAAACAGCTCCAGTGCTTAGTAGACAAAGTCTAGACAGGCTTCAGGCACAAAGTCTAGACATGACATGTCTAGAAATGCGTAACTTGTCTAGAGTGGATGACAATGACATTTGCAGACAGGCTTCAGACATCATTTCCAGGGCAGTTTCGTCTGTCTGGTTTTCGTCCAGACAAGCGCTGTCTAAATGTCATTTTAACCGAATTTCGACCGGTCAGTCTTCAAAATTAATGCGTTCTAGACAAGCGTCGTCTACAAAATGACACGTAGGCTTCATTTAGACCTCCACCTGAACGCGTAGGCTCTCCTAAACTCTTACCCAATGTCCAGGCAAAGTAGTACTGGATTCTCTGCATAACAATGGTGGTGAAGAAGAGCGCCATCCACGGGATCCAGGCCATCTTCATGTGCTCCTTGTCAGCCACTTCTTCCGGAACGAACTTGGATCCGAAAAGGAGCACTACGGTAAAGAAGAGTGACGCTTGAAGCAGCTTATTCGTGGCCGCCTTCCAAGGAGTCGCCATAACGCCGGTCTTCGAGGGTTCCCTGACGTTTTCGCCCGAGATAAAGCGCATGTAATCCGTGTAGAAGCACAGGGGACCGGTGAGGACAGACTGGAAGTGGAAGAAGAAGCTCATAAAGTCCAGGATTGGGGGCACGTCCTTGATGGCTTCGCGTTTCTGAATCTCGTTCAGTTCTTCCGGTTTCTTCACGCGGCCGTCGTGCAGGGAGAACGCCAGCGTCGTCATCTTCTGGCAGATCACCATCATTGGGCCGGTGATGTCGATGGAGTAGGAGGTGAGAATGTACCAGCGATACCAGTGGATGAAGGTCAGGTAGCCCATCGAGAACAGGAATATCACTCTGAAAATAAGCGATTTTAGGTGAAAAAAGTACAAAAATCGGTAATATACCAGCAGGCCCCCCCCTCTCCCGAGGACCCCTCTCTCCATTCATTCCGTCGCTCCTGCCGTGCCGACCGGTCGCTGTTTGCTCCGAATCTGTTCGTTTTGGTACTCATAAGGCTTGGAAGCTAATTTTAGATGAGAATTCGGGCGGAAATCGAAGAATTTAGTTCAAAATAACACAAAAATAGGTCGTTTTGAAGCTCAGAACACTGCATTGAGTCTTCATTGTCAATTCGAGACTTCAAATCAGACTCAAAAAGATGGACGCATACGTCTAGACACGCTTAACATCCGACAAAGCTGACGTGTCTAGACAAACCTTGTCTATGAGAACTGCTTGGACATGCTTTTTGGTCTGAAAACTACTTGTCTACTGTTTAGACAGTCTTCTGTATGTGTCTAAGCGCCTCAAATTGTCTAAACATGAGTCGTGGGACATGCCTAATCTCTACAATCGTGTATAGACAAATAACGTCTCCCAGACAAAATTCCAGTACACAGTCATGTCTAGACAGGCGTCTAGCGGCTTCATCGCATTCTAGACATCATTTTCAGCAGTTTCCGACCGGTATACTAACCTCAAATCGCTCAAAATGGAAACTGAAAACGTCAAGTTGACGGTCTAGAACCCAACTTGCCTCTTTTCGACCAAAATGTGACTATCTGAGCACCCTAATCCCCCTTTGAACCCCTAAAACACCAAAAAGCATCTTACTTATGGACGTATCTGGCAGGTGATATGTGCATTAGCAGATATCCAATCCCAACGTTGGCTAGCAGGTGCTTGATCGCGCTTCCGTAGCAGAAATAGCAGAACGATAGGCCGACGACGAAGGGGAACACTATCCTCAATTTCCTGGAAACAATCCCGGGAGCCATTTTATGGTAGTAAAATAGGGCGAAGACAATTGATGAGAACTGGCAGAACACCAGGTTCACCTGAAAGCATAAATTAAGCTCAAATCCATGAATTATAGTCATTTACCTTATCCGAATCGACGCCCACGGCCTTAGCAAGCGGCTCCAATAGCTTCGATCCATCGTAGAACGTATGGACTCCCGGCATTTCCACATAAACCGCCTTGGGAGATTTGTTGAGAGGACGAAATGTGAATCTGAAATGAGAGTCAAACGTCATTTAATGATTGTGGATCGATAGACCCTAATCGGAACGAAGGAAAACACGCTTAAGAGTTTAAACAGAGCGACAGAGGGAACACGGAAAGTACATCACATTAACAGAACACCGAAACTAGTTGCATGTGACAAAATCGGGTGAAATCGACGTTTAGGAATAGTCAACAAGGGCGTAAAGAGGAAGGAAGAATCACAGTTTAGACTACTATGTATACAGGGTGGGCCAAAAAAGGGTCTGGAACGAGCAGGTGCCGGGTGTCTGGAGCGAGTCATTGGGAACACGCGCACTGCAAGCGAACCGATTAGAATTCTGTCCGGATTTGGGTAAAAAACGGAGGAAAATCGTGTGAAATTTAGCGCTTTTCTTTCTGATTACTCCCGCAACTAATTTCGCCTCTCAAATGTGTGGAAATGGGGCAAAAACAGAAAAAAAATTATCAAGAACAGCTCAAAATTTTGCCAAAAGCGGAAGAAATGAGCGTAACAGGGGTTGCGGGAATCACGAAGAATCACGAAGAAACGCGCTAAATTTCGCAGGATTTTCCTTCAATTTCCATCCAAATCTGGACGGAAATCTGACCGCTTCGCTTGTAGCGCATGCGCTCCGAATGCGTCGCTCCAGATACCCGGCACCCGCTCGTTCCAGACCTTTTTTTGACCCACCCTCGTTCCAGACCTTTTTTTGACTCAGACAGCTTTCCCGACAAATAAGATCATTTTGAGACCAATTCTGGGAGTCTAGACGGGCCACTGCGTCCAAAAAAGCTGAAAATTGGAGAGACAGACTAAAGTCAGACAAATTTCAATTTAATATTTCACACTGACGGTCTAGGGCTCAAGACATTGAATGTATAGTCTCAGTTCTGTCTGAAACATCACTCCCGAGAAATCAATTTCAAACGTCTAGTGGTCGGCCTAGACAACTATTTAGACGTCTGGAGCCCATTTCGATGCTTACCTATGTCTGAAATCTGGTCCAAAATATGAGGGGCCTGTTTCCAGACTCAACGCACACATGGCCATCCTAGTAAAAAAAACCCCAAATGATCAATTGAGACGTCTTTGACCACTTTTCGTTGTCGGACATAGACAAGTCATTCTAGACATCTTATTCAGACTGAACTTGCCATTGTCCACCCTTTTCACACATCGAAACCGCGAAAGGGCCAAAAAGACCCATTTGAGACCGAATTTCGCATGTCTCACCCACAGAACCTCTCCCATACATCCTAAAACACCAAAACGAGAGCAAAATTTTCTTTGAGAACAGCGGAGTGAATCGCTGCAAGTAAATGAAATGACGTCCGCTATACTAGAAAGCAGTGTAAATGCGATTTCAGCAATGCACGGAACAGGTTCCTCCGAAAAACTGCCCAAAATCGGGGGCCGCCGTTCTTCATGTGTTCAGCACACAAAGCGGCGACAGCGAAGAATCGATGATGGACACGACCGAGACCGTCGGTCGGCTGTCCGCTATCAGTCGCCGAAGCGCCGAAAAACAAATGTTATCACGCCATGCGCCGCGGGCGGTGGCGTCTTTAATCAGCGATGAAAACGCCAAGAAATTACCTGACCGTCGTCTAAAAGTGCACCTGCATCTTCCACCCTTCCAAAATGCGCGAAACAGATCGATATATCACACGAACGCACAGCGAACATCGTTTCGTCAATTTGTCGTCACTCGCCCCCCTCGGTCGGGGAACACCTCCTCCGCCCTCGCTCCCTCATCTTCCGCTGCCCTCCGCCTCCTTAATCATCATTTCAAAACGTCTCGTCTTCGATGATGTAGCCGGTTTTTACTTTTTTAAAAAATGCGCCAAAAATCGTCGAATTTGGGATAAATTCAAATCTGTGAGTTTTATGCATTCTGAGACGTGAAAAACCGATTTCAGACACTAAAAATCGTAAAATAAGTTTATACAGCATTTGGAGTCAAATGGCATCTCAATAGCGCGCTTTCGACATTTATAGACAAAAAGGCACGATTCCAGAAACCAAAATCAAAATTTTATGTTTAGGCATCTGTTTGACTGAAAATTTCACCTCAGTCGCTAATTGTCTGCCTAAAAACCCCGAAAAAAAAGATCGTCTGAATCGCGCAACCGCTGTGTAGATAGTGCCACGTGTCTAGACAGCTTTCGGTCTAAAAATCCAACAAATCGTGTCTACAAAAGCAAAATAGACCCTATAAATCGCCGTCTAGACCGTTACCCCTTGTGTCTAGGCTTCAACATGTCCAGAAAGCTCCCAATTCAAGCTGTCTAGACAGCTACTCAGACAAGTCTAGACATGAGACCGTAGACCTCAAAAAGCTCGACCTTTTCAGATAGACCTCAAAATACCAATCTGAAATCACAATTTTGCATCTGAATTATCACGCAGCTTCACTTGGCTTAGACACCACTTCTAGACAACATTTGAAGCGAATGGCTGTCTAGATCTCGCACATACACCATTCATACACCACCGCAAAACGTCTATTTACATGCGTTTTTCTCCTAGAATCCTCCCAAACGAAAAAAAAACCACGCAAATTTAGCCCTTCACACTCCGTTCGCACCACGCGCACCTCTCTCCACTGCGAGGGATGGCAGAAAACGGCGCGAGCGGCGCCAGGCCATCGACCTATGGTCGTTGAAAAGTCGACAAACAAGCGCTGCTGTTGCTACTACTCACACGTAAACAGAAAACTGTTCAAAGAGCGCCTTTTGGATGCCTGTAGGGGTGCCTCCTGTCATCAATAACCACTTCGCTGCCCAAAGGACATCCGCGCGTGCAGGCTGTGCCTAATTATTCAAAGGTGGCGGTGACAAACGATCCGCGGGAGGAGCGAAACGCGAGAAACCTCATCCGAACGCCCTTTCAGCGGATAACAGCACATAAGCATCGATCGCGAAGCACTTTCCACGATCAAACAACAACGTGGTGGTTAAGGGCCAAACACGCTAAAAATACGCGCTGGGGAGGAGAAAACGAGAGCAGCAGCAGCTGTTCAGCGCGCAGTCACACCATTCATTATATCCATAGCGACTAAAAGTTTTCGCTCGCTCGTTGACCCAAAAGCGCGCGCGATAAGGCAAAAGATCTTGAGAGCAAGAGGGCGAAGTCGAACTATTTAGCAAAAAATCACGCGATTTTGTGGGTGCTACGGGCAGCAACTGACGCTCGGCAGCCAAGGACACTCGCTGGTGCCCTTTGCACCCTGAGCGAAACCGGTTCTATAGCGCAAAGCTAGAGCGCCAAACCACACGTGCGCCAAAATCTGCTGTTTTTCCCACCTTGATAGAATGGGAGGTCGGAAAAACCAAAGTGGTACGATCGCCTGAAAGAAGCGTTTTTATCTAAGAAATGAAGCATAACAGTTGACGTACCTCCGATAAACTGATAGGAGAGGCCGCAAGAAGAGGGTAACAACGGGAGTTTATTACCGAAACCACAAAACTTCTAACTTCTAACAAACTTCGGTGAATCTGGAGACGTCCTGGGTGACTTCGTGAGTGCTGTGATCTCGAGACGCTCTGGACCTCTTGAAGTATTCCCATTTGCCGCCGTGCGCCTTGAACCACAAGCTCGCGATGAGGTCTTCGTAGCCTGGGCGAGCTTCGTCGTCGAGCGTCAGCAGGCGCGTCAGCAGCTCCTGGGCTTGCAAGGAGGGTGCAGGCTCTTCGAACTCGAGGTTGCAGCCGAGCTTGTTCCGCTCCTCCGCGTCTAGCGGCCATTTTCCGGCGATCATGGTGTAGAGCACGAAGCCGGCTGAGTAGTAGTCAGTTTGGAACGGGATGTAAGGACGTTTCTGGGTAATGCTTAAAGCTGTATAAGGCCTTAAAGATACCCTTAACCCTAAGCTCTTAAACCTCTTAAAACTCACTTGGATCCACACACGGATTTGGTCCTATGACGGCTGGTTTCCATGCGGATGGCGAAGCCGTAGTCAATCAATTTCAGGTCCCCGTGGCTGTTGATAAGGATATTTTCGCGTCTCGGTGTGCGTATTTCCGGTCGTGCAGGTATTTTAGCGCTTCGATAAGCTGCCGGAACAGGCGATAAGCTTCGTCTTCTGAAGCCATAAGTGTTTATGAACCCAAAAAACGAAAAAAGCTTACCATCGAAGCGTCCAATGGTCTTCAGAATTGAAATGAGGCTTCCTCGATGGCAAAATTCAGTGGCGATGGCGGTGAACTGACGAACGTGAATGATGGCAAGGCTTCGGAGCAGATGAGGATGTCGGACGCGCTGTGATACTTTCAATTCCCCTAAAATAAAGCCATATAAGAGCCATAAACGAGAGGAATAAGCGCTTACGCGGCAAATAATTCTTCGCTAGATGCAGCGGCATCAGCGAGCGGTCGATCACCTTTATAGCCACGTCGCAGGCAAATCTGAAAAGCCGAAAAATGATTCTTTGCAAATAAGAATTGGACTTACTTGGTCGAGTGTGCCTTGTACACTTTAGAGTATCCTGTTTGCGCGATCTTCTGTATCCGGCTTGTGATTTGGAGGTCGTTGAAGAGACGCTGTTCGAGAAGGTCCGCCGCGTCGTCCGGTCCGATCGGCTTCGGGTCTTTGTCCATGGAGGAGGAGCGGTTTGAATGACCGACCGGTGCGATCTCTGGAAACAAACATAAATGAGTTGCAAAATGCACGTAAACGTAAGAAAGGAATTGCTAGACACGAAGTTTTGCAGCGCTAGACAAGAATGGGCAGTTCAGACAGACACGAAAATGGGCGAAAACGTCATTTTGAGGGGGCAATCAAAACGGTGACCGGTCGGTATTCGGATGAGGCGACTTGAAATACGAAATCGGACAGAAAAATGTCGTTCTGCGAGGAGCTGAAAGCGGTGAGCGGTCGGTCTTCGAATCAACGATCTTAGCCCTCTTTCATCTCTGAAATAAAGTAGAAACACCCCAAAAACTGTTCAAACTTGGAAATGCGATGCAATGACATAAATCGCCGAATTTCGAGGCGAACAGGGTCGAATTTTACGTCAAAATCCGAAGGAAATTGACGCCAACGAACGATTTGAATGACCGACCGGTCCGAACTTTGAAGACAACCAAAAATGAGTTGCAAAATGCACGTACGCAGCAGAGGGGAAGAGCTAGACACGGGGTTTTGCAGCGCAAAACAACAACGGGCAGTTCAGGCAGACATGAAAATGGTCGAACTCTTTGAAATGGAAAAAAAGACACTAAAGCCAATAGATCCCAAAAATGTGACAAAACACAGAGATGCGATGAAAAGGCAGGAATCACCGTATTACGTAGCTCGCAGAAGCAATTTTGAGGTCGCTATCCGGTTAAAATTTGGCCACATCACGAGGCAAAATTCCATCAAAATCTGGGCAAAAAAACTGACCGCTGTGCGCCTCCAATGAGAAACCAAAATTTTCTCAAATTCGGTCTAAAATTCTCAAAACTTAGCATTTTTAGACACCGAATAGACATGAAAATGACACCATTTTGAGCGCAGCTAAAGGCGTCGAGTCGTGAACCCACCGATTCCAGCGCCCGAAAACACGAATTTCAGCCCTCTCGAATCCAAGAAATAAAACCAAAACCCTTGAAAAAGCCTTAGCATGTAAAAACGAATTTGGGCCAAGAATTCTGTCACATTTCCTATTAAAACGTGCCAAAAAGCGACCGCTCTGTGCCTCAAAAAAGCGCTGACACGAGACTGGAAATTTAGCAATTTTCGACACAAAACAGACAAGGAAAAACACGCCATTTTGAGGAGAACTGGGAGCGGCGAGCGGTCGGAGTTTAGACAAAATACAAAAACTTCGCCTATAATTCAGGTTGAAAACCGCTGCAAAATTCAAACCTTGCAAACGAGAAATGTCGTATGTTCGTTCGCCCATTTCGCCCCACGGTCTGTCAGCCTCAAACAAGCTGTGTCAAAAAACGTCGCACCATTTCGCACGTTCGGTCAGCCATATTTTGGCTGTTGTCTTGGACAGGAGCGTACAGATCTGGAAAATTCCAACGGATTACGCCATTTGAAGCCAAAAGCTATCGATTGATTCATGCGAATCGGTGAAAATGACCTTTTTGGACCCCGTTCTGGGCCTATTGTCGAACCGCAATCACCTTGAAAAATTTTTTGAAAATTCGAAAAAGCGATGCTACCGCCGCACGCGCCCCATTTAGAATGGAGATTCACGTTTTGAAGGGATTGTGGCGTTGTTTCTATGGTTTTCGGCCTGTTTTTGGGCGCAGGTTGCGTCGGGACGTTCGACGGATTGTAGCGGCGACTCTGCCGCGTGTCTTAAGCCCAAGTTTACCAAAATCGGTGCGTTCTTTGAAGCAAAACATTGTTTTCAAGCAACCACTGCGAAATATCAGCCACAGATACCTATTCTTCGCGTACTATAAGAGTTGTTCAATGTTTATTCTAAGCAAAAAAAGCTTTACACACGCAAACATTACACCCTTCAGAGTGGGTGAGCTGAAAAGCTTGACGAATGGAGCTGTCTGTACTCCTCTTCGATCCGCAACACGTGCGCATAGTAGTTCGGTGTAGGTTCCAGCGGAAGAGCAGAAAATGCTTGCTCCGTCAGAGCTACGACGCTATTTTATCGGAGTGAGAAGCGTATTTTCGAACGTATCCTTTCATCCAAGCCCAGATTTGTTCGATGGGGTTCAAGTCGGCATGGCACGGGGCCAGACGAATAGCAGTAATTCCGTTATACCGAAGTTTTTCATCAACGTAGTACTTTATGAGGTTATTGCGCTAGTACGGATAAAATCCATCCTATTACACTCAAGAACTGCCGATTTGCCGCTAGCGTCGACCGCTACTCCATGCTTTTCAAGGAAAGCAGTGATATCCGAGTTGCTCGAGCCTTTCCGCGGGATTCCTTCAAGGATTCGACCGTGGTACGTAGATTAGATCGAAGATGAGACACTGCTTAGAAAAGTGCGCTTTGAGCAGGGGGATAATATCGTCGATCCATTGTTCGAAAATGGCTGCGTTCATTCGATCGTGGTAATCCCCACTCGCAACAAGTATCTTTAGGGCTCCAGAAACAAGTCCACGGAGTCCCAAGCAATGTATGACAATTGCACGCTTTCTTTTTGCGTTTGGAGCGGACGGACCGAGGCTCAATCCTTTCATTTGCAACTTAGCGCGGGGGGGGCATGTTCTTTGGTAGTCCCTGGTGGGCGTCATGCCTTCGAAAACCATGTTTCGTCGCAGTAAAAGAACTCGTAACCGAGAGCGGTCAAGTGATGCTTTTTGTGTAGAAATTCGAGGCGGATAACATCATTTGAATCCGAAAGCACATGGCGCGCCGTGATCTTATTGAAGCGGTAGCCTAACCCGTGAAGGATGCCACACATTTTCGTTCGTTGAGGCAGGGAATCCGAAACTGCTGGATGGTTCCGTTGTTTCTCAATAAGCTCCTCGACAATCACATGTTTTCCTGTCTTGTAGCAATTGTCGTTATATTGTTCAATCAAGTGAACAAGCAGATGATCCGTTCTGTTTGCGAGGTTTCGGTTCATTTCCTCATGAGGAACGGGAGTCTGCTGAAGCTTACATTAAAAGGATTATCTTATCTTAAGAGTAGAAAAACCCAGATATGGCGCCTCAGAAGCCAAATTAGACGTAAACCTCTAAGCTCTCATTGCTAAATAGCCACAGTTAATCCTTATTTTGGTCTAGTTAATGACGATTAAACATAAGCTAACAATATTACATACAAACTCATCACAATAACTTATCAGAATTCGCCCTTTGCACCTTGAGAAAACCAGTAACAGAGAAAATAATCACAAATTACACACACACAAACGATTCATACACTATTGCTGCTTAGGCGTCGGTTTCGCGTAGGTCGTAGGACGCGGTCTTTGAAGGTGTCCATCTGGGGGAATTCCAGAAACGAGTGGCATCTCAGGGGGAGGCGAGCGGAGGCCGTTGGACCCAGCTGACGAGTTCAACGCGTGTCCACTGCGGCTCTTCATTCGGTTCATGGGAGGGAAAGCGTGGGGATAGCCGTAAGGGTCAGCGTATTGAGGTGCTCCAGGGTAGCCATATCCATAGCCAACGGGTCCATAATTAGGGTCCATGGTCCTACGGTCAGGTTGTCGTCCTTGAGAACGAGAGCGTCTACGAACGTGGCCGCTTTCCTTAGCTGGAATGCTACGACGTCCGGAAGACACGTTTAAGAGAGGATTCGTGGCGGAGATGTCAGCGCCAGCTTGGCTACGTCGAGAGCCACGTCGAGTTAGGGTTCCATGAACGCTTCCGCTTACATCGCTACCGTACTCTTCGGGCGACGTGGTCTGGTTGCGGAACAAAGGAGGCGGGATTCTAAGTGAATCAGAGGGGCTATCGGTAGCGTCAGAGCCTGTCCAGAGACGTCGCACAGTAGGCTCACTGTCTTCGGTTCCAAAATTGGATGAAGCAGAAATGTTCTGACGGACAGCGGCGTTGAGTTTCTGAAAATTAATTTGAGAGTCACATTTTGGCTAAAATTTACCTGCCTCATTAAGAACCTTGTTCTCTTCCAACAGTTCCTTCTTCTCTTGATCCAGCTTATACAGGTTACGTTCCACATTCCAAGATTTTCTCTCCTCTTTCTTCTTATCTTCCTCCATTCGCTTTTTCTCTTCTTCAAGACGAATCTTGGCTGTTTCGAGCTCTCTGACTTGATCCTTGACATCTCGGACCTCTTTTTCAAGCTCGCGCTTCTCCTCTTCAATGTTCTTTCGAGTCTTCTCGCTTTCGGTGTACAGCGTCAGCAGTTCTCCCATCTTATTGCTCTCCTGGCTCTTCATTTCCAATTCCATCGTCTTGCGCTCGATTTCCTTCGAGAGCCTCATGTTCTCGTCATCGGCTTTGGCCAAAGCGGTCTTGACTTCTTCGAGCTTCTGGTTAACCTCTTCCAGCTGCTTCTCGACAGTTCTGAGCTGTACACGCAGCTTAGCGCTCTCACGGGCTGAAGACTGATCTCGGGATACGGTACTAGAGGAGGACTGGTCCAAGGGTTCGCTAGATCTCTCACGAGGCTCTTCTACGAGAGGCTTCGTGGCTTCACGGTCAGATCCATCCACGTCCCAGCCGTCGACGTCGGACCATCCACCGCTGCCGCTGCCTCCGCTTGCCACGTGGGAGCTGTTGTCCGCTGAGTTCACAGAGCTGCTCGACATGCTGTTCACCTTCTGAATCTTTATCTCTTAGAATCAAATTTAGATAGTAGTTACAAGGCTGTTTGATAGTCAATAACTGATTCATCTATCATACAGCCCTGATTAGATAGCTTACCTCCTCCAGCTCCTTAATGACCTCTTCCAGCTCAATCTTCTCATTGGTGATAGCTAGCAATTCTGAGATTTGATTTTCAGACTTGTCCTCCAGGGCAGCCACATCATCCTTCATTTGGTGGTTCTCTTCTTCCAAACGTTGATTCACCTCTTCAAGACGCACCTTGGCCTCCTCAATCTTGTGAACCTGTTCCTTAAGCTTTTCAGTCGTAGCCTGAAGCTTGGAAACCTGATCCTTAGCAGCCTGCACCTTAGCCTGCTCTTCCTTGTAAAGAGGCTCGAATTTCCTGAATTCAGCGTATTCAGCAATTTGACGCTGATGTTCAGCAGCGGTCTGTTGGAGCTGTTGGGTCAGTTTTTGGTTCTCGTCTTGTTTTCGAGTGTCAGAAGTTCGTGAGTGCTCGAGTTCTTGTTTAGTGCTCGCTAGCTCTTGTCTAGAGGCGGCTAGGTCTCTTTTGACGTTGCTGAGCTCGGCACGTAAGCGCTCACTTTCCTCGTTAGATCTGGCATTGTCTCCAGCAGCATGGACCTGAGTCTCAAGCATCCTAATACGAGTAAGGTAGTCCTGACGGTAGCGAGCATCCAAGGCGGCTGAGATGTTTTCTCCTATAACCAAAAAGCCTGTTGAAAAAGCCAAAAAATGACAAGACCTACCAGTACACATGCGGAAGAGGAAGTATGAAAAAATGACCACAGGGAGCGGTAAGACGAAGCACGCGAAGAGGCACGATTCGTCGACATTCTCGAAGATTGGCACAGATCGCAGGATACGTGCTACGCCCGAAATCCACGATTTGACAATCGTTTGCTCCGTGGTCGTAGTCTTCTCGTTCATCTCGCAGCGGTCGTCCAAGCAATATTTCTGTAATGTGGAAGCGTTAGACACGGATTTAAGGATTAAGCAATGCGATGGGAACGCACTACTAATGCCCTGCATGTATAATAAGATGCGTGACAACTATGTACCTCTCCGTGCTTATCCGTGATTGTCGATAAATTCTCCTCTTGGGAAGTTTCTGGCACCTGGGGAGTAATAGGGTCCTCTGGGATTTCAGGCTTTGGAGTCACCGGCTCCTCAGCAACAGGGGCTACTGTGGTCGTAGGTACTTCCACGCTTCGCTCTTTTCTAGCGTGTAGAATGTTGTCCGGGGCTATGAAAGCCTGTTCTTTAGGCACAGGAGCAGCAGAAGGAGCTACAACTTCAGAAGCGGCCGATAAGGCTTCAACTGGGGCAGCCGTGGAAGGAGGGAGAGTTGTAGGTGCCTGTGTAACCTCAACTGGGGTTACGGTAGTAGTGACAGGAGGAAGCTCGTTGTGGATAGGGGCTGCGGTAGTAGTAATTATTACAGGAACCTCGCTGGCTATGATAGGAGCCATGGTGGTCGTGTGGACCTCTTCTCGGGCCATGGCAGCAATTACAGGGTCGATCGTGGCTGTAGAAGTGGGGTCCACAGCTAGAGGAGTCTCCATAGATGCAGTCGATGTCATAACGTCGGTCGTGGTGCTGGTATACGCGGTCGTGGAATCGCCAGCCGGAGGTGGGGTCACAGCCTGTGCAGAAAGAGTGACAGGCTTTTCCTCCTGTAGGAGAACCTTATCTCTGGCCAGCATCTCTTCGATTACCTTTTCCATGTCCTCACCGCCATCCTGTAACCACTTTTACCCAAAGTCCGACTTTTGATAAGCTTACCTGCACAATTTGGGGTTCTTCAACAATGTCAAGCTTCTCGACCTCTTCAACAGTCACAGATTGGACTGTAGTGGGTACTGTAGCCTCACCTGGGACGATCGTAGTCGTAGGAATTGGAACTGAGGTAGCAGCAGGTTCAGCTACAGGTGGAGGAATTGTCATAGGTTCAGGCTTCACTTCAACGGCTTCAGGAGCAGGAATGTGAGCATGAGCGTGCTCATGAGAGTGACCATGGTCATGGGAATGCCCATGGCCTCCATGAGAGTGTCCATGCGAATGTCCATGGCCTTGTCCAGCGTTGGGATTGTAGCCTAGAGCTTCCAGGTTCAAAAGAGGCTTGCAGCGTCGCCTTGTTCCAGGGCGAGCTTCTTAGCGTGGACTTCGTACTCTTTTACCAGTTCTGGGATAGCGGAAACTGTTCCTAGAGCAAACAGCCATCTTAATTTCAAAATTTAGGAATTTTAAGACTTACCTGTGATTCTCTTGGATGGAGCAATATTGTTGTCTTGAGCGATTTTGATAAAAGTTTTGTTCTCTTTCAAGGCACTTTCTAGGAAGGCAACATAGGTTTCCAAGTCGATATGGGTCCTAAAGACAGCTCCAGTCTTGTCATTTAGCTAAAAATCTTTTTTAATCAAAATTCTGCAAAATAAAGCCAACCTTAGCGCTAAGAAATCGGCTCTGTCGCTGTATCTAAACGAGAAGATGTCCACTTGGTCTCCTTCTCCATATGACAAGATAGCTTCATGATTACTATTGTAAGGTCGGGTGATCTTCGATGAAAATAGGAGTTCTGAGCAGTATTCGTTAAGGCACAATTTGGTTTTCAGCTGTGGGTTGGAGTGAACCAGAGGGAGATATACGAATATTAATGTTATAACGCCCTAAAATGGCAAAAATTGAGTTAAAGGTTACATGGATGGGGTCTTACATTGGGAATCAACATGGTTGCGAGCTTAACATACCACAGAAGAGATGCGCCTGAAAAAAAGTTGGTCAAGAATGCAGGTCAAAGTCACGCGCGCTCATTTTGTGAGACGTGAACAGAGAAAAATAGACAGACAGACGCCATTCGGGTGCTGTGAAACGTTTCACAACGTTTTTAACTGCATCTTCCATGCATCAAATCAATGATAACGTCTTACGAAACGTTTCCTGACCCAAAACCCAAACAAAAGCACGCGACACGCGCTGTGTGAAACGTTTCACAAAAAAGCGATCAGCAGCCACGTTGATCTGATAACGCCTGTTCAGACTGAAATCCGAGACGACACAAACAAAACAAATACGATTTCCGCGAAATCACACCGCAATTGATCAATCGACGTCCGACAAAGACGAACGCGACCCGCTGACAACGTGTATAACGCTAGCGTTGTGATGCAATGTGTCGGCTCTTCTCACTTTAACCTGTCGGCTGTAAAATATCATCTATGTCTTGAAAGTATGCGCATCAAGTCTACAGTTATGAAAAAATGCTTTTAAGGCTTAAGAATAGGAATAAGAGAAAATAGTGCAGGTTGTATCACAATGCATAATTGAACAAACACGACATCTCAAGGTCATCGTGGTGGGAGCCTGACTGACACGCAAGAGAGTTGATAGGTTGTGCTGACGAAGTCTGTTTACGCTCGAGACCAATGAGAAATACGGTGAGAAAAGCACATTGTCTATGACAGAAACCTTTAGTCTTCAGTAGTCTTTAGGACGTTACGTTGACTTTTGGTTAAACAAGTAGAACTGTAACCTATAAATCAAATCGACTATGAAGCCTTTTAGTTATAGACGTTGCCTTTCAAATGTAATTCAGCTAAATTGACTTTCTTGATGGGCGCTCCGAAGGAAGCCAGAATTGTCGTAGATCTAAAAAGTGTACAAGTTACAAAATAGGTCATATTGCACTTATCCTTTTGGAATGTGTTAATGGAACTGTGTTTTACCTTATCAAACAGATGCAACTCACCGGTTTTGGGAAATCAGGAGAACGGTACTATTTTAGTGATATCAAAATGTCTGGGTTTCGATGTACTTTTAGAAAAAACCAACATATTAAGGACTCATTTAGGTCAAAAAGAAGAATTTTCGTGCACTTTTACGTCTCAAACGCACAACGAGCTGTCTCTTAACGTTTCATTTTACGGTAAACATTTACGCGAACCGGTTGTGCTCGAAAACTTTTGTTGTGCTGTTTTCAGGCCCACAAACGCTTAAAAATAAAGATTAATTTTGAATGAAAATGAATGCTGACAGATTCTAACTCACCATCCCCTATTTCGTCCATTGTTCCAATACAGCTGCTCTGAAGATGTCCTACAACGTTTTGAAGCTCAACTTCCCAATGTCCTGAAAAAACGCAAATGACGCAAATGCAGTTTTTTTAATTAGATAAACCAAAAATGTATAAAAGCGAAATTGTTTATACAGGGTAGGCTAAAAAATACCCCCAGACAGGAAGCATGTGTCTGGTTGAGAGGGGAGCTGTCTGGGAGGAATCATTTTGTGAGATCAAGTGTCCTGTTACCGAAGACCATGATTTCACCACTCACTCGTGAATTTGTGACCAACCGATTCCACGGCTCGCGGTGAGGCAAAATGATTCCTACCTAGCTTTCCTCTCAACCAGACACATGCTTCCTGTCTGGTCGCGCAGGAGATATTTTTTGGCCCGCTTTGTAGTAAGAGACAGTAGAATCAAATCGAAAATCTATCGACTTGAGCTTCGATTTTTTTTCATTATAACATGACATTTTAACACGATCAAATTAGCAGGCGTACCAGATATTTATTTCAAACTGTGTGTTCAGATATTTTTGATCTGTGTCAAATGTTTGGGTGCAAGCTTGATTCTTAAAAGTCAATTGTGGCATAGAAACTTCCTAAATCAGTTCTTGACACTGTCAGTTTCCTGGTGCTCGAGTTTGACTGAAATTTGATAATTTTTACAAGTACAGTCGATAAAATATACCTGGAATTTACGGGTTTTCTAATCCTTCCTGTCGTCTTGATTCCTCAAGCCTTTATTGAGATTTTAGCGTCATTTATCTAAGATACTGTAAGTCGAGGTATTCTACTAGTACGTTAAAATGTACCTGGAATTAAGGGGTTTCTTAACTTTTCTGTTGTTTCAAATGCTGAAGGCTATTTCACAGTTATGTCGTGGAATTTCCAGAAGTTGAAATGTTCTAAATCGAGACAGCCACTTCCACGACAAAATTGAATGGCCTGTAAACAAAATCAAAATTTCAGTACTGTTTTGTTTTGAATTCAATCACTTACTTTTTTGAAACTTGTACTCGTTCGGGAAATAGGCAGTAATGGGCACTTTGTCAATTATTTCGTTCATGTAGCAGAAAAACTAAAATAAACTTCAATGCATCTGTCGTCTTCTAAAAGCAGCCGATTAGGAATCTGTTTTCTTCTACTGTTTTCATCATCTTGTGTAGATGTTTCAACACAGTAGAAGCTACCTCGAGTGCGTGAGCATCCCTCTGTTAAGGACTATTACAAATTATTAAATTAGATTACCTTTTGATGAAAACCACGCTTAAAATCGATCGACTTGCACAGTTGTTTTAGTTGACGCAATGTTAGCTTTCAGCTAAGGACGGTCAGTCGCTCTGCTGATAAGAACGCTTTTTTGTGTTCACCTGCATTGCCTCTTAATAGCCACTCACTTAGCTGTTTAAAACTATTCATCGTTCATACTACATCTTTGATTAAAAACAAACAGTTGGCGAGGTTGTAGTCAGTATACAGGGTGACACAAAAAATACCTCTTGCGGAACCAGACAAGAGGGTTGTATCTGGCTGAAGAGGGAGCTGTCTGGGAAGAATCATTTTGACGCGCCGGGGGCTGTGAGACAGGTCGGTGGCAAATTCACGAGGGAACACGAGCGAGGGGTGAAATCATGGTGTTTTCTACAGAAAACAACAAAAATCATACCTGATTAAAGAATCGCTCCATTTTGCGTCCTTCGTTTTCGATAACATGACAAAAAAGGCGGCATTCCTTGTGAAAACGTGGACAACTGACCGACCGGCCACAAAACACTTGATCTGACAAAATGATCCTTCCCAGACAGCTCCCTCCTCTGCCAGACACATCCCTCTTGTCTGGTTCCACATGGATATTTTTACGTGTCACCCTGTATTAGCATTTGATAAGCCAGATTGAAGTTATTTTGGTATAATGGGATCGGTAAATGCATTTGTCGTGCTTTTTAATTAGTCGGTGGAATGTATCGTGTCTTTGATTACGCTACATTTTGAGTTATACTCAAAGAAAACCAAACTTCCATGTAGAAGTAAATAGCGTGAATCGTTGCAGTCACAATTGACGTACTCTTTTAACGTAACTGTCTTATAATTAAGACTAGATAATTGAATAAATTGTTACATCAATCCTTTACCCCGGCCACTCTAAAAATAGAATAGATGAAATAGTTTCTTAAAGTAGTTGACGTTTTAACACTTTTGAATTATCGAGCGTATCAGATATTCATTTCGAGTTGTCTATTTACACATTGTCGTTTGGTGTCAAATGTTTGGATGCCAGCTCAATTCTTAATAGTGAATTGAGGTATAGAAACTTCCTAAATAGGTTCTAAAAAGTCTCCTAATGTTCGAGTTTGACTATGCATACACTAAATATGTGTCTGAAGTTCAAAAGTTCCATAATTCTCCTTGATGCCTTAATTGCTGAAACCTATATCGAAGTTATGTCGTCATTTATAGTTTAAGTTGCTTCAAATCGAGGTCTTCTACTGCTTTCTCAACGACAGAATTGAGCGGTATGCAAATGAAATCGGCAAATCAAATACTGCTTTGCTAAATACCCAATCGGGGATAAGACTTTTCAGTCCCGGCGTTTCAGTCCCGGTCATTACAGTCCCGGCATCTCAGTCCCGTATTTTACAGTCCGGAATTTTGGATTAAATTTTGGATGAAACTGACCAGGTGAGAGGGGAAAACCACAGTGCAAAGATACAAACATAGAAATCAACATTTTTTTCAAGTTTGGAATCCTGTTTATGTATAAATGGACTTCAAATCAATTTACTTATGCACAAAGTGTGAAGCCTTAAAATAAGAACTGTTAGTTTCCGCTCAACCGAAAATCAAATCAGCTACAGACATTGTAAATTAAAGGCAATGGTATAGTTCAACGCGCGCGTTTTCAAGCTAACGCCATACAAATTTGGAAAATTTTTGAAGCTCGTGCCACGGACACCCACGACGACGCGCAGGAGGTGGTATAGTGGCAAAAGAGTAGTATAGTTGCATCAAGCGCGCGCGTGAAGCGCACTTCAAAATCGGACGCGTTTCATGACGCGCGTTTCACAAAATGCTGAAGCCGATATCTTAGGCCAAATAGTGTGAAAAAAGAGTCAATTTTGTAGATTCCATGGTATCAGTCGAAAGCTCTCGTCTTCTCTCGTCTTCAAACGGTTGAAATCGCTCGAATTTTCAAAATCCATGCGCTTCTGACCAAGAAAACGCCCAAAATCTTGATTTGTTGTTGCGTTTTTTGAAGTTGAAGCTCGCGCGTCGTTCAGTTGGCGCGCGCGCTCTCCAGACATGAAGCGCGTTTCAAAACACCAAAAAAACGCGTGAAGCGCGCGCGTTGAACTATACCATTGCCTTAAGCAATTTACCTTCCATATGTTAACCACGCTTAATTGATTAAACAGTTGACATTGAAGCAGAACCCCGCAAACCCTCTGACGCTATAACGTCGCCATCTATCTATTAAAATGTCATAAAAACCTATAAATACGAACGTTTGTCATGAAATCTGAAACCAACAAATTATTTCACATGCAAACTTTGTAATTCAATGTTGTTTGCAAACTTACCTGTTAGAAGCAAACGACGCTCAATTGAACGACTTAAAATAGCTAAACCGATCACAAAATCGATTAACGACTTTCGCTCCGCTCTGCTGATAAGAAGTGTTTTTTAGGTCAGCTGTGACTACACTCAATAGCTGTTCATCTATTGCTAGCAAAAGTGAGATATAGAGCGTGAAAAAGCATCTTGAATTAAACCGCAAAGCTAGTAACTTTATTAAGCAGATATACACTCAACAGAGGCAACAGGAACATTATTTCCACCTTCCAATATCCATTGTTTGTTATCATTACAGACAAGATTTTGTTGAACGTGGCCAGTTCCTAGTGATTCGCCAACCTGCGCTCCATTTGCGGAGAACCACTAAAATTGAAGGCTGTTTAAAGAAATCAACAAGTTCTTGGCTTACTCTAAAAAAAGTCCTTTGAGCGTTTTGAACTCCGCTGCATAGGAGACGTCTTCTTATGCAGCCGTCGGAAGCGGCTGGAACGGCTTCGTCCACTTCAATGGTCTTTTTGGGAATTCCGTTAAAGTCGCCTTCGACAATTTTCACCAAAACCGGGCATCGAGCGCAATCTGAAAAATTTATGTTGTACGTGACTTTTTTATTCACGCTAAGGGGTTCAAAATGCTATAGTCCAAAAGAAAGTTTACCTTTCATGACTGGAAGTAAGGTAACTGGAAGCCGCGTTTCTCGAGTAGCCATGCAGGCGACGGTTGACTCGGTGAAGAGAAGAGTAAAAGTCAAGCAAAAGAGGAACATTTCTGAATAATGAACTAAATTCGATTGGCACATAGTAGACAGTCTCGAGTTCTTAAAAGGTCTGCGGAGGCGGGCGGGAACTAGAAGTTTACAAAAGAGTACAAAGGGACATTTACGCGTCAATCGCGAAACAAGGTCATTTCGTCTGATGTCAGGCTGCTGGAAACTTTGAATTGATTTGTTACCCAGCAATTTCCTTTGCGCTTAAATTAGAAGCTTTTATAGCGTAAGCCTCAAATTGAATTCTTCTACTGGACAGCTTTTTATTCAGTTTTTTGAATTAGGCTTACAAATCCTAAACGGCTTAAGCGCCAGAAGTAAAAACTGTATTACTCGGCTTACAAATGCACATTTTAGCTTTTAACTTTTAGTGCCCAACAGTTCAAAAGTGGTTAAAAACGCCTTTTCAATATTACTTAATGCGCCAGACAGAATGACCTTGTTTTATAACTGGCGCATAATGACGTCCTTAAACGTCAAATGCTGTTAGCCATCGGCGATTAGTGTCCATTTCCCTGTCAGCGCAAGGCTTTGGTGGTCAATCCAATATTGAACAAATGTCTGTTAAGAAGTCGAGACTATTTTTGATGCCAACAACGCTCAATTGATCGACTTGTACATTGATTTCAGCTGTCATAACCAGCTGAGAAGGGTCTCGACGGCGTCGCTCTGCTAATGAAAAAAGTTTTTTTGTGTTTTGTTGAAGACGACCGAAAATAACAGGAATTTTTCGTTTGGGTGTTTTGAGGTGTCAAACAACCCAGAAGCTCTAATCTGACCTGTGATTGATATGTGAAAGCAGGAACAAGGAATTAAAACAACACACTTTATTTAACCCAAAAACAACACTTAGAAATCTGCATAAACATCTCCTAAGAACTCCTCACTTCTCTAGCTACTACGCTCTCCTCGGATACGTCTTGCCAACTGCACATCCTTGGGCATGATGGTGACACGCTTGGCGTGGATGGCGCAGAGGTTCGTGTCCTCGAAGAGACCGACGAGGTAGGACTCGGCGGACTCGGCGCGCAGCGACCGCGTGCGACTGGAAACGGAGGTCGGTTTTGAAGTCCTGTGCGATTTCGCGGACCAGCCGCTGGAAGGGCAGTTTGCGGATCAGCAGTTCCGTCGACTTCTGGTATTTGCGGATCTCGCGGAGGGCCACACGGTAGCGGTGGGGCTTCTTGACGCCTCCGGAGCTCGGCGCCGACTTTCGTGCGGCTTTCGTAGCCAGTTGCTTCCGGGGCGCCTTGCCGCCGGTCGCCTTGCGAGCGGTCTGCTTGGTACGGGCCATTTCAGGAGCTTGGGGAGGGGTGGATCGGGTGAGGATCGAGAAAGATCTGGATCAGATCTGGGGATGCTGATTAGTAAAATTGAAAGCGTTTAAATAGAGTTTTAGGAGAAGTGTAGCCTCGCTTTGGTGTGTTAGAACGCCTTGTTTTTTATGCAGGAATTGATTTTAGCATTGCGATTAGAATCGAGGATTGCGATGCTTGTGGAACGCATCGCAATCTCAGCCATTCAAAAGCTTACTTACTCTTATATTCTAAGCACTTTACGAAGAACATAGTTTGCACCACAATTTAAGATATTACAGACGTTTCACCTTTCTGTCATATAGGTAATTTCATATGTAATTTTGAACCCTGCTTATACTATTTGACCGAAATTGCGTCCCTTCAATTGGTTGACATCTAAATTCAGAATTTTCAAGTTTCAATTTTGAAATGGTGTATCTTGGCGTCCTACAAAAAATCCTACAAAGCTGTGACAGCTTGAAAGTCCCGGCATAAAATTATGAATTTGAATGCATACTGTAAAAAGCTATATCTTGCTTAATAATGCAAACGCTTGAATGCTAAGAAGTCGGTTCAGCGTACGGGCACTTAGCCAATAATCATGGAACCTTTGAAACTAAAGTGACTTTAATACATTTTTGAGTTTCTCAGACTTTTTGGCTAAGATTGAAGTGTATAGGTCTAAAAATCTTACAAGTGTACAACCAAAATGGGCTTAAGCCTCAGAGCTATGAAAAAGTGCATCTTGGCTATCGAAGTTCCTACAAAGCTCTGTAATAGCTAAAATGTTAAACACTTTCATAAGATCACTTGGCCTGTTGGCTGATATTTAAGTGTATTAAAGACCTTTACTACCATGCAGATCTAGTGACGACAAATGTGCGTTTAAGGCTGGCGCGAAAAAGACCTGTGAACCTCTGTAATAGCTAAAAAGGTGCGTGTTGCGTGTTAGGATACCCTTAAATTTGTGAGACCTTGTCAACGATTAGCGAGATGGAGAACGTTTCACAGGGTTATTAAACCTTACAAGCTAGACGCTAAATTCCTCACATGCCTAACACCAATCCAGTTCCCTGCCATCCGCCTCCCACAAAGTCGCAAACCGCCTTTTCCCTTGCAAAGGTGCAAATTAAGCTAATAAGAAGTGTTTTCGGCTGTTTGCCCGCGCACTAATCTCTCGCGTTTTGCCTGCGGATTACTGTCGCTTTTGTTTCAAAGAGAGACAACGTCGCGGGAGCGGAGCGCGCTAGAAGAAGCGACAGAAAGAACGCATGAAAATTGGGTGATTGGGTTTTTAAGCCATTCTGACCACTCACTCCTAGTGGACTTTCCATGCTATGAGGTCGGACCGTCGAAGATCGTCGCCGTTACTCTCTGAAGAGGAGATGATGGCGCTTGAAGCTGATTCTGGACATTCATCTCTAGTTGACTTGCAACTTGTATGTTTATTGTGAAGCTTCATCCACTTTTCACATTTTTTTGATTTTGTTGCTTTTAAACTTACTTCCTTGACACAATATTTAAGTGTAACCTTCACCGAGTTCCTCTGAGTGGCTTTTTTACTATCTGACGTACTTAAAAGGTTAACGCTTGTTGCAATTTTTCAATCTTGACTTTAAGGTAATGAAAAATAATTATCAGACCTTGAAGTAGCTCTGACAGTCTTCTCATATGGCGCCACTCCGTCTAATTGTCGCGCAGTTCAAGTTTGTTAGATCGCATCGCGCAAAGAACGCAACGTCATTGACTTTGTTGTTGTTGCTGTCATGCTGGAATACCAAAGATTCTAAGGGTTTTTTAGTTGGGTTAACGCGTTGTTGGTTTGAAACTGGTTTTTTGGACTTGAGGTTCTCATTGATTACCTTGAATTCAAAACTAACCTGAAAATATAGAATTTTGTTTTGAGCTTAAAATCAGCTTTAAGCAGCAAAAATTTGAGGGTTTCGAACTGAAAGCCGACTACTAAAAAGCAACAATTACGGCCATAATAGCCGTTTTGTCAAAATGACGATTAGCCAAACGTTCAGTCAAGATTCAGCGGCAGCTTAGATTCAAGAGGTAGCTTTAATTCTATTACCTAGCCAGTTTGAATTTTACATTTTCCTGAATGCAGCCAATCTAGGATATAGAATGGCTTCTTATCCTAAATTAAGCGTCTATTTGCAAATGTAGACGTCTAATCTCTATTTGCAAATGTAGACGTCTAATCTAGGATAGGAAGACATCGCCTATTCTAGATTGGAAAGAGAAGCATTGTACATTCCCGGTCTTAATAGCCATTTTGTTAAAATGACAGTTACGCAAAATTTAGATCAACATAGCAATTCAAAAGACTTCGCTGTACAGGATGGGCCAAAAAAACCATTTTTCCAGACACCGCGCCGGCCAGACACGCGCGTCAGATTTACTGTCTGAAATCGGTCATTTGCAGCGGTCGCACAGCGAACGACCGGTCGGATTTTGTTTCCAAACAGCTGCTAAAACAACGGAATTTCATGCAAATTCAACATACGCGGTTGAAGAATTGTTAAATTTGTAGGCCTTGTTGTGTCTTGAGCACGCATGTGTATCCAATTGAATTTTCATAAAATTCCGTTGTTTTAGCGGCTACGAAATCCGACCGGTCGTTCGCTGCTCGATTGCTGCAAATGACCGATTCCAGACAGTAAATCTGGCGCGCGTGTCTGGAAAAAGGGTTTTTTTGGTCCACCCTGTAGTTTTGGTCCACCCTGTAGGTCTTAAACTTGCTTGAAATTCTAGATAACTTTATGGTTTTATAGACTCAATGGGCCTCCTGTTGAAGGCTTAACCGTTAAGCTTTTTTCATATTACAGATTCTTTAAACAATCAAAATTTGAAACTCCAAAAAATGGTTTCTGTTCTAAAGTTTTGCTTTTGTGGGCCTAACGTTAAGTTTTACCTTTTGTGCTCTTTTGGTTTTTTGGCTTTAGTTTTAAGACTCCTGTCCACCTCCTCATGTATCCTCCAAACAGCTCAAAAACAGAATAACGCGCGTTAAACGCAAGTTAAAACAACGTCCCTCTCGCAAACCAGTTCCCAGTCCACGCAGTTCGTCCTTCTTCTCCCCCACTTTTGTCGCACCTAAAAAAACGCCTGAATCAGGTACGCCCGCTGGCGCTCCCGCCAGGCTGCCGTTCCCCGGCGTCGCCGCTGCCGTTGAAGACAGACGTGTTTGCGGTCTACTCACGCTCAATATTTCTAAACGCGCCACTCTCTTCAACAGGCGCTTCAATGACCCTCGAGTTGCTGTTGCAACAGGTAAGCGACTGGGAATTTTCCAAATCGAGCGCGACGCTTTGCAAACATGTGCAGAAACACAAGAACGTGTCGTCCAGAAATTTGTCGCCTGCATTCAGAAGTCAGAATTTGGGCTGCCCACCGGTTTGTTTATTTGCTTAAGGTGGACAGGGGCCGGTGCTTTGAGGGTTCGCCGATCGACCGGCGGGAGCTCAAAGCCGAGGCGATTAGGTGAGGAACTGGAAACGATTCACGGTTTAGGTGGGGAAAGGGAAGAGGATTAGCGCCTGGGTAAAATTTTTTGGGTTTGAGGATCTCAATAAGGCTACTGAGAGCTACTTGGACATGATTGTAAGAAATGTTGTGTTTGGGTTGACATGACAGGATGGGTAGGAGAAGAAGCTTATCTCTGTCTGAAAGTTGTTGCTTTTGTTTGCTTAGTAGTAATTGTTTTAGTAGTGATTGGATTTTGCAGGTTTGCAAAAAGTGCAGAGATCAATAAAAAAGCTGAAATGATAGGCAAAAGTCGTAAAATCCCTTTTTGACCACTTTGATATGTAACCAGCCAGTACAAGTTTTGCTGCAGACAGGTTTTGCCGGATGCACTTGAGACAGTCCTTTCATGGGTCACTTCAAAATGCAACTCTTTTGTGGTTAGCCCTACAAGGTGGATTTTAATAACCACAGCCCAAATGAGAGTTAAGAAAACTGCTTATGAAACGTTTCAAAGCTCCAAATTATCTTAAAATCTGAGGAGAAAACTGGTGAGCTGAGAGAGACCATACGCTAACCATCAAACCGTGAAACTAGGTTAAAATATGCCAGCTAAACAAGAAACGTTTTGCAGCTCAAAACATCCCAAAATCTGACCAGCGCAACCTGCAACGCTGTAACCCTAAACGCTTGTCGCTGTTTCAAACCTTTTTGAAGTAAACATAGACTAATTAATTTTTCGGTCGACCAGCGATGCATGTAAACCATTCCCACCCTGACATGAGTACGCATGACAGCTGAGAGCACCTTAGGAACCCACTGACTCCCAAAAGGTCAGCAACAAACGAAGACAGGTTTTAAGCGAAGAGATTCATTCAAGCAAAAACTCAGGAGATGAAACCAATAAAGGAGTTCATGACATTCATGACAACTTCTAATCATAATGGTCAAGGTTTTTTGGGTTGTGAAACGTTTCAGAGCTTAAATTTACCCTAAAAATTTTAAAATTGGTAGAACGCACTCTGCACGTTAACAACGTTCTAACTTTAAACTCTTATATTGCTGTTTTAAACAAAATGTTTGAATTTTTTGGTTTTAAAAGTTGCCTTTTTTAGTTTTTACATTGCAGACAACTTTTTTGTCTCTACGTGACCAGACGTACGTCTTAAAAATTAAGCTCAGTTAAGCCATATTTCCTCATCCAAAAACGTCTTTTTCGTTTAACACGAATAAGCAAACATCGAAAGAATGTCACATTCTAGTATTTATCGTCCGTTTTTGCTTTTTTTCCTCTTTCCACCTTATCATCGCTGCGCAGCTCTCTAATCCCCACTCAGGTCCCTCAGCCTGCACTGCTCGGTCCCATCGGTTTCCTGAGAGTAGTGGACCCTCGCTGAACTCCTCCCTCGTTTGACAGTCAGTCGCTGGCTTGCGTCGAGGAGGACAATCAAGTCCGCGCGGCCACCGTTCGCTTTGGTCTCCCTTGGGCACTTATCGAGAGTTGTCATTGTTGTTGACACATCTCGGCCCAGACCCTCTTCTTCTTCTCCCTCCATCTGCTACGCCAGTCCTCCCCCGGCTGTCAAACGGTGCTTCGCGCACCGCATGACGGCATGAGCCAACTGGTCACCATTGCCTGACCACAATCGTTCGGCTAGAATTGTTTGATTTGAGTGTTGCAACCGTAGCAGCAGCCCCTGTGTGGTGGTGTTCCTCTTCCCAGATTATTCTATCCGCAAAGCATCCTGTACAATTGAATGCTGCAGAGTCAACGCGTGAGCCGTTCGGGCTTGGTCCACGGAAGCTCACTTCTGACGACCGCCGACCCCAACGGTTTCGACATGAATCGGCAAGGAGAGGTCCCTAGTGATGTATGGTACGATATGGAACGCTTTCAAATGGTTGGTTTTGTTATTTGTTTTTTTGTATTAGCTTTCACTATGAACATCATTCACAACTATCAAAAATTCATTCCAGAATTCAATAGAAAATAGTTAATTTAGGGTCCAAAGGGTTTATTTTGCTCTCTACTCCTATAAAAAAGTTTTTAATGACTAAACAGGCGTGAGTCTATTTCCATAAGCGGGTTTATTTCTACCAGGATTGCTCCTAAGCTCAACCGCTCTGTAGTGGACGGCTGCTCCAAATGACTCTACAGAAAAAAACCTAGACCAGACAGGGGAATGAAGGCATGTCTGAAAATTGCGTAGCGGAGTCACTTCAAGCTCACTCGCCGGGAACGACCGGTCGATTTTGCTAACAAATCACGTGAAACCGACCGGTGGTTCCGCGATTTCCAGACATGCCTCCATTCCCCTGTCTGGTCTAGGTTTTTTTTGGGCCACCCTGTACATGTTCTGTCCAACTGTCCAAACAGACGACATTGCTGTTTCAGACATGACCTCGTTTCGTTCCAGACATGACCGGGATTCTGCGAGTCATTCAGCCTGTGAGCGGTCGATAAAATAGGTTCGTCATGAAAAGTGTTTTTGGTGGTGTTTGTTTACCAACGCTCAGTAGAAACACGGATGCCACAATAGATGAGGAAGCAAAACATATGCTGCTCAAAAGTTCCGGAAACAGAGACGCAAAAACTATACTTCAGTTAATGACTGATAAACCGGTTCGATTGACCGCTCACAGGCTGAAGGACCGTCCGAAACCCGACTATGTCTGAAACGGCGACGTTTGTCTGTTCGGACAAAACACGAACAGGGTAACCCGAAAAAAGGATTGGCCAGACAGCTCCGGCTCTACGCTCACTACCAGACGGAGCGGAGTCATTTCGAACTTAATCGCAAGGAACGACCGGTCGGTTTTACTAACAAATAACGTAAAACCGACCGGTTGTCTGCTCCGGGCACCCTCGAAATAGGGCTTTTCTGTCTGGCCCGAGTCATTTGGAGAAGCCGTCCACTAAAGAGCGGTTGCGCTTAGGAGCAACTTTGCGCATGCGTTTTCCTTGGATTTTTGATGCGTCAGCAAAAAATATTCTGTCAACCGTTTTCCTAGCGCAAGGCCAATTCACCTGCCATATTTCAGATTCTAGCTTGTAGGACACTTTTGGAGGTTCCCTTGTTTGTAACATTTTGTTTTCATATATTTGATCTTTTTGAAATAACCGATTTCATCATTCCTGACCCATCAACTTCGTCTCACTGACCGTTCTCTCCTTTGTTTGTTTTTGCTGCGCTCTTTCGTTTTAAGATTTAGAAATCCATAACCACTCAATCACCACTTTAAAATCTCCAAAAACTTATCACCACCAAATCTGCTGCACACATATAGTTAGTTTACCCAGCCTAAAAGCGTCCTCACCTTGCAACGTACCTCCGACAAAAGCCGCACGTTCTCTGCGCCCGTATCACTAGAAGGGTCTGTTTACCGTGTAATCGAACACTTAGCGCGCTTTCCCTCGCTTTGTGAGGCACGTGGCGACGAAAAAACGACCTTGAGAGAGAAGAAAACTGGTCAGCTGAGAGAGACCCTAACGCTAACCATCAAACCGTAAAACTAACATTCAAATATGCCAGCGCATAAGCTGCACTAAGCAGGAAACATTTCACAGTTCAAAACATTTCAAAATCTGACCAGCACAGCCTGCATGCTAATAGCGCTCTAACCCTACGCTTATGTCGCTGTTTTGAACGTTTTTTGTAGCCAGTATTGAAGGGAACACAGACTAATTAATTGTTCAATCGACCGATGATGCATGTAAACCATTCCCACCCTGACATGACAGCTGTACGCATGACAGCTGAGAGCACCTTAGGAACCCACTGACTCCCAAAAGGTCAGCAACGAATGAAGACAGGTTTTAAGCGAACAGATTCATTCAAGCAAAAACTCAGGAGATGAAACCAATAACGGTGTTGTTTAGGAATCCTTGACGACGGAAGGATGGAGAAAGTGACACGTAGAATGGGTGGTCGACAATTAATTGGGGGCAGGGATTGGTGATTGATGAGGGATGAACAAATTTTTGAAGATCAAAATTAGCAAAAAAGCTTTTTTTAAAAAATTGAGTTGACAGGTTTTCTTCAAGAGTCGACGTGTAGAATGATGCTCTAAAACATAGAAATTGGCTTGTGAAACGTTTCACAACACACAGTAAAATGAAATTGCTCGATTGTAACCCATTTTTTCAATTTTTAGGACCACATTGCAGAAGTACTCTCAAAACTCTCCTCCAACCACCTCGACGATGAGATTTGGGGCAAAGTCATGGTTATGGAACGAGCTCGTCGAGTGGCCAAAGCCTATCTTCGAAAAACGACTTTGATAGTGGATGGAAGCGATGAGGAATTCGACGGAAGAACGCTAGGATTCAACCACTTTCCGAATTCTATGAGAGATGATCATACTTTAGAGATTAAGAGCAAGATTGGCGACGTAAGTATTCAACTTTCAAGCTACATTTGTCATTTTTTCACCCGTTTCCAGCCATTTTTTGTCCTTCTGTCCTCTGCCCCTCACCTTTCTCTAGCCACTGTTTGTATGCCATAGCACTGCGATGGTCACTTGAGTCTCTCGAGAGACCGTCTCCGAAAGAGTTCAGGTGGCCCTCTCGAGAAATGTCAATTGGGAGATTAAGAAGAAAAGATTTGCTAAGACTGTATCAACACCCTTCATTTGCAGGGAGTGATCATTAAGATGGATTATCAAGGAAACATCAAGGCGATGGCGAGAGGCGCGACGCCAATTTTCGTGCAGGGATGGAAAGATACGAAGAATACGTGTATGAGTCAGCGGCTGATCCGGCTGCAAGGGAGGCTGAAGACGAATGGCGGTGGAACTGAGGATGAACAAGTTCTTAAGGCAAGTCTGACAGTGTGACAGTTTGAAAATACTCTAAGTGGGAAAGCCGGGTTTTATGAAAACGTGGAGAATATATAGACAAGTTGGGACTAATCAAGAACAGGAATAGAATTCCAGGAGAGGGGAAGAAATTAGAGAAAAGGGGAAGAGTGTATTATCATAATCAGCGAGTATCAAATATGAAAGGGGAAGGTGGTGAAATTGACATGTGCAACGTTTTATAGCTATTAAACAAGATTGAAAATGGCTACATTTGACAGTTGGATGAAAAAGATGATTATTTCTCAACACTGCAAGCGTTGTGCCTAGCAGCATTTATATTTGACTAAGAATGCCACAGGTCTCCAGCTCACATCTACAAAAAACACTAAAAACAGCTTGTGAAACGTTTCTTAACAGGTCAAAGTGACGTATTTTTCAGCATCCGCAACAGTGAAATAAAAATGTCTAACGAAACGTAAATTTTTAGATCTTCGACATGAGAAGATTCAAAGCACACGTTGAGAGCGACAGCGTCAATTTCAAGACCGATGCAAAGCACCTTCTAATGAAAACCTGCGTCCGCGTAGCGCTGGTCAAAGATGGCGGTGGCACGGATCTAATGAAAACGCCTTGCTGGTTTATGATCGTTAACCTTGTGGCTTTGGACATGCTTGTGGCCAAGATGCCTCAGCTAACAACGGCTGGAGCTCTGGCTTCACTGTATGGAGGAGTGGACAAGGTCCCACGTTTCACAAATCCGACCTCAGTGCTTCAGCCAGGAAGCGATATCTATACGAATCCTGCTGCTTTGACGCAGATTATTGCTGCTGCAGTGCAGCAGGCTAGCAATCAGTACGTGTCTGACTCTTAAAATCCTCCTATAAAGCTTATTTCAGGTCAACCAAGCCCCAACCCCGGATCGACGTTGAACAACTCACAAAAATTGCTAATTCCCTAAACGTCCAACAACCTACATCTCAAGCTAACAGAAAAACCAGACGAAGCAGGACGTTCAGTGACTCAGATGATAGCCCAGAATCATCCACAGATCTCCGAAGCCGAGGCAGAAGCGTGTGCACTATGTCTTCGGCAGCTTCCTCTAGCGGAGTCAGTGGATTCAGCTCTCATAGAAGGGAGAAACCCAGGAATAGGGCAAATTTTGAAAAGTCGATTGACGCGATTTATAGACTGAAGGAGGCCGAAAGTGAGGAAGAGAAAAGCGAGGCGAAATGTGAGTTTACAGCCAAAACCTCTTAATTTTTCCCCTTTTCTAGGACTCCAAATACGCCATAGGACCTCGCCGACCTCGTCTTTCCAACGACGTCTTCATGCGTCAAAACAGCGCCGAATCTAAGCCTTCCCACACGAAACAACCGTCAGCCACATCCGACTACGACAGCAACAAAGAACTCGACTCCGGCTCCTGGAGCTCCAACACACGCTCCGCTTTATCCAGCAATTCACAATCCAACGTTGGACATCGAGCGTTCCTACAGCCCTTCCCTACACTCGGACAACGACGACCATCAAAAATGGTCTCAAAAGACTCGTCCACAGAAACTCAAACCCAGCGTTATTCAGGTCAACAACAGCGATGATGGTAGGTCTAATTTTTGAATCTTCCCTTAGCAAAAACCTCTTGCGACAATTCCTAATTGCTTCGCTTTATTGCTTAGCCGCTTCACGTTTCTTCGCGGTCCAAAAACGCTTCAGCCAGCAGCAGCAGCCTAAAACTCCCTTAGACCATCGATCAAACAGTCAGACACTTCCTCATCCAAGAAGACTTTCTCAGCAGCCTGTTGCGGTCAGTTGCGGTACGCTGGTTTCAGTTTCACGACGAGCCGGTTCTCGTCCAGTTAGACAGTATTCTATAAATTCGGATTACGGTACGCTTGCTGCTTGCGTTTAGAGTGCGCTAACATGTGTGTTGTGAGGGCCTAACTGCTTTCGAATTTTTAGGCTTTTGGGTCTGAGGCCCGTTGAAGCCTAAGAATAAGCAAAGACTTGCTGAGATAAAGGTAAAGCGAGTGCAGTTTGCTGTGTTTTACAATTATCTATACGGTGGCTTACGGTATTCTATTCTTTCTTTGTTTCAGAGGAGAACGCCGTCGTGATTGCGAAGTAAGTTTTACCTCTTCCTTTCCTTTCCTCGCCTTTCAAGGTCAAAGTCTGCTTTGTTCTAGAAAGCTGTTTTGGCCTGCATGCACATTTCCAGTCTTATCCTACACATGTAAATAATTTTTTGAAGCACATGACTAAATGATGGAGATGGACACTTAAATCTAAAAGTTAAACCCTTAAAATCATAAAAAAGCTTAGCCTGCGGGTAAGCCTAAGCTGAGCCTAAGGATAAGCCTAAGCTAAGCTTAAGGACAAGCTTAAGCTAAAAGCCTAGTACGTCTAAGCTCAACATAAGCCTAAGCCCGTTTTTGAAAGAATCAAAATTTGAACAAAAAAATTTGAGGCTTTTTTGGCTCAAATATGACCATCGCCGCACTTAACTCCAAAACCCTCATCCCACTCTAGCACATCTTTCCATACACATTATCACCAAAAATAATGCTTTAATTTTTGTAGTCTTGATGGAGACTCAATTTCGCGGAACGTACAGGTTTGTTCAAGAGCTTGGAATGCGACTGCGGTTTTTTGAGATGTTGTTTTGGAAATAATACACGTGCATGAAGGTTTTTTGGTCTTTGCATGAATTTGGAGATTAGCACGAGAGCACGTTGGTTGCTTACAGCATGACCACGGCATAAATTGGATTTTAGCACTTTGCATGGATTTTTATTGGTTTTGAAAATAACAAAATTGCTCTTAGGAGATCACCTACGCCAACCTCCCAATCAAGGGCACCAGCTGGACAACAAATCAGTTCCCAGAGCCTCGAACGAACCACCTCGACTACGACGCCAGAACCCAGTTTCCCCCCGTCGAGGGGTTCCGAAATCAGTCCCATCTACAGTCCCCCTACAGTACACAGCAGCAGCGAACAACTCAGAGCCGATTTACCAGTCTCCCGAGGCACTGCAACTCTATCCAGGGAGCTATTCAGAGGGAACCACCTTCAGGCTCAAAAGACTCCACATCGAGCCTACAGTACCTTCCAGTCGAACCGACGAGCCGTCCTCCCAGGCCACCTTCCATCCACGCAGAGCCACCCAGGCCCCGAAGGCATCTTTCCGGGACAAGGGATGTTCCATCGGACGACAGCTGCGAAATCTATGGAGCAGCTGGACTCTTCGGCCCTCCTACAACCCGGATCAATCCGCAGGTCACAGGGGAACGAGAGCTTCGTGGTTCGGCGGCTTCTGCAAGCGTCCCAAGTGCCACAACATCAATCAGGAGCCGCAGCGCAGCTGCTCACCTCGGAACTCAAACACGTGCTACGGCAACGTCGACAGGCAGCTGCCGGCGGTTCCTGCCGAAGTCCACCGGCGACCTTCGCGGACGGCACCCCCATCCGACTCCGTCGCGGCCCATGGGACCATCTACTCGCGCCCCAGTCGCAGGGCCTCTTCAGGTAAGCTACAGTATTCCTAACAACCTTTAAAAGACGGTTTCTAGGTCACCTCCATCAGTGGACTCTACCAAAACCCAGCCAACCTCCACTGTGGCAACGTGCACCCCCTCTTCATCCCGCTCACCCCCAGCACCCAAGACGCCTTCGAAGAACGTCCGCGGGTCCCAACGACTTCCTGGACACTCCGGAGTGGGCCCAGAGGGCTGCGACGCTGCAACGATGTTGAGTTCTACGGAGGATTCCACGATGTGGCTCCTCGCCAAGTCGCTGCGCGACCGTCCAACGCCGAAGAACTGCTGATGTATTAAGCGGCCACTCGAATTTCATTTTTTTTTGTACATTTTGATGAGAGCCTTTTCCTGTCTTTAAGGGTACTGTAGCCGTAAGTGCTCTTTGCTCAAATTTGTTCAACTTCTAATGCTATTATGCGATTGAATCAAGACATTATAACGTATTGACTTTGAAATTTGTAGATTTTCACTTATTTGTAAGTTATTGGTATAAATGACTTCTTCTACGTTATCCGAATGCCTATTATCTCAAAATTTTAGAATACGAACTTGCGACTTTTCCAAGTAGAGGGATTCGATTTGGTTTCGACTATAGGTCGATCGCGTTAGGCCAGATTTCCAGTTCATACCAGCCACGAAGAGCCACTTGGCATTTATTCAACATAAACAATTTAAAGGGACAGAGACATCGCATTTTTCGTCGTTTTTTGAATGCATGGATCGCGTTCATTTTTGGTGCAAGGAGTTTTCAAAGACGCTCATTACGATTCTGGCGTCAAAATGACGAGAAACAGCTTCAGGACTGCGCAATATAGCAAAGTTCAAATAAAGCAAAAAAGAAGGATGAAAACGGAGTAATGTGACCTTTGGTCGAATTTTGTGTGTTCCTCGCGTTGTGGGGACGTGTTCCATCAGAAATCCACTCAAAGTCCCACAAGAAACTTTACAATCGCAAAGAAAAAACGACAATTTTGACCGCCGAAAAATTGCAAACTAGATTCTATCATAGCCGACCGCGATTGTACAGGGCAGTAGCGTCAGGAACACTGAAAAACTGGCAAAATTCTTTTTTTTCCTTATCCGAACTTTGCCATATTGCGCAGTCCTGAAGCCTTTTCTTGCCATTCTGACGCCAGAATCGTGATCAGCACTTTTGAAAACCTTCCTTTTGAAAACTTTTGAAAACCTTAAGGATTTTTCGGGTTATTTTTGGGGCTCAAACCTTAAATGCTGCAAGGCTTGAACGGTGACAATCTAATGATACGTGATCGTGGACCGAAAAATGACTGATTTTTATTTTTCGTTTGAATTTTATTTGTTTTTTCAATATTTATTTTATGTTTTGCCAATTTTTACTGGCATTAAACCCCCGTAATGGCCCTCCCAGACCGAAAACATAAACGTTATCGATTACCGGTCGCCTTATCAAAAAAGGAAGCCGATAAAAGAAGCCGGAATTCATCAAAACACTCAAACTACCCCGGCTCGCTTTCATTTACCCAGACAGCCCATGTCCATGTCGGTCTGTCTCTGGGTCTTCTTGTTATTGGTTCTTATCTCTCAAGTATCTGCTGAAGGAAATGTCCTCGGCGGAGGTATGCACGCTTCTAGGAGCCATTTGGCTAGCATGATGCCTGTAGCCGTCAGGTACAATGGCTTTTGCTGACTTTTGAAGAAATCGATTTTAGGTTGTCAAAGGAGGACCTGTCAGTACATTTCCTTGAGTCCTTTTCCGGCGAGGAATTTTCATTTCCACCTAATATTACGGCCCATAGATTTAAGACTCCTGCTAATCCTGTCCACGCTAAACAGTTGACCACGGCTGGGTGGAGGAGGACGTTCCTGAGGTCATTTATGAGCTAATGAAGATTGGAGATGACGCTTTTTTAAATATGCAGAACCTTCATCCTAGAAAGGTGGGTGATGATAGAGGCTCGAGCAGCTTGAGCTTTTGAATAAGCCAATTTTAGATCGAGACCCTCTTGTCCACAAACTGGTCCCTCACAATTGTTGACGAGCTTTTTGGCACTTCTATGTATGGCCTGGCTGCTTATCATCATGACAGATTCAAGACACCCTACATTATCCACAGCACGACGACGCTTATCCACGTATTTGCCTGGAATATGGGTTTAGGTAAGCTTTATATTTGATCCACATTCATCTTAAAATAATTTTAGGTCGTTCCCTAATCCATCGTCCTTCATTCTGGTTCCCCTATAACGACAACGTCCGCTTCGACGTGACCAAATTCAGGCAAAGGCTGAGAGCTGTCACAAATGCTCTAATCGTGGCCGGGTCTATGAATTTCCTGACTCAAAATTTTGATATCAAGGGAATTCGTCAAATTGGAGTTGAGGATTTCTCGTTTTTTAACTCTTGGAATCAACAAGCTTATAATTTCCATGACGATTTGATGCATTTCTCGTTCCCTGCACCAAGTGAGCCACATATGACCAGAACGTTAAACCTAAGAATGTGATTTCAGTCTCTAACGAAGTCAAACATGTAGGAAGACACTGTGTAAATGCTAAGAAACTGGCTCCAGAATTCCTAGATTTCGTGGAAGATCCAGCTTCTAAGGGAACCATTTTCATCGCTTTTGGGACAAATGTGTACTGGGAGTTTGCTCCTGAGCATATCTTGGACGCGTTTTTTGATGCTGTAACTGAGCTGAAGGATTACAGGTGAGCTGTAACTCGTTTTCTACATTTTCACCACTTTTTCCAGAGTGGTGTTTTCCTACAACGGCTTAAAGCCAAACCGAACTATTGGAAGCCACGTGAAGCTTGTCTCCTGGTCTCCTCAAGTCGAAATTCTTAGCCACAAATTTACAAGACTTTTCATCACCCACGGAGGTCTTAAAAGCCTAAGAGAAGCCATTTGTACAGCTGTCCCTCTGATTATCCTTCCCATGGCTGCAGAACAGACCCATAATGGAGCAGCAGTCTTGGAGATGGGAATTGCTCATGTGCTGAGCAAGTTTACGATATCGAAGAAGAAGCTGTTTGGATCGATTATGGAAATTTTGGGTAACTCTATTTTTTCGATATTTGAAGGAAGGGCTAAAACGGTCATTCTGGGTCTCAGACCAAGAAGTATTAAGATCACATAAAGTGAGAGGGTCGGCTTCTTGCAAGACAGACCAAAAACACATAAAACCGACATCAAAGAGATTGATTGCAGAAACAAGGGTTGCGTTATGTTAAGGTCTAGTTGAGCCTGATTGCCTCCCTTTTCAGAAAACCCCTCGTACAAATCCACTTCCCTTAAAATCCAACGCCAATTCCTGGATCTTCCAATCCCAGCCTTGGACAAAGCCGCCTTCTACGCGAACCGCGCCATCCGCTTAAAAGACCGGCCGACCACTTTCAAGATTGAGGGATCAAAGCTCTCCTGGTCCGACACTCTCTACCTACCCCTGATATCTTGCTTTCTGTTTGTGGCTGGCGTTCTGAGCCAATAAAGTGTCAAAGACGGAAAGGATGCGATAAGATAAGACAGGTCTCGGTTGACTAAACGAAGGTTGACGGTGGATTGTTGCATCGGTCAGCGATGTACTGTTCGATTGCTGCTGTTCTATTGCTGCTAGGACTCCTTATTTTGCCTACAAATGCAGGCAAAATTCTGTTCCATGGAATGCATCATTCTAAAAGTCACATTGGCAGCATGTTGCCTTTGGCCAATAAGTGAGTTCTTAGACATGTAATTTGCTTAAAGCTTGAAACTTTAGGCTTGTAGCTCGAGGCCACGACGTGCACTTTTTGGAAACGTCTTACTATTCTAACCCATTCAAATTTCCAGCTGGGATTACAAATCACTTTGTGACGCTACCTAACGACGGTAGCTTCGAGAAGCAGTTCTTGAAAGGAATGTGGACGATGACCCTGCAGCCTCACATGATAGCTGCTCTATTTGTCGCTGGAGATCAAGCTTTTGCTGAGACTTATGATGAGCATTATGACGCGGTGAGTATTACACGCTAGAATAACCACTTTTGAATCTCGTTTTTTGAACTCTAGATTCGACCACTCCTAAACATCACTTGGGACATGGTAGTCGCTGACGAGCTCTTCAGCATGGGCGCCTACGCTCTGTCCCAATACCACTATGAGCAAAAACAGACGCCGATGGTAATTCTTAGCACAAGCTGCATTCTGCAGCCTTTCACTTGGATTCAAGCCTTAGGTATGCTACCACTTCATTTCGTCCTAGCTAAGATCGATTTACAGGCCGGCCTGCCTACAGCAGACCCTCGATGTGGTTCCCTTACGGAGAGAATCTTTACTACGAGGTTGATCAAATTGGGATGCGTGGAAAAGCAGCTCTTGATGAGTTTATCTCTGGAGTGGCCATTTTCTACGAAATGGAAAACTTCCATCTTGAAAGCTTCAACCGTCTTGGATTGAAGGAATTCAATTCACAAAGTCTGGAATCGAGCGTCGTTCAATTTGCACGAGGACACTATGCCAATGACTTTCCCAGCTGCAGGTTGGTCCTATCAGCGCAAAAAGATAAAATTTGGGTTTTAGTATCCTCAGATGTGGTTAACATCGGCTTCCACTGCAAACCTTCAAAAGAGCTCTCACCAGAGTGGAAGGAATTCGTGGAAGATCCCAAGTCAAAAGGAACCATTTTGATCGCTTTTGGAACACACGTGGTCTGGGAATATGCGCCTAAGACGGTTTTGGACGCATTCTTTGGAACGATGGAGAAGTTGACTGATTACAGGTAAGCTGTTCCAAAATTGAAAATACGTTTTAGGCTTCAGTCTTTAAATGGCTGTAGTAGCACGTATGAAATAGCTGAAAGTTGTCGTAAAATGTCTTACAACATCAAGTCATCCTGATATTTGAACTAGTCATAAGACACTCAAAAAACCTCTCCAACGTTTTGTAGCTATTGTAGAGTTCTTTGATGCACGTGAAGCTTACTATGAAACGTTTCACAGGCTTGAAGAACAGTTTAAAACGGTGTTGAAGCTTAAAGCAACAATTGAACGCTTCAAATCAGTTTGAAAACTATGTAAAAACGAAAACTGTGCCAATGTGGCCGCAACAACCAAATTCTGACCACATTGAGCCTCTAGCCTCCGCAAGCCTGTTTTTTAGGCTTTTTTGAACTTTTTTGCTAACTTTTTTTGGAATTTAAAGCCTAATTCTCATATTCCTGTTTCAGGGTCGTATTCACCTTCAACGGCAAAACCATCCCTCAAAACCTTCCGCCCCATATCAAAGTGGTCTCTTGGTGTCCTCAACAGGAACTTCTCTCCCACAGCAAAACCGTTCTCTTTATCAGCCACGGAGGCGCCAAAAGCCTCAAAGAAGCCATCTGCACAGCCACGCCCGTCATCTACATGCCTCTCTTCGCTGAACAGTCTACCAACGCAGTCTCTGCGCTGCATCTTGGTTTTGCTCAAGTCGTGGACAAACGTCATCTCTCAAAAAATCGACTGACCGATATCGTTCTCGAAATCCTACAAAACCCAAAATTTAGGAACAGGGCACAGAAAGTGAGCGAGATGTATAAGGATAGAATTATGGAAGCGTCCGAGGAGGGAGCGTTTTGGGTCGAGAGGACTCAAGTATGGAACTGAAAGGAAGCCGACGTTTAGGAGGACTGGAGCAGATCTGACCTGGGCTGAAAGTCTGTTTGTTCCTTATGTTCTTATCCTTGGTGTAGTGTGGTCTGTTTTGAGTGTTTGACTAATTTATTGCGTTTATCATAAACGTCTGATCGCCAGAAGCGTTATGAAACGTTACGTTTCACAACCTTTGGAAATGTTACAACACTTAGAACGTTTCACAAAGTCAAAGATTCCATCGATCGATTCCACCTTTCTAAAACTAAAAACTAGCCATTAAATTACTTGACTTCTACTGAAAAAAGCCATAATTCCAATCAGGAAGCCGAAAGAAGCTAGGTACAAAGCTGATCGACCTTTCATGTATGGTTTTATATATTTTTGTGGGTCAATTTTATTAAATAAACACTGGAATATTGAAATTGTGACATTTTCACGTGTCCATGTAATGTCTACCATAGAACATAGTTGAAGTTAGGAGCTTGAGCCTCGAAAAAGTCGCAAAAGACAGCGGATCGGCAAAAAATGGCTAAAAACAGTAAACATGTTTGACGTTTGCGATCGACTCATTCGGCTACTTTTCTTGGTTGTAAATGTGGTTGGAGTCACCAAACAAAACTAAGCGGACCACATACATATTGTAGCCACGTCACAGGACAACCGATTATTGCCCTTTACAAATTGCCTTAATTTAAATTTAGCAACTTCACAAAAAAACAGACAACCTGATCCACGAGTAGATGTTTATGAACGACAGCGGGTTAGAGAAACAATTGTAAAAGACGAAAAAAAGACGAAATATTTAATTTTTACTTGCAACTTGAACAATTTGATGAAGGCGTACCAGAGAAAGTAGGAGTACCGTTTGATATCGTAGTCACCTGAAATGCCAATATTGAATTGAATGCAACAGAACAAATTACCGTAAACTGCCGTCGCCATTCTTGTCTTTCTAGGGATTTTTAAGTCGTCAGAAACCAGAAGTGCTGGCTGCACTGCGTCAGTCCAATCAAAATTCTTTGAAAGCTAAAAATATTTTAAAATCTTAACAAAAATTGATTAGCAACAATTACCTGGATCACCGCGACGTCGTTGTGCAGGTAGACAGGATGAAAGTCAGGGTGAATGACCATCTGATCGGGAGTAAAGTCGCGGTGCTGCACTGTAGGCTGTGCGGTAGCCATTTTTTCGACTAATCCGGCGTAGATTATCCCTTTGAGAATCGTACCCTTACCACAGTGTGCCGCAGTTGTCACACGGTTCGCAGTGAGTAAACACCACCGCATTCAGTCTTCACCTTTTGGCCAGTCGCATTAACTTTCAAAAATCGGACCCAAGCGCTATACGGGAACTGCCCCACTCGTGCTTTCTCTCCATGGAATACCTTAAAAACACGACTTCATATTTACATATTTTAGACACTTACCGTGATAGGTTTGAGGCTGTCTTCAATGTGAGGACCGAACGCTAAGCTAACCAATAGTTGAGGAGCTAAGAGGTAAACGCACAGACCGCCTATTCCGAAAAGCATAGCGACAACTCTTTCAAAAAAAGAGGTTAAACAATAATTAAGTTTGTGTAATTTGTGTAATGTAATGTCGGGGATCGCCCCTCAAGATTATTACAACACGCTTATCAGTCTCAGCTATGCAATAGGGATGTAGGACAATAGAACCAAGACCTCTGGACAACTATTTACCTGCGCACGTTTCAAGACAATTCTCACGGGCACACTGTGACCGGGCTAGCCACGAGGCTTCGCCCTCCTAAGCTTATATCACCTTCCTTCTTCTGGGCGTGTGCTCGGCCTTGGGCGGGTGGTTTAAAGCGGTGGCGCCGGGCAGCTTCCTCTCGGCTCTGTCCTTGACAGCTTCGTTCTCGTCTTCGACATCTCTCGCCGGACGTGCATCTCGGACTTCTCGGGCCTGGAAATAGAAACATATGAATCAGATGGAATGCTATGTTATGTCCCCGCTGGCTCCCCTCATAAACATCAGCGATCTTTCGTAATCCTGTACAAGCTTGAAACTTAACCTTTGCATTCTTAGCCTTTTAAGCCAAGTGACCTCATGCAGGTCACTACAGCGTTTCATTACTAGTTTTTGCTGAATTTGTGTCTCAAAATATTAAGACTGTCGCACATTAAAAACGGCCCGAAAGTAAGGGATGGTAAATGTTTGGAAACGCGTCCAAACGCCATATGAAGGGCATAGTTATCGTTCAAAGGTCTGAAAGGAATCTTACATTAAAAAACGGAATGATTGACAGCAGCGCTGAATGATAGCAGAGATAACAGTTTTCACTGACGGCCCTCAGAGGAAAGGGTAAAGCTTTGAACTGTTTAGCGGCTTAAATTAGATGGGAAGATAAAGGATAATTTTTGTACGTAGGACTTACTTTCAAAGGGCACTTTCAAGTGTGTTCTTTACAGTGTTAAAATTTTGAGCTCACTGAATGCGTTATAATCTCATTTGTCGACATGATTTCAGCTTTCTAGATCGCAACTCAAAACGAACGTATCAAACCCCACTTTTTGAGTTCACTGAAACTTCGCTCTCCAAAGAACCGTAAATACCGTCTATGTTCCCTCTCCCTGTCGCTTCACAGATCGGTTTGCAATTATATCAACCAGTTAGAGACCGAGATAAGAGATGTTACTTTGGTCGCGTAATTTTTCCTTTCTAATCGCTATGTTTTTATTACTTTTAATAAAAGCCACATGCGCTAAAAATGTGCTTTTTTTGCTTTATAAGGGATTCAGTAAGTGTTTTGACCGCGAAATGCTTTTTAGTCCATTCATTCTCAAAGGTGTACTTCCTCATGTACTTCCTTGGATATTGGCATTTCTGAAAGATAGTCTAATCAGAATTTTTGATTTTGTGGGTTAATCAAATATTGTGAAATGTTTTCCTGTTACAGTACAGTTATAGTTACTATTTTGAAAACAGTACAGTTATAGTTACACAGTTATAAGACAATTTGTAAATTCTTAGTTTTAGGGCAATAGCGGCTTCGGCGTGACTACAGTATGTATGTAGTCCGCTTGGTTTGGTCGGTGGTTGACCACATTCACGACCAAGACAAGTACCAGAGTGAGTCGATCGCAAACCTTAAACATGTTTACTGTTTTTTTCAGCCATTTTTTTCCGTTCCGCTGCCTTTTGCGGCTTCTTCGAGGCTCCGCTCCTGGCTTCAAATGTGTCACATTGTGGACACTAGTCGCAATTTTAGTATTTTGGTGTTTATCTAATAAAACGCTTTTTTTTATTGAACGTTTTTTCGGATAACACAGAAATGACTGTCTAGTCGTTTTGGAGATGGTGACAAAGATGCCAATGTTGACGAAAGCAAGAGTTTTAATCATATGGCTTGCAAACGGTCTCCACTCATGTGATCCCGCCATAACGTTTGCTTAGTAAAGTTCATACGTTCGTTTTTCGACGTGAAAAATGATGAAATTTCTTGCTTTTGTCGACATTGCGCCATTGTGCTCTTTACGCTAGCTTTTCAAATATGATTCCATCGAACAATTCACCTTCCTAAAACTAGCTATTAAATTACTCGACCTCCTCGGAAATAAGCCGATAGTTCTTTCTCCGCTGTCCATTTGCGCCGCCATGGGGTCGTCCAAGCTGGGGCTGAAGGAGAAACGCTTAACGCTTACTGAGATTGACAATGCGCTTTTTGGAGGTGAAATTATCAGCCTAAAAATGCCTTGATTTCCCATTTTAGGAAACGACAGCGCTAGCGTGAACACCTATTTCTTGTATGTCTTGCCAGCGCTTAAGTTGCCCAGGGTTACGACTGCTGTTTTTGTTGATGTAAGCTTTCTGTCAACCTTAAAATTTTGTTCGAATTTGTAATTCCAGAAACAGTGTTCGATACAACCCGAATACGAAAAAACGGTGAATTCGGCTTATGCTGCTGACGTCAAAACAGTGGATTTTGCAATTAATGCTGATGTGGAGCGGGAGACGATTAACAAATGGATCGAGGATGCCTCTGAAGGACGAATTCAAGAAGTCATAGGCCCTGGAATGCTTGACAGCAACACAATTTTGGTGATCGTCAACTGCATTTATTTTTCAGCCAAATTTGTAAACGGTTTTACCGGAGAGAAGACGGAATTGAAGGTTTTCATTAATGAAGATGGATCTACAAAAATGGTAAGTATCTATGGAAATCCACTATCTCTTTGAAACGGTTCAAGCCTATTTGAAACGTCTCACAGCATCAGATTTCCCAGTAATGTTTTCAGGTCAACACAATGCAAGGAGAAATGAAATTTGACGAAACTTACGGATTCCCTCGCTTCCTCTCGACCCAGCATTTCCAGTATGCCGACTTTGCATTTAATTGCATGTCCGACCCAGAAAACTACCGTTTCTTCCTTGTCGTCCCGAAGCGCAATTTCTCGCTATTCAGCTATTAGACACCATCTCCAAAATGACTCCGAAGCCATTTCTGCCTTATCCGAAAAAGCGTGTGCTGTCGAGGTCCTTCACGTCACAATGCCCAAATTTCAAACGGAATTTACTTCGGATCTGAAAGCAACACTTGCTTTGTTGGGCATCAAAGCAGCTTTCACCAACGGTCAATTTCCTGGAATTACACACGATCCTGCAAAGATTGATTTTATTTTGCATAAGGTAGAATTTTGAAGTTTTAGATTTGATAAATTTTTAAATTCTAGGTGAAATTCGAAATTGACGAAGACAGCAGCAGCAGCCACAGCTATTTCAATGGTTGGATTTTCGGCCATAACTCCAAGCAGGAAGCCGAAAGAAGCTTGGATCGAAGCTGATCGACCATTTCTGTATGGTGTTATGTATAAAGATGTGCCTCTCTTTGTGGGTCAATATTATTAAATTTTGGTTTTAGCTTTGAATCTTAATTATTTAATTATTTGAACCTGTTTCTAAGACTTTTGAGGTGCTAATCTTTCATTAAGCCCATCACAAACTCAACAAACCCCAAACAACCACAAAGATTATGACAGTAGGTCCTTGCAGAGCCACAAACCAGCTCAGTTTGCACCCGCAATCTTAAAGTGAGGATTTCGTCCTTTAGACGGATGGCTCTATTAGCATAGAAAGCTCCTTCGTCCAACGCTGGTATGGGGAGGTCAGTAAACATTTGGCTGTGTTTGGCTACGGCAGCGGCGTATTTTGGTTCTTCTAAAGAGAAGTTAAGTACGAAGGTTCCAGTTGTAAGACAAAATACCTAAAACGGAGATAATAGACTTGTAGAGTTTGTCTTCAGTTAGGGTATATTTGTTTAAAGATTTGCCTATTCCAAGTTTTAGGGCCAAAGCAGCGTTGAAGGTCTGCTCGGCGAATAAGGGAAGGATGACCAAGGGGGTAGACGTGCAGATAGCTTCTTTGACGCTCAAAACAAAGACGATTAAACCCAATAACACAATAGGCTTAGGCTTACACACATTTTTAAGCCTTGGATAAGCTGGAGCCTGAACGAACTTTCAGAGCTCAAATAGACTCAATCCTAACTTCATTTTTGATCTTTAAATAGACTTCAGCTTATCCAAATGTTCAATGTGAAACGCTTCACAACTTTCAACAGCTTACCTCTTTAGACCCCCATGGGTAATATACAACTTTGTCCTCTTGTGGCTCAACAAATCCAGCTGAGGGCTCCACGAAACTATCTTAACATGTCCAGGAATGGTCTTGTTGATCTTAAGTCCATTGTAGGTAAACACGACCCTGTAATCAGCTCAGCTCACACGTCTAGCCACTGTTTTGACTTTTACCTGTAATCAGCTAATCTATCGATTGTGTTGAAGAAAGCCTTCATGATATACTCAGGGGCGAATTCCCATAAGACATTGGTTCCAAAAGCAATGTAGATGGTTCCCTTAGACATAGGGTCATCCACAAAATCCAGGAATTCCTTATTTAAGGATTTTGCCTTTTTGCAACTCTTCCCAACGGCTTTGATGTCATTGGAAATTGGCGAAGGGAAGATGAAAGTCGTAATCTCTTCAATAAAGTTGAAAGCACTTTCATTCCAGAGTTTGAAGAACGAAAATCGAGGATTCCTATGGCTTTCATGCCTTCCACGCTGTAATGTTCTGGGATCAGAACTGAGGTCACGTAGGCGTGAATTCCAGTGGTGATAGTGTGAAGCCGCATGAAGAACTTGGATACGTCGTACTTGAGGTTGCCGCCGTTGGGAAACCAGAGAGAAGGGCGGTGGAAGAGGGGTCGACCTGAAACGTTCTACAGTTGAAAAATAGAGATAATGGAGGGTTGTGAAACGTTTCTTAGTTGCTACAGCGTGGCCTAAGATGCACAGCGAATTTCAAAGTTATTATACGTTTTACAGTTTGAATACAAGTTAATGAAAAGCCTCTGAAGGACTGCGAGGTTGTATGGTTGTGAAACGTTTCACAACTTCTTTTCCTATTTTACTCCTACCCAGTCCCATCTCCCACGTATATGCGTTGATAGTACTAGTCGTGCTTTGAATAATAGTCCTATTCTTCTTCTTATGCTTCAACGCTAGTCCCATAGACGTCAATCCAAACAGCTCATCCACGACCTGAAGATCCCAGGACGCATTCAGTAAACCGCCTATCTAAAAAACCTGTTTTAACCTTATTTGATCCTTCAAGTAAAAGCTACTTTTTCAGGATAAGTCTTCATAATATCCAAAAACGTCTTATCAGCAACAGAGTAGACCTGGCTCATAACTTCTGCGTCATAAGTCCTAGTCCACATGAGGCCTAGAACCTGACGAGTGTATATTTCATCTCCAGGAAGCTTAAAGAAATGAGGAGTGATGCAGGGAGGAAAGCGGTAACTGTTAGGAAGAGTATAGGACTCAAGAAAGTGGACAGAGTGGTTCTCTTGAGTCATTCTAAAACAACCAAGCTGAATCGACTGTCTGAACCCCAAATTTAAAACTCACCTAACAGCAAAAGGCATCATGCTCCCAATATGACTCTGAGAGGCATGCATACCACCAAAAAGCACATTTCCTGCGGACACAACTTCTAATGAAAGCAATAAAAACAGGGAAGACAAGAACCGATCCATAACAAGTAACAAACGTGAAGCGTTAACGCGAATAAACGAAGACGCGGCCAAACTAGCACCTCTTATCTCGGCCTCTTACTCGCTGATATGATTGCAGACCAGACTTACAATGACCGTTAACAGGGAAGCGACAGAAAGATGTGATAGGGAGTGAGCGGTTTATGGTGCTTTGTTAATGGGTTAAATGAACGCTGAAACAGTGGGTTTTGGCCATGCTCAAAAAACCCAAATCTTCAGTATTAACATTGAACAACGTTGTTTTAGAACTAGGACTTCAGACGTTAGACCTTAAAATAGAGTTAACGCTGGAATGCATTTTTCCATTGCCCGCAGCCCAAACATAATGAGCGTCTCACTTATCTTTTACAATCAACGGCGGACAATCTCATTTTACACAACATTCCACTGTTTTGTGTGGTTTCGACATAGTTCGCCTTGTTCTAGCTTTGGCCTAAATAGCCATGGCTACTTCTACCGTCGTTCTTAACATTGATCCGGCCAGTCAGAGGATTATCGAAGAAATATTGGGTAACTCATTTAATTTCTTACTGTTTTTCAATTTAACGTTTTCAGACGCTTCTTCCAAGATAAAGTCACTCAACTCGGAAGCCAAAATCTTTGCTGAACGAAGTTACAAGACTTTCAAGAACAAATACGGAGTTGGAAAGACTAGTTACACAGAAAAGACAACTCTCACTATGCTGATTGACTACTTTCTTCTCTCGAAGAAAGCTAAAGAAGACTTCAAATAGCACTTTCTCAACATCGCCAGCTTCGAAGGTCTCTTCAAAGAATTTTTTGCTTTCAGGATTAGATCACCTTCCTACTCGTCGTTGGCGCGAAGTGGTCAAGAATCTTCTTGCTGTGATGCATGTCTTACCTTCTCTAGCGGTACAAGGATTCGCTGGTCTTTGAAATCACACAAATCACACATCTGAAAATGGTCTTTTGTTAAATTGCCGACTAAGGACGACTTTAGCGACTATCTGAACAAAGCCACTTCTCTTGAACATTTTACGATCTAGAAAAGCTCTTCAAACGTTTTGCCCCTGATTCCCGAGACCCAGGACTTTCTTGCCAATTGTATGTAATTGAGCTCAATCGCTGAGTGGCGCTGTATGGCCAACATCCTTTTCAGCAAGGACGTCCTGTCGTCGTTGGACGAGTAGTTCCTGCTTTTATCTTGTTGTGCGTCACTTGAAATAAATACGAAGCATCAATCTCAGATTAAATATCTTGATGATTTTAAGAATTTGGAACACCGTATGAAGACAACCGCCTTGCGTAGGATGACAATGCGTTTTTCAATAAAAACAACTATCTCAAAAGCCTCAGATAAAAAACGCTCTCTTTGCTCAGTCACCTGAACGCCCCCCGTAAATCAAACCACTTTTTGCCTCTTCGCTTTTGAAGTTTTTATCTCAGTTTCGCTTTCAGCCTTGACATCATGCGTGTGGCTTTTATGTGGGTTCTCTTTGCTGCGGTTTTTGCCACTTACGTCTTGAATTTGAGCACTTTTGTCGGACCATTGGAAGAGTTGTGGCATGGTAGAGCTCACTTTGCTTCGAGTTACAGTTATTTTCAATTGCAGACTTTCTCCCAGAAGAAATCGTCGCTTTTAAAGCTTCTTGTTCAACCAGGATTTCTCTGATATTAAGACTCTTTCCAATATGACTTTCGAAGACAAAGCGCAGGGAGATGACTATTTTAAGACTTACTAAGTGAAGCATGACTTAAACTTCAATGTTGAACATATCGGAAAACTCTACAGTTGAACAAAAAAGGTTCAGCATAAGCATTCTAAACAGTTTTCCTTTATTTGCTTAGGTATGTTGTGTCTTGAAAGAGCTTTTCTCACTAACAAATTTCAGTCAATAGCACGTCCGTGCGTCATTACAACGTCTTCTGTAACCACATCACAAGATTTGTTCTCTATTCAGTCGCTAAAATGCTCCGTCTGATCGTCGGCAGCGTTCTCTTGGCCTTTCTGGCTTTTTCCTACAAGCTTCCGCCGTGTATTGGTTCGGTAGCCGACCTCTTCCATAATCAGCTTGCTAAGCCTAACCTCAACTGTCTCTCATATCGTTAATAACCATTTTAAGAGTTCTTCCCCACAACCATCAAAAGCTTGGTAAAATCCTTCTCTCAAGACGACCGAGACTTTTTTCTCCGTGACTGGTCATCCATGACGTTTGAGGCCCAGAACGACGTCTTCGAAGAATAAGAACCCGTCACTCTACGACCGTTTGTTTCACTGCCGCTGGAGTCTCAGCTAGGAAGGAAAATGGCAACCAGGGCAAGGCTGAATTTAGATATATCTAAATTACTGAAATTTTGTTCATAGGCAAGCTCAAGTGAGAGGCATAAGGAGCCTTTATGAAAAGAGTTGCAGTGTCAAGACTTGGTTGTTAATCTTTTGGTCTTGGTACTATTAAGTGAACATTCGAAAGTTTACCATTGCATTTGTTTGAATTTTGAGTGGACTGTAAATGTGGAAAAATGTGTGGTGACCATCCAAAGTTTTCAAATTAGTCATTGTCTTTTGCCCACGTTTTTGCGTCAAACGGCTGCTCCCGTCGGTAAAAAAACGCAGCCTATGATTCAGCCAACATGCATTCAAGCACCGTTATCCTATTGTTATGCTCCGCTTCGCTCGCTCTTGTCTTCGCCCAGCTTGTTAGAGGTCGCCACCCTCCAGTATTCCCGAGAAGAATCTGAAAAGCCACCCTGCAAGCTGGTTATGATGAGAAATTTAAAAGCCACATCTTAAACTCACGAAAACCACTAACCACTATACGAAAACTCACGAGTCTCTTAAGACCGACTATCCAAAAACGATTCGGAGTTTTTCTGCCGCCTTTACTGAGATAGAAAGAACCAACCTTCGACATAGGACGCTGTTGCTCCAGTAATTTTTGACAAGAAGTACATCGACTCTGTAAAAGCTCACAGTTTTTATGAATTTGCTTTTTGAATCCGCTAATTAGCCTTCAATTTGGGTGTTCTAAAAATGTCTAAATTTTGGTTTTCGATTATTTGAAGAAATCTTAAACAAATGTGCCAAAAATGTGTCAAGAAACGCATTGTACTGCAAGTCGCTTTCGACACATTTCCAATAGTGAGAAGATCACAGCTAAACACATTTCAACCAACGAGATTAGCTTTTGTGTTGAACAAATTGAACCCACTCTATCCAAACATGGATCAGAACTTATTCAACCAACTACGCCCGTTTCTAGACAAGTCGAACTTGCCTCTGCAACCTCAACTTGAACCTCAACTAGATCAAGTCCTTCAAGACCTTTTGGACAAAGCTGCTAATGAACACGCGGATAAGAAGCCAAGAACGTTTTTCACGGAAGAAGAAAAATTTGTCTATGAAGCTGCCTACGATGAAGACCCGTTTTTTGCTCAGTGCCCTAAGAATCGAGCTGCTTTGGCTTTGACTTTTAGCAGGACTGAAAGGCAGATTAAAAAATGGTTTCAGAATCGGCGAGCTATTGAGAAAAAGGAGCAAGAAGAAGAGGCTGTGGGTCGAGGTTTAGAGGACAAGGTCAGGAAGGAACTTCATGATTCTTAAATTCAATTTTGCAGCCAGTGTTTTGTCATTTGTTGTCAAACCGTGTGAGTTCATGTGATAAATTGAAGCTTTGAATATGTGTTTATTTTGATGCTTTATGAAACATCAATGACATAATGGCCTCCTATGAATCGATTTGCTAATCGACATACTATTCGCATATGGTTGTAACCTAAAAAAACGCATTTTACAAAGGAAAGACAGCTCCAACTTGCTCGCTTGACTGCGATATACCTTTTTTGCTTGTTGTGGGTGACTTTTTGAATGCCATTGCAAATCTTGTAGAAAATTTTATGTGGAACGGTGCAAATTTAAAGGCAATGGTATAGTTCAACGCGCGCGCGCGTTTTCAAGCTAACGCCATACAAATTTGGGGAATTTTTGAAGCGGCGCGCGCGCACGGCCACCCACAACGACGCACAGGGGTATAGTGGCAAATATATTGGCAAAAGGATGGTATAGTCGTCAGGCGCGCACGTGAAGCGCGATTCACAATAGGAATCGGCGCTTCATTTGCCACACACGACGAATGACGCCCTTCACAAAATGCTGAAGCCCCCCTCGACCGGCTTCATCACCTGTGGAAGGCGCATTTTTTCCTGTTTAAGGGGTTTACGGTGGGGGTTTGAGGCCTGCATTCTGCGCGTGGCGCATTTTCATTGGTTACCGCTGTATTTTGACAAAGAATGGTCAAATTTCATGCAAATTTCTGCAACAAATTTGTGTTTTGCTCTCATTTTCGCTGTACTCAGTATTAGTTTCGCATTCTGAATGTCCTGAAAGCCGGAATCTCAGCAAATTTCTTGCGAAACGGCCGATTTTCGAACGTCATAAATTTCGCCGGGCGTTTCGTAGCCATCTATTTCTTGATTATCCTGGATCAGGACAGCATAGATTCGTCTATTTTGGAGTTCATTCTAAGCACAGAGAGCTGATCTTCGAATCACGAAAAGGAATTTTCATAATTTTCACGGTCGGCCGAGATATCGAGCAAAATAGGCCAAAAACAAGGTCAAAAATGGTTTTTCAGAAAAGAGAATTCTCCTAAAATGGTTTTTTCGGTGCGCCAAACAACAGGTTTTTGTGCTTTGATGCTGCATTGCAAACGTAAAACGAAAAAAACCTTGCATGTAACAAAAGTTTCAACACTGTGTATTCATTTTACTAATCGTACTCATCGGCGCGTCCGGTCATTTCGTCTAAAAACAAACTTGCATGACGGACAATTCGTATATAAGCGAATTTTCGAGTGTCGCATAAACACTAATTAGAGGGTTCAAATATTTAAAAAGCGTTTTTTTGGGAGCGTGTAGGCTCGAGACGGTCTCTTTCAAAGAGCGGGGATTGTAGACTAGGGCTGGTCTTCTGGAGCATCTTAGGCTTAGGTTTGTACATTTCCATTATGTTTTTTTGCGCCGAAGGCGCCTGGAAGTGGGTTGAGTAATTTCGAGGCGGCCTCTTTCAAACCGTGGGGATAGTAGGCTGGGGCTAACCTAGGAGGAGCATCTATGGAACGGAAGCGGAGGATTTGAGTAGTTTGTCTGTGGACCTCTAAATAATCATTTATAAGCAATTTTGCTGGCCCTTGAACGGATGGAAAAGATCTTTAGCAGTGGTCGCTTGGACACGATGTTTAGCTCGAAAGAACGCACCGATTTTGGCAACCTTGAGCTTAAAACGAGCTTACGTTCTCCCGACACATCCTTCTCCCACAAGGCTCCTTGGTCAACAGTGATATATCGAGGTTGGGGTGTTCTGTTTCATAAGCCGCCTTAGCTCAGTCGGTTAGAGCGTGGGTCTAATAAGCCCAAGGTCACAGGTTCGACCCCTGTAGGCGGCAAGTTTTTTAGTCAGGTTTTTTTCGTATTTCAGCATTTTCGCACTTCAACAACGTTTGATGAAATGTTTGTTTCAAGGCATTCGCACAAGCATTCGTACTGCTTTTGAACAAACTACTGATATTACGCAAAATCAATTTGCTAAGTAAAACGACTGTATTATGACATTTCTGTAAGCTTCCCTTTTAGAAAACTCTCGAAGCTAAGAATAAACCTAGCAAAGTCGTCTGCCAAGGACGCTATCAAGGCATAGAACATGAGCAGACTTCCCCACGTTGAAGGGTCAACGGTTGGACTTTCTGTAGAACTGGTAAAATTCTTTTCTGACGTCTTCGAGTTTTGCGTCCTGGTTAATTGGGCTAAAGAAAAAAAGCAAATTCAGACATGTCGAAATTCCAGACAAAACCAGAAAAATCAGATAATTCGAATCCAGCCAGCCGCTTTCAGACACGCGACGATGTCGCAAACAGCGGATTGAGGCACGCCTTCAGACAGAAGCTGAAAATCGTGTTTTCAGACAAATCGGTCCCAGTATCAGACGGGCTGCAAAACGAGACACGCTTGATCCCAGACAAAAAGCCCAAAATCGCACGTTCAGACCGCCCATGAATTTCGCACTTTTCCCTTCCATATAAGGCGCTTCCAGACACGTTCAATCCTAAACAAAAACCCCAAATTCGCACATTCCCATTAAAAAATCCTAAGAATTCGACCAATTTTCAAGCGAAATCAGCAGGTAGCCTTGTGTCAGCTGCAAAAAATGGCTGAAGATCATTGAAGCCGAAATTCTCCGCTTCTCCCTGGCATGAGTCGCGAAATGAGCGCCGACGGCCGCGATGACGCACCCAAGAGAGCCACTCGCTAGGGCGCTGCCCGCGTTTCCCTATTCCCATTCGCTTGTGTGTTGCGCGTCCCCCGCTCGTTTCTCTCCTCTCTTCTCCCCTCCGTGACACGTCAATTGCGTCCGGCGCTGCTCCTCTTCTTCTTTTCGACCGCCATCGAGGAGGCCGTCGTGATACTCTGTTTCACGAGGAGTTTTCCGGAGCGGCGCCGCTTCGACTTCGACAACGATCTCTTTGTGGGATGAGAGGAGAAATGGTTTGCGACGATCAATCGACGTGGGGGGAGAACTCTCCCCGAGGGATTACGTGTCTTATCTGAGTCATTTTTTCGCGCGTTTGTTTGTGCTGTTGGGAACGCCACAGAAATAAATAAGTTGACCACATAACTCTCTGGGGGTAGATTAGCTAACGCTAAGGAGGCCTAAAGGAAAGGGGCGCAAAGGGAATGGCAACATAGGGGCTCTTATCAGCAGACCCTTAAACTGACTCGCAGATTTGGATGTACACGTGGCATCGATTGTGTCAAAAAAATATGGTCAGTTCTGGTTCGCCTGCTCTTGGAGACCATTCTTAAACTCAATAACGTACTCTTGATGTTCTAGGCGAACCCGTTTTTAGAAAAAGGGCACTTTTTGTAGTCAAAAGTAGCTTAGGGTTTTTAGTTAAACGTGTTTTAAGGTCAAAAACGGCGCCAAAACCGACCGCTTTGCAACTAACCAAGCTGAAAATGACCAAAATGAGGACGTCTAAGAGATGTGTCTAAAGAGCGATTTTATACAGGTCAAGTCTATCTTGAGTTCACCCTTATTGCGACCGCTCAACTGCCAAAAGCGCAACCATAATGATCAAAACAGGCCCGTCTAGAATCGATTCCGGCCGCTTCTCAGTCAAAAGCAGGTCGTAAATGAGTGATTCCAGAATCATTAATGTCTGAATTCATTCAGCTCACCTACAATGAACTCATATAAGTCTAGACTTAATAAAATGGATTTATTATGGCCATTTCTGACGTGTGTTTTGAAGGTTGCTTTAGCACGATCACTTGTGCAAAAGTCCCCTAAGTATCTCGACCTTTGAATATGCTTGTTTTGACCATTCTAAGTGTGATTTAATAAATTAAATACCTGGCTTGAGGAAATAGTGAAGATTTAACGTTTTTGGTTTGAAATCGATAAGCTCGTTTATGGAAAGGTCTCTATTGGGTCTAATAGGCCTGTTTTGGCCATTGGCAGTGTGTGTTGATTAAAGTAGGCACATGGTTTGTAGATAAAAGTGCATATTTAACGTTTCCGGTTCAAAATCGATTTCTTCTAGGAAGGTAAACAAAACGTAGCAGGCTAGCAGGCAGCAGCTTCCATATTCTCCCAAAAAGGTCCCCCGATTTTTGTAGTTTATAGCGACGCGCAATATGATGATACGACGATCAGGAACAATAAGGGTTCCGCTCCTTAAACATTGATCTCTAGCGCAAGAGTGGCCGCTAGCGCTACTGATAGTGCACGCCACTTCTGTCATAACACAGGAAGCCCGTTCAGGAGCTCCTCTCGCCACTGCGCTGACGTCTTTTAATATTAGCTCCACTTTCCCAGGTCCGGTTCGTCCCTTTTTGCCTTTCATTAATGTTTAATTGAGTTTTAAAAGTTTTACAACCTGTTCGGAGGGTGTTTTTCAAGTGTAATGTGGGTTATTTATCAAAAATGAGCCTAGGAGAGAATCTGGACAGCTGGCTGTACTGTTTTAGGCTGAAATCTGAGCGTTTTTAGGTCTCAAGGTTGAGAATTACAATGTCTCAGCTCGAGAAACGAAAGAATTTGAGCCTGACCGAACATCGGAAATTTTCATGTATTTGCACCCTGAGACGCGAGCGAGTGCAACTACGGTTTTTCCCTTTTGTCGGCGTAGACGTTAGCGGCGTGGCAAAAAAACGTCCTCGTTTGGGTGCTCAATTGCTGAGAAATCACTCCCTGCCGCTAGCTCTTCCTTTCACTCTGCACTTCTATCTCTTTGCAGCGATTTTCGCGAAAATTCTTTGCTGCTTTTCGTGCCGATTCGCTGGCGATTTTGTTTCAGAAGTGATTTCGTATATTTTGGCCCTGCGGGAGCGCCCGTAACAATTGTTCCGGCAACTCTTCCGCGTGTTTTAGGGAGTATAGACTGGGAGAATTTTGTCTGAAATTGGGTCTGCGATGGGGCTCGTGTCTTTGACCATTTCAGGCATGTTTTGGACACGTGGCGCGTCTCAAATCGGCGAAATCAATGCTTGTATAGACTCGAACTTGTCTAGTCTGGAATCGCCACAAATTTGTCTGAATTTTCGTCCAGGACCTTGCCTCAATCGTCCAGACAGGCGAATTTGTGTCTGAAATCGCGTCTGAATGTCTAGATACGTTGCCTTCGGGGTCTTTTCGTCTCTTCATGTCTGTACCGACGTAATTCTAGTCAAGTGGGCAAGATTTTCAGACATGCCCGCATGTGTAGCTTATTTCGCACCTATCCTAGGTGGGAATTCATGTCCAAAAGTGTTTTTTCGCTGTCTAGACATGATTTTATGAGTGCCAATGACCGCAAAGGGCATCCCAAGTGCATCGCTTCGGAAATGTCGGGCTGTTTATGAGGCAGACCATTCATTTTTTGATCGTATTTGATCATTGTTAGCCTACTGTACCCGCGATAAGTGTTAATTGCTTTTTTTGCGTCTTTTTTGCGTGTTTTCGCGTCCTTAGCTGCAATATGTTCAACAACAGATTCGATGATTGCCGTCCCTTCATTTGTTTTCTTGTAGCCATGGCACCCAACGCGCAATTTGAGCCGAAGGTCGTCGAGAAGAAGACCGCCTCCGACGCCGTCCGCCGCGGAATCCGCGCCGTCCTCCTTGGCCCACCTGGATCCGGCAAAGGCACCCAAGCGCCTCAACTGGCCGAGAAGTACTGCGCGTGTCACCTGTCGACCGGCGACCTCCTCCGCGCCGAAGTCGCATCTGGATCCGACCTTGGCCAGCGCGTGAAGAAGACCATGGAGGAAGGAAAACTGGTCTCCGACGACACCGTCTGCGAACTCATCGACGTAAACCTTAACAAGCCCGAGTGCAAGCAAGGATTCATCCTCGACGGCTTCCCAAGAACCACTGTCCAAGCTGAAAAGGTTAGCTAATTCAGCCTTCTAGCCTTGTATCTTATATGCTTCTTCTTCCTACAGCTTGACGAGCTCCTGGAGAAGCGCAAGACACCCCTGGACAGCGTCGTCGAGTTCAAGATCGACGATGAGCTCCTCGTGCGCCGCATCACCGGACGTCTCTTCCACCGAGCCAGTGGCCGCTCCTACCACGTCGAGTTCAACCCTCCCAAGGTGGAGATGACCGACGACATTACCGGCGAACCCCTCATCCGCAGGTCCGACGACAACGAGGAGACCCTTAGGAAGCGTCTCACCGGATATCACAAGCTTGTAAGTTATATTTCAGCTAATATAGGCGTCATTGAGGCTTTGGGAGAGGTCGGATTATGGATGTCTTGTCAGGTTCAGACGCCTAAAGCCATTTCGACGGTTCACGCGATGTTGACCGGTTGTAGACATTATTTGAGGAGGGCTCAGGGCCTCGGATCGGCTCAGGGCCTCGGATCGGTCTGAATGATCGAAAGGCGGCTATGTCTAGATGCTTGAAAGCAAGGTTTCACGGGTGGATGAACGGTCTGAAAGTGGACTCTGAAGTTTTCTAAACAGGCATCAGTTGAGGAGAGCTAGTTGCGTCATAAACTTGGTCCGGTCGGCAGTTAGGTCATGTCTAGACAGCTGTTCAAGCCATTTTGACGTTTAACGGGAGGCTGACCGGTCGGTCCCAGTAATTTTCGAAACGTAGACATTATTTGAGGAGGGCATAGGAACTCGGACCAGTCGGAATGATGCCTGTCTGGCACGTGGTCATTGTCCGACCCTCTTGCCCTATCTGACCGGTCGGTGTTGACCAAAATTAGACAGCTAACCGTACGTAGACCTCATTTCCATCCTTCCTAGACCTCTAAACCGGTTGTAAATTCCATTTCATCCTTAGAATCGCCCTAAAATCCTCATTTTCAGACTGCCCCATTGGTGTCATACTACCAAACCCGCGGAATCCACACTGCGATCAATGCCGCGAAGCCGATGGCGGACGTGGCCGAGAAGATCGACGCGCTGTTCTCCAAGTACACGCAGCAGAAGGATAGAGTGTTCTTTGTTTAGATGTTTCCTAATTCGGTCGTGATAGGATATTGTTTGCCGCCGATTTATAGAATAAATTTATGTAATTTGGAAGCATGGGAACAAAGCAAGATTAGCCAATTTGGCTAGGAAGGTGCGGATGAATGTGGTAGATGTTCTTCTTTTCTTCGGTTGGAGGGACGATCGGCAAATAGCGTCGTTGAGGAGCTTCGCTGAATAGTCGATCCACATCCTTCCGAAGGTTCTCTGGGATGATTACCAGGATATTCTGGACGTTTTCAGGGGGTACTCGCCGGTATTCGAGGTATTCGCAGCCTAGAGATAATCCTAAGCGTTTAACGACCTCGAGATCGTCGTTTATCTCGAAAGGACGGTCAAATTCGGAGAAGTATTCGTTCCTAAAGCTTCAGGTAAGGTTACAGGATACGGAGAGGCTAGAACTTACTTGTCATCAGCGATGTGGACGTCAACCTTGGGTCGATTGGGGCAGTTGACCATGATGGAGGGCAGGTGAAGCTTAGCTTGCGGAGGAGGGCGGCTGTAGAACTGGGCGTCCTTGTTCCGCTATACGAGATTCTTGAAGCCGACGAGTGTGGCCGCGAGCTCCCGCAGCTCGTCCTTGTTCATCTGAATTAGCTGCCATTTCTGGACTTTTTCTTCATCCAGTGCAGCGACTTCCTGCACGCCGGTGTCGCTTCGAGGCATTCCTATCCATTTGATGACTTTTCGCGTCTTATCGATAATTCCGACGGCCATCTGGACGTTCGGCATCGTAGATGCGCCGGCGGATGTTCTTCGTTTCGTCGTTCAGGCGTGGCTTAAACAAGCGTCGTTATAAACGTTATATACGGTATAAAGCGGTCAACGAATTCGGTCTAGACAAGAGGGGAGGCTTAACAAGGTGCTTCCCATGCTCATTTTGAAGCACCTGGTTGGCTGAAAACGGTCAGACATCATATGCTTCATTTTAAAGCGCCTGAAAGGCTCGAAGGTGGAATTTGAGCTTAAATTAGGTCAAATTTGGACGTAGGTTTCCCCGTAAAGGTCATGCAAAAAAGTACAAAACTCCTGTGACCGAAAATTAAAGTGATACGTACATTTTCGGAAGCGGATCCTGCGTGCCCCTTTCTTCAAAATATCCCAGGTTTATGAAGAGTCGATGAAGTCCTATTTGCGCCTGAAAAGTAGCCCAAAATGAGTCAAATATTTGCAAAAACAAACACGAAAACGACGCGAATAAATTGTGTACCCAACGTTCCCGCAAGCCGCCAAGGTCCTCAATCTGATGGAGTCGGACGACCTCTGGATGCGGTCTCTGCGCGACGCGGCGAGACACCTAACGGACTCCCGTTTCCGCCGGTTCTTCGCGCAGCTTATCGTCCACTGCCAGCCGACGTCGCCCGAAGAACTCCTGGAGGACTTCATCGACCGCCTGCTTACTAAAACACGAGATATTCCCCAAAACACGAGCGCATCGCAGCCAAATAGCCCGATTCCAATGCTCATCGCCTAGAAAATTTTTCTCTCCAGAAAGCACCGATTTGAGTAAACCCGGGCTAAAAATGCTCGCAAGACGCTCTAGATTCGTTCTTCTATGTGTGCCCCGATATGTATACACTCGCTGAAGCACGAGATATTCCCCGAAAAACGAGCGCGTCGCGGCCAAATAGCCCGATTCCCAGACTAAATCACCCCAGACGTCTAGACGCCGGGCGAGACTGAACGTGCGACGAATACCCGAAAAGTGCGATGTTGGGCGCGCAAGACCAATATGTCTTAAGGCCCCCATAGTTCGAGACGCATACGTCCTGCGTCTTCGGCCGTTTTTCCGCATGCGTCCGACTCGAAAGACGCATACGGCTGTCTGGGAAAACGCATGCGTCCGAACCCGAAGACGTATGCGTAAAACGCACCAGAGGGGTATTATAGTTCGCTGCGTCTACTAGAATTTATTTAGCGGGAAAACGCGTTATTTCATAGCAAATTCTACTTCGCGACCCTCAAAAACGAATTCGACGCTTAATTCTAGCCCAGGACCGACAAAAACGCACAACGCAATTCCGAGAAGACGCAGAGAAGACGCTCCTTCCGACCAGCTGCACGAATTTCGTCCGCATGTGTCTGAGGCCACACGCAGACGAAGACGCATGCAAGGCGCACGCTCCCCGCCGAAATACGAAAACTTGAGAGTAAAAACATTTGCCGCCTACAGGGGTCGAACCTGTGACCTTGGGCTTATTAGACCCACGCTCTAACCGACTGAGCTAGGCGGCTTGTCAGGCAGAAGACCCCAACATCGATGCATCACACCATTGCATTCTAAGTTTCATTAAACTTCTTTTTTCAAATTTGAGCTTTTCCTTTGAAAAGTATTTTAGTTTGGACTGATTCCTTGCACACACGAACTTACAAACACATCTGAAAGTAAAGGCTCAAATGTCGAACCGCCTTAAATCAGCAAGGGATCATCGTATACTCAGATGATCCTTTCGTGTTTATAACACGCTTCAATCAGCAATATTAAACTAAGGACCTTGGGCAACAAAGTTCAGCTCTCTCATCATGACAATGCAGAAAAACGTTTTCATAATTGTAGGTGATGGGAAAACTGGGTAAACCCAAAATGATTAACTCTAAACAAATGACGTCACTCGAAAGACAGTATAATTGTTAGTAATGGGAGACTCATTTAAAACACTTATACATGTGTCTTATAGTGACTTAAAGTTTGATTTGACCATAGTTCATAAATCAGTGGTTTACGTGTTTTTTCGTGTTCACGCAATTACCAACGGTGTTTTCGCAAGTAACGCGCCTTATCAGTCTTATTTCATCAGAAACGGTGCGTTGCGGACGAATTTCAATAATACTTTACGGTCAAAAGCCGGTTTAATTTGGAGATTGTCGCCAGGCTGTCTATTCCATTTGTTCCCGAATGAAAACCCCCGGTTGCTTCACATTTTTTGAAAAAGGTCAATCACGCTTTTTGAGCAGGGAATTGGTCAACCCTTCAATAATGTCATAATTTACTTTATTTGTGAAAACTCTTGCAAACACAGGACAACCTAAAAACCTAAAAAAACACCCCCTACGGAACGAGACGAAGGGGATGTGTCTGGCTGAGAAGGAAGTTGTCTGGGAAGGATTATTTTGACGCCGTGGGATCGGTCAGTCACAAACTCAAAACAGAATGCGAGCAAGGGGTCAAATTATGTCTTTTTCACGCCAAATAGCAAAAATGACTTTGTTTCCGATGGTTTGCCGAATAAACGGCAGAAATTCTTGAATCCACTCACCTACAACGTTATTTGGAAGAACTTGCATTGGAAGAACTTCCCGTGCATTCAGGATTGGCCATTGGAGTACCGCTTCATCGCTTGGGTTCATCGCTCATGATCGTGCACATTTTGCGGAAAATAGCAAACTTTCTTGAAAAAGCGTGTACGACTGACAGACCGATTCCACGGCTCCCGGCGCTTCAAAATTAACCTTCCCAGATGCTCCCTGCTCACCGAGACACATCCCTTCTGTCTGGTTTTGCAGAGGGTATTTTTTGTGTCACCCTGTACAACGGCCGTAGATTTCTGTCAATTAATCAAGCGTGGGTAGGTTCAGCAAATCAAATTCATTAAATAGTTAATTGACATGTTTTGTCGTCTGTGCACGTTATTCAATTGGTATCCTACAAACAAACAATTTGTGGTAACTACTACTATAGGCTGTTGTTCTTATTTCAATATGTGTGCTTTTGGTATTGCTGCACATCAGACTGCCCATCAGACAGACATCCCGTTTGACGTTTTTTCAGTTCAATCTGTTTACGTAAAGAACGGCATCAAATTTTATTTGAAGAAAAACAAATACGTTTTGACCAAATTAATGGCAATTACTGTATGCTCTAGCCGTCATTCCGTTCCATACTCGAACGACAATTTGCTCGTTTGCTAATGAATTTTCATTAATTTCAAGTGTTCACTTTTTATTTGTTTTTTTTTTTTTTTTTTAGTTTGCACTATTCAGAAGTATACGCACCAATACAAGGGGAATACTTAAAGTGTGACGCGCATTAGAATCTGAAATTCAGCAGGTGGGTAGGACTTGGGCTAGGAAGCTCCCAAAATATTTTTTGCTAACTCGCCGAAAATCGTAAGGAAACGGTCACGCGAAACTTCTACTAAACACAACCGCTGCTACGGGGACAACTTCTGAATGACAGTGGCAGACTGGACGTTTCTGACATTGCTATAGGGTAGCTCAAAAAAAGCTCTGGTTAGACACCTTCACGTTATTTGTTGACACCGACCGGTCGTTCGCGACGAGTGAGCTTGAAATGACTCCGCTCCTTAGCTGTCTGGTCTGTAGCTCCTTTTTTTGGACCACCCTGTACAGACTGTGAGCGGTCGATCGAATCGGTCATGGTTTGTGTTTGTGCTCGCATTTTCTTTTGTTCGTCCACCAAACAGTAAAATCACATCAAATCAATAGGTGTCTGGAGCGACTTTTTCGGAGCGCATGCGTTGCAAGCGTACCCGTCAGAATTCCGTCCGGATTTGGGTGGAAAACAGAGGATAATCATGCGAAATTCAGCGCTTTTCTTTCTGATACTTCACACAAGCCCTACTAGGCTTATCTCTTCCTCTTTTGGCGAAATTCCGCGCTATTCTTGACAATTTTTTGGTCTGTTTTTGCCCTATTTCCAGTCCTTTTTGGCCACTCTGTAGACAATAGCGTTCAGTTTACCACGGTCATTTGAAGCACTTGCTTCCGTGGGAGCGGTTGCGCTCAGCTGCAACTTTGCGCATGCATTTCCTTTGAATTTTTCACGAGTTGGGAAAATAATTTGCGAATCGTCTTGCTAACGTAAGGCCAACCCGCCTGCCCAGTTTCAGATTCTAACTTGTGCAACACTTTTGGAGGTTCCTTTGTAAATTGAAGTTGTCAGTTCCCAAGTCTTTGAGTAATGAATCACTTTGCTTAAAGCAGAATAATCTTGTTTTGACAATTTTCCCCAAGGTAATTTGTTTTTATTGAAAACGTGACTCCCAATAGCCTACAAAAACAAACACTTACAAAACAATTCATGGTTATTACTGTCGGTTCTCGATGTTATTTGAATGTGTGTAGCTCTGTGTTCGCGCGTTTTTAAGTCTAGAAAAGTTAACGAAATAAAGCTTGAAATTTTTAGGACAATAACGATGGAAAGCACGATTGAAGCCGACGATTTGCTTATTTTCAAAGAATGGTCCAAGGAAGCGTCACCATTTCTTTGATCATCAATATCTTGGCTGCTTATCTAATTTTAAAGCACTCTCCTAAGACTCTTTTTGAGTACAGATTGTACTTTTGAATATTTTCGTTAGTGAAAAAATGACTTTTTAAAACTCAAAAAAAGTTTTCAGCTTTGGGCTATCTTGGCTGACATCCACATGGGCTTTATCTACCTACCCAGACCAGCTTTAGAGATTGTAGGCGCTTACTCTACAGGTCTAGCAAGGCATTTTGGTTCGTCAGTTGGGTTTTTTATGCTGGTAGGTAAATTTAGTAAATTTAGAATTTTGAAGTCTTTGTTTTAGACTGTATCCGTCTTCCTGTTTGCGTCTTATCTGACATCATTAGCCTACGGTTTTTTATACCGTGTTCTGAGTCTCAAGGACCACGGCCTTATGAGGACTCTACACAGTAAAAAGGGCAAAATAATAGTCTTCTTTGTCCACATACTCATAGGCAGCCTATTCTCGTACCCTGTCCAGTTTTGTCATTTGGACGATGACTTGTACAAATTCTTGGTTCTACAGGTAAACTTTATTTCCTGCCTTTGGCCAAAAAACTTATTTTAGGATCACCCTCAATATCAAACCTTCTTCAAGGAACACCCTATGTTTGGCTCCAATTACAAATACAAGCCTATAATATTTGCGGCTTCTGTTATCAACGCTTATCTAGTCAGCTGGCTGTTTTTCATTGTATTTTGCCTTGTGGCTTTTTTAAGGCACCTAAGAGCTGCTAAATTCACAATGAAGAATAAGGCTTACAAGCTTCAGGTCAATTTGTTCAGGGCTCTTGCTGTTCAGGTACACAAAACACTAAAATTTCACTTTTGCAAAAAGAGGTTTTAGACCTTCGCTCCTATCATCCTTTTATGCGTTCCATTCACAATGGTGTTTCTAGGCTTCATTTTCAGATTTCCGTTTCATAACAGTAAGACAAAACATAAATTGAACAACACTATGGATGGTATTTTAGTGATCGTGGAGCTGACAGAGGTGGTCTACACGTTCCACTCAATTATCAATGGATTGGTAGTTATCTTCATGATTCCGGCCTATCGAAAAGTTGTTATAGGTTCCTATCAGAAGCTAATAGTGGAAATAGGAATTCATAAAGTGATAAAAAGCATCTCAAATGAAACAGGGATGACGGCGACGAAAGTTCAAACCATATCCGTACGAAATACGACTCTCTGTTCTGATAGAGTCTTTGCTAAGAGGTTTTAAGAAGCAAATAAACGTGTAATTAATAAATTTAAAGTGTGCCACAAAACAGTCCTGACAGTCTTTAAACCTTGGATCAACAAAGCTCCAGAGTAAGTTTGAAACCCTCCAACTCATCTAAATGCTAAAGACAAATGTCGCTTTAAATACCGATCTTTATTCAATCTTATTTCATCAATCCCACAACTAGCAAAATTTCAGTTTCGCTCCCTCTTCTCAGCCGACGACACCGCCTCCATCCTCTGCCTCCTTCTTCTTCTGATCGCTCTTCAGCGGAATCTCCAGCCACTTAGCCATCTCCGCGGCTTCTTTTCCCTCCAGATTATTGGCCGTGTACTTGATAAGCGTGTCAGTCAGGTCCGGCATCTCCAGGTAGTAGGCGGTTTTGACAACTGCGGCGAGTTTGCGCCGAGGGACGCACGTGTCCAGAAGATTTACGCCCTCCTTGGCGACGTTTCGGTTGAATCGGTGCATTTGGCGTTGTTCTTCAGTCCTGGGTTTGTCTGCCTCATGCTCAACGAGCCAGTTAAGAATTGTTTCCAAAGCGTCTCCTTCGACAGTTCGACAGAAGGCAGAGGGATGCCCTCTTCGGGGTAGGTGCCTTCGTTCGAGAAGCCCAGATCGCTCAACATCTGTTTGAGCCCTCATCAGATATTCAGGCTTGAACTCGAAACTTTGATCATCAGAGGAGGTCAGCTTGATGGTTTTGGTGGTGGATGCCATGATAGTAGGATGCTAAGCTTTGCTTTGATGTAGAATAGGGACAAATACAGGTCTTATATTGAAAATAAGTAATCCTAAAAATTGACAAAAAGAGGTGCTCCTGTGAAAAACACTGTAAAAGTATTAGCTACTATTGGCTTTATGACTAGAATGCATTCAAAAACTGAGTTGGCAAGTATCGTTATCTTATTGTCGAGCGCCAGGCGAAATGGACGGATTGCGGCGAAAGCGATGCGACCGCCGGATCGGTGTTTTTGGAGTGCCGTTGAGCCCGGATAAACGTGGATTTCTCCGCGTCGAATGCGCCCAAGATGGCCAAAATCTGTAAGATGCTGGGGAAGTTTGTCGCGTGTCGCTGGTTGGGTACCCATTCAGGCAAAAACAGTTTTGCTTTTGTCGCCAAATACATACAGCTGTAATTTAATTTTTGATCGTTAACATTTGTGGTTAATTGGATTCTGCGTCGAATGAGCCCACATTGAGTCGAATGAGTCAACAATTTTAAATGCTAGCTTAATCTGTTTTGCTTAATTGAGCTTCATCTTGTTTAATCAAGGCTTGAACTATTGCTTGCTTAAAAACGTCATTTCTGATGTTTTCAACAATCGAAATTTACGTCGGCGCAATCAACACAAAATTGTGTTTATTAAACCTGAATCACACCAATTCTTTCTTCAAACAACATCCTGACCACACATGATTACATTCCTATCAGAGCCCATTTTCCTTTTACATCACATCCGTAACAACTTATCTCTGTTTTTGTTATTCTTTAATTTACGTTTTCTAACAACCTCTAATCGCTGTGCAAATACAGTTATCCTAATTAAATAGATGTTTGCTCCCCACATTCGCTTGCCCCACATTCGCTTGGCTTGTGCCCTGAAAACACTTACTCAACACATTCTTGTTAACGCAGCCACCTGCTTCTCAAGGTGTTTTTCTCACAATAAGAAAAGCTGTACAACTTTTTAATTAGGTTTGCTTGTTATCAGAAAGATGGCTGCTGAGTGGATTCAAGCTGAAGAGAATTTCGCTTTTGTTAGGCGATTGACTCAGTTTTTGGTGTGTGTCTCTATTAGCTTCAACTGCTTGACGGCTTATTTCATTCTGTTCTATTCTCCAAAGCACTTGGCTGGGTATAAATATGTGCTTCTTAACATTTGTGTACGTCTAACCTTGTTTTGGTGAAACTATGAGTCCATTTTAGGTCTGGTCCATTAGCGTCGACCTCCACGTCGCTTTTCTGTTTCTCCCTATGCCTCATCTTGAGATTGTTGGTGGTTATGCGACTGGAATTCTAGATTTCCTGGACGCTAGAGGAGGATTGGAGGATTTTTCATGCTGGTTCGTAATCTAACTATAGGTAAAGTTTGTCTAATTTTAGCTAGCCTTGATCTTCCTCCTACAAGGCTATATCTTCTCTCTTGGGTACGCGTTTATCTACCGTCTCATGAGTATCAAATACCCCGGAATCCATATCTTGTTGAATTCTAAGATTGGGGCAGTGATTCTGGGTTTACTTCATATTATTACTGGAGTCGGTCTGTGTGCAAATACGGACACAGTCTATATTTCTACAAAGGAGTATAAGGAAATTGTTAGAGAGCGCTACCCAGCTTATCTAACCATGTTGACTATCGGCCTCTCTTTGGATCGGCTTTTGACAAACGTCCTATTATTGAAGTCGTTGGCGTCATCACCCTTTTTATCATAATTTGGGTAGTGGTCATGATCTACTGCCTCATAGCCATAATCGTTGAAATGAGAAAATCCAAGTACTGTATGAGTGCCAGAGCCTACCGTCCAAGTTCAGCTTTTAAGGGCCTTGACTGTCCAGGTAAGTCCAGCCATCTTGATTTTGACCTATGAAGTTTTCTAGACTTTCATCCCTCTCGTTTTACTTTTTGCTCCTATTGGAGGCATCCTTGCTGGTTTTCTGCTACACCTGAGCTTCCACAACAGTAAGACAAATTTGACAACCGATTTGAAAGTGTGTTTTTAGCTCTTATAGAAGTGGCAGAAGTGTTCTTCGCCATCCACTCGTCGATCAATTGCATCGCCCTCATCCTCCTTATCACCCCCTACCGGAATGCCGGTTTTATGCTTCTGATAAGTTGGCTGACAAGATTGATAAGAAAACGAGCAAGTACAGGAGGAATACGGTTGTCGACACTACTGTCAGCAATATCTACTTTGTTGCTAGTCAGCATAACATTGATGGAGACATGGGGTTCGCTTGAAGTGGAATAAAAGCTTGTTTGACTCAAATCGCGCTTCTGAGCTTTATTGTGATCTGTTTTGTTGTGAACCCGTACCCTCTCAAAATGCTGTAAGCACAGCTGCTGATAAATTTAGTATCCACTTTCCAAGCTGTCTGCGACAATCTGTCTTGCTTCTTTTCTTTCAAATCCTGTTTTTGTTTTTCTCATCACCCAACCCATTTCCTCTAATTAACATTATTCTTCTAAGCACACAAATCGCACAAACACGCCTTTGTCTCAAAACCAATTACCCACCTTCGTTCTTAGTAATCAGCAACATAAGCGGGCAAAACTTTGTTGTCAGGAACCAAGCAAAAACAGAATTCTAAAATGGTAGAAGCGTGGATTCACGCTGAAGAGAATTTCGCCTTTGTTAGACGCTTGACTCAGTTTCTTGTTTGTGTATCTATTAGCTTCAACTGCTTGACGGTCTATTTTATTGGGTTCTATAGCCCAAAATACCTGTCTGGGTATAAATATGTGCTTCTCAACATTTGCGTAAGTCATCCTTAACCATTTTCAAAATTCAAATGGATTCCAGGCTTGGTCCATTGTCGCTGATATCCACGTCGCGTTTCTCTTTCTTCCTATGCCTCATCTTGAGATTGTTGGAGGCTATGCGACTGGAATCTTAGACTTCTTAGATGCTCGAGCTGGATATATCATGCTCGTAAGTCACTTCCGTCCTTTTGACATTCAAGAAAGCTCAATTTTAGATGACAACAGTATTCCTAGTCCAAGGCTACGTGTGGTCTCTTGGAACGGCATTTTTCTACCGCCTCATAAGCCTAAAATACCCCAAAGCATCCAAATTTCTGAATTCAAAGAAAGGTCTTTTGGTTATGGTTATCCTTCCTGTAGGATGCGGAGCAGCCCTTAGCGCATTTTGTGACACGGCTTATTTGCCTATAGAGGAGTACAAGGCAATTGTTAAAGAGGTAAGATAAAAAGCTGTAAAACTGCAAAAAAAGCGTTTTCTGTTGAAGCGCTACCCAGACTATCTAAGCATGTCTCACCATCGACCCCTCTTTGGATCCGCTTTTGACAAGCGTCCTATTATAAAAGTCGTAGGAATTATTGTGCTTTACATGGTACTTTGGGTTGTGCTGATTTTCTACTGCCTGGTAGCCTTGAGATAAGGAAATCCAAGGACTGCATGAGTACCAGAGCTCACCGTACCCAGGTTCAGCTGTTGAGAGCTTTGAGTGTTCAGGTAACTCACAGTCAGCAATTCTGATTTTAGTTAAAACCCTTTTAGGCCTTTATTCCTTTAGCTTTGCGCTTTGCTCTTCGTTCCTATTGCTGGCATCATGGCTGGATTTTTACTGCATTTGTCCTTTCATAACAGTAAGATCTAGTAGTATAAAAGTGTGTTTTCTGTGTTTTTAGCTCTGATAGAAGTGGCAGAAGTGTTCTTCGCAATCCATTCGTCGATTAACTGTGTCGCCCTTATCCTCCTTATCACTCCCTACCGGAAGGCCGCCTTTATGCTTCTGGACAAGTTGGCTGACAAGATTGATAAGAAAACGAGCAAGTACAGGAGGGATACGGTTGTCGACACTACTGTCAACAATATCTACTTTGTTGCTAGGCAGCATAACATTGATGGAGGCATGGGGTTTGCTTGAAGTGGAATAGAAGGTCGTTTTTTCAAATGTTAAAACTGCAAAAGCACTTTAAAGAAATGCGACGATACAACTTGGCAACAGGTACTACGATAATTCCTAGGGCACTATTTTCATGTGCTCTTTGAGTCTTTGAAATCTGTTTTGCACGTAAAGTGAAATTTAAATAAAATTAGGTTCGTAAAGCGCATTTAATTAACTCATTAAGGACTTAAGGACTCAATGACCAACAAAGCAAAACTGTTTTTTCTGTCAACCAGAAAAACAAGTTTTGTCTGGTCGCTCCAAAACCCAGTGTTACGCGTTTAAATGCATCTGGCCTGTCTGTAAGTTTGGAGTACCAATTGACGACAACTGATTGAAAGCAGGTACATTTTTAGTAAATGTCATGGGAATTCTTGTTTAGCATTTTGATTTTGCTGCTCTCCTTTTGTACTATTTAAGCCTTTAAAATCGGATACTCAAAGCTTCTAAAAGTGGCAAAATTAATTACAGGAGCGATTCCCAGCTCTTGAATGACCTTTTGGCACAAACGCAGCTCCACAAGACGTCCTAAGCCTGTACCTCGGAATGCAGGAGACGTGTACTGGTGGGTGAGGTAGCCACGCGCTAAGCACGCATCGAAACTTCAATTTTTCTTGTTTTATAGTTTTGCCGCCATTGGTCACGCACTTTCTGGGTTTGCTCACAAAGAGTTTTGCCTACCTACCACAAACAACGTTAGTTTCAGCATGCTGAACCGCTCTTTAGTGGACGAATACCTTGCTTCTTTTGAGATTCTACGCTGGGTTATCCATTTCCACGCTGCTGTGGCTATTCCTATCAACGTTGTGGCCATTTATCTTTCTGAGATGCTCGCCCACCCATTTTGGGTAGTTTGTCTTGCTCAATATTACGGTAGGTTGACATATACAGAAAGCTAGAAAATGTGGATTTTTTAGGTGTGGGCTTTTTTGACTGAAATGGAGCTAGGCCTCATTTTTTTGTTCCAGTGCCACTTTCGCAAATTACAGGATGTTTCGCTACAGGTTTAGCTAAGAATATGGGTCCTGATGTTGGCTTTGGACTAATGGTAGGCTCTCAATTTGATTAAAGAAGCTAAATGTGGTGTTTAGATAACTCTGACGTACCTCATGTACGCCTACCTTGTAGCTTTAGTCATCGCTATCTGCCACAGAATAAATTCGCTTTTACAGTTCAGCTTTTTCTCGTCGGTTCTTAGAAAAAAACTTGTTTTTATGCTTGGAATGGTTCTTAATGTTGTGCTGCCAGCGTTTCCAGGGTACCTGGTATCGATTTGCTACATGACCAATAAGGAGTACAAAAGGGCCGCTGTGGAGGTAATTTAATTCTAACAATGTAAGCATTCAACCTCGCTTTTTAGCTTCAACCCGACTATGCTCCTTTCTTTGACCAAGTCGAGGTTTTTGGGTCATCTTTTCAACAAAGACCTGTCCTAGCCGTCTGTGGAGTCCTCTTATCCCTAATCCTGTTTTGGAGTATCTTCGTCCTTAGCTGCGTTTCTCTGGTCATTCACCTCTTAAAGGCTACACGGCTTGGAATGTCAAAGATTGCCTATCGCACTCATGTTCAGCTAGTGTTTGCTTTAAGCGTGCAGGCAGGTTTTCCTATTCTATAGTTCATACTTTAATTTAAAACGATTAGACAGCGATTCCAATGGTATTCTTTGCCATACCGCTTATAAGCCTTGTTTGCGGGTACCTCTTCAAGATTTCGTTCCTTGATGGTATGGTTCAAAACCTGAATTTAGGATAATTGAAGTTTTCAGTCCTATTTGGAGCGATGCAAGTGATGGTCTCACTGCACTCAATCCTGAATGCCCTGACAGTAATTTCTATTAAACCCTACAGGACAGTTCTGATGCGTATGGTCAACGATGTCAGCATGAAGATCTTAAAACGGAATGTTTTCAAGATTCACACGCACCATGTGCAGCAGTGCGCTGTAGTAGTTAAATAAATTCAGCATATCATCAAGGCACAAACAAACTCCCTTCAACTTTAGTGCATGCTAGGAGGAATAAAGGCAATTACATAGTTCAACGCGCGCGTTTCCAAGATAACGCCATACAAAATTGAAAAATTTTGGCCACCCACGACGACGCGCAGGGGATGGTACAGTGGCAAAAGGGTGGTATAGTTGCATCGGGCGCGCGCGTGAAGCGCGCTTTAAAATTGGGATTGGCGCTTCATTCGCCACACACGACGAATGACGCGCGCTTCACAAAATGCTGAAGCCCCCCTCGACCGGCTTCATCACCTGGAAAAGATGCGTTTTTTTTCCGGATGAAGGGTTTTCATTGGGGTTTTCGCGATTTCGCGGGTTTGAAGCCTTCTGCGCGTGGTGCATTTTCATTGCTTGCCGCTGTATTTTGACAAAGAATGATCAAATTTCATGCAAATTTCTGCATAAAATTTGCGTTTTGTCATTTTTTTTGCAGTTTCGCATTTTGAATGTCCTGAAAGCCAGAATCTCAGCGACTTGCTTGTGAAACGGCCGATTTTCAAACGTCTGAAATTTCGCCGGGCATAGCCATCTATTTCTTAATTATCCTAGATCAGTACAGCATAGATTCGCCTATTTTAGGGTTCATTTGAAGCGCTGAAAGCAGATCTTTAAATAATGCAAAGGAATTTTCGAGATTTTCACTTTTGGCCGAGATATCGATCAAAATAGGCCAAAAAAGGGTCGAAAAAGGATCAATTTGCATTATTCTGGTATCAGTCGGGAGCTCTCGCCTTCAAACGGTTGAATCCGCTCGAATTTTGACATGAAGCGCGCTTCAAGACACCAAAAAACGCGTGAAGCGCGCGCGTTGAACTATACCATTGCCTTAAGCCGCTAACCGTGAAAGTTGAAGGCTATTCCCAAAATCAATGCAAAAATAGACATACAAAGAATGGAGTGATAAGGGCTATAAGGGCTAAGAAGGATTGTCGATTCATCGATTCACTGCCTGAAAGTACTATTTCAAATAGAAATATAAATGGCGCAATTTGAGAATTTCAGCGAATTACGTCAACAATAAACCGCTCGCTTGCGGTCAAACATTGAAACGCAACACTGGCGTTAGAATCGATTAAGGGACGACAGACAACGGTTGCAATATCGGCAGCTCTGATTGATGATGAGCGACGGAAAATTGACAGATTCAGACTTAATTGTTGAAGCTTATCGGTGTGGTGTGCCGGAAAACCAAACCATTCAGAAACTATAGGTCCATTCAGAGACGCTTTTGACTGTTCAAAATGCCACAATAATCTCAAACTGCCTGACACGTTTTTAAGCAAATCAGATAGCCATTGCAGATTGTTAACTGACGTCAAACCCTACTTTATCAGAAGCCTGTAGCGTCAGTAGTGACTATCGATTGTTTGCTTTTCTCCGTTCTGATTGCACAATGATGAGCGGACGTCTGCTTCCTTGCGTCCAAAAGTGGTTTTATATCGCGCACTGAACGAGCTCCACCTTTTTGCTACCTTTCACGTTTTAGTTATTTGGTAGATGGCTTTCCAGGTCACTCGAGACCAGTTTTGCTCCATTCTCCCTCAGCTTCACGTCTTTCCCCATCTTGTCACCGTCTACAACTCCGTGAAACAGTACTCCTCTGGCCAAATCGACGAGTGCTCTGTGGAACTATTTGGCTATCCTAAGCTAAAGCCTGTTTTATGGCTAGTCTTTAAGCTGCACAAGTATTCTATGTAAGTGAGCTGTTCTAAGACTTGAAAAGCGTAATTTCAGTCCTTATGTCCTTATTCAAGCTACCACTGAAGAGCCAGAGGCTCTAAAACAAGGAATTCACAAAGTCTTTGACTTGATAAGCGTTCAGGTAGAACAGCTTGATGCGCTACTGATTGTGGCCAGCGACGGAATTCTTGCATATGCAAGTTCGCTCTCTTGAGACCCAATTTATAGATTTAATTTTTAGGTAGACTTAGAAATGAAGGCTTTGGGGACCCATCCTCATATCACCTGCAATGACCCATATACCATGTTCTATATGGATAAGGATCAATGCGACAAGCTTATGAAGACAGATCTGAAGCTTCCAGAAGGCTTCACTTTTGCGGATTTGGAAGCTGACAGAGACGCTGAGATGACCACGGCTCAGATGCCTTATGCTGGTAACGGAGACTTGGAACAGGCTAGGTAGGCCATATTCATTGAATCCATCAAATTCTAAAGAGGTGCTTTAGATCACGAATGCGAACCATGCCCAGTGTAGGCATCAAACACGACCTAACCAATCAAATCATCTCCTTCGAATATTGTAGCGGCTTTGGCCACATCACCCACCAGTACACGTTTCCTGAATTCCGAGGTCTAGGCTTAGGACGTCTTGTGGAGCTGCGTTTGTGCCAAAAGGTCATCCAAGAGCTGGGAATTGCTCCTGTCAAACAAGTCTCTCGCTGTCGTCCTCGGGTTATCGCCATGTCCAAGGGATCTCCTTTTTGGACTGCTTATAAGAACGCTCAAGGATCCGATATTCTAGGCTATTTTAGAGCCTACAGGAAGCACCCGCAGGATGTTTGCAATGACCGAGAACTGAGAACTACGCTATCCTAATCTGCCAAATAAATAAATAAATTTGTTTCAGGTTTTCGTTTTGAGACCACCTTCAAAAGCGAAAATCCATTTTTCACACCTTGCTCATGCGATACTTTCAAGCATTGTTGCTTATTAGGTCATTGGTCATAAATTGCAGACCCTGCTTTTGCGTTCTCACTCCTCTAGCCTAACGAAGAGCCTTATCTTCAAATTTTAGTAAGTCTGATATGTGCAGGCTTCATTTATAGGTTGTTTTTAGATAATGTAGGTTTTGCGGTTCATAGTTCTACTGCGTTCGAAATTGTCGAGACGAAGCTCACGGAAGCGACCGAAGCCGAACGACGCACTTCATCAGAAGCATCGGCGCGGTTTGTTCGCTGGGAGGAAGAGCGAAGCTCAGCGGACAGCCTTGGAAAGAAGACTTGAAAAAAAGTGGGAATCAAGGAGGTGAAAGTGCCTAAACAAGGAGTTCAGGAGGTTCCCCAAGAACCTCCGGCAAAAAAAGTCCGTAATCAAGTTCTCTCGGAATGACTCAAGGAACTCCTTAAGAAAACGGAGAAGTCCATCAATTGGGCGGACGAGATCCCGGTAGACGAACGACCAAGACTACCGGAGGACGAAAATAGAACTTCTCCTAACTCCGAAGAAGAAAAGGAACGCCAAAGGGTGCCCGACTCACTCCAACGTATGCACCTTTTGCTCAAACGGCAACCAGACTCAACTCAATGACGCAACAAACCACTATACATCCCTCTGCACAGCGTTTGCCACCGCAAACGTCAGATGGAAGTGGATGGCCACCCATAAACAATATTGTGACCGGTGTCTAAAGCCACACCTACCAAGCAAGTGTCGGCATCAGCCCAGGGCTTGCCCTTACTGTGGAGACCTGACACATCACGCAGCTCTGTGCACAGAAACAATTGTTTTAATCATTGTGGCCTCTGTGCAGATGCTGTGCAGAAAGTGCGATTGTGCAGAAAATGTGAGATGTTGTCGCAGAGCGACCAAGGGATCCCGGAAAACACTTGAGATCGGGAAATCAAAGCCGTTGTCCGGATGCGCGTCTGGACTCGGTTAGCAATCGCCGTCGCCAGACGGCGGATAAACCAATCGCGTCCCGGTGAAAATGGTCTACGAGCAGTTGTCAATGCTGAGGTGGTACGTAGACACTGCAAATAAAACCTGGATGTCAATGGCGGAAGCCCATGACACCTTGAACGACGATGACAACAATATACAAATTGTCGAAAAGTGGCAACAGGATTACGTGCCAAATCAAGATCAATCAGAAGATCCCAAGGAGGTGCCCTGCCCAGGGCTTGCCCTTACTGTGGACCTTACTCTTTAGGAAAATTAATCTAAGGACAGATTCTGACGTAAAAGATCATTTGGAGTCGATCTAGCCTAGTCTCGATGCTGTGCGATCGTTCTTTGCCGAGTTATGGTCCTATGTATCATGAGGTCATGAGGTCTGGATTATAGGGTAAGGCTATAGTCCATGGGTCAAAATTATTTAAAATGCCTCTTGAACGACGATGATCATCAGAAGCATCGGCGCGGTTTGTTCGCTGGGAGGAAGAGCAAAGAGGCTCAGCGGACAGCCTTGGAAAAAAGACTTGAAAAAAAGTGGTAATCAAGGAGGTGAATCAAGGAGGTGAAATTAATCTAAGGACAGATTCTGACGTAAAAGATCATTTGGAGTCGATCTAGCGGGAAATCAAAGCGGGAGTGTCAATGGCGGAAGCCCATGACACCTTGAACGACGATGACAACAATTGTCGAAAAGTGGCAACAGGATCTCAAGACCTACGTGCCAAATCAAGATCAATCAGAAGATCCCAATCCCAAGGAGGTGCCCTTGGAGAAGTCCTATTGGGACAAACAAGTCGACAACCGACAGGCAGTGCTTGCCAACCTCATGGAAGAGATAGGACGACTGATCCAGAACATCGATAAGAAGGAAGTTGAAATAGCCAAAGAAGTAAAAATGATCAAACAAGAAGATCAGAAAGATCCCCAAGGACCTCCTGCAAAAAAGGCCTGTAATCAAGTCCTTACGAAAAAAGAGCAACTCAAGGAACTGCTTAAGAAACCGGAAAGGCCAATCAATTGGGCGGACGAGGTTCCGGTGGAGAGAGGCCAAGACTGCCGGACGAATGTGAAATGTGGCAACAGGGGGTCGAGTGAAGAGCAGCTGACCGCGGATCAGATGGAAGAGCCAGAGTAGCATAAACTTCCCGATGATTGCGAGAGCGACGTTAGACTTATATTACGTGTAGATCGTGTCAAAGATTTAATGTGTATGTAAAAGGTTTAATTACCCAAGTTTGAGGTTTCCCCTGAGTATCTACATCGAACAATTCTTCGTGGTTATCCCGCGTGGCAAAGAAAGTCTGGAGCGTCAAGAAAGAGGCTCGCTACGAATCACTATAATAAGAGTGCATTAGGGGAGAATCTAATTTCACAGCGTTGTTCAGCGCAACGAGAGCTTTCGAATAAGCCAAAGACCACTATCAATTTTTAAGGGGGACTTTTGCAGTTCCCTTGTGACGTCATCTTAAATTTTGTTCTTCATCAGATGGTCTTCCAAATCCCCAGAGGCCGATTCAACTCAATCTCACCCCAGCTAGACGTGTTTCCTTACCTCGTCACCGTCTACAACACCGTGAAACAGTATTTAACTGGCCACATCGACGACTGCACCGTGGACCTCTTTGGCTATCCCAAGGAAAAATTGTTTTATGGCTAATGCCGATAATATGCAAGTTTTCAATGTCAGTAACCTAAACCAGTTACCCTAAAACTCTAAGAAAGTGAATTCACTGCGCCTGTAATTATCGAAGCCTATACTAAAGATGAAGATCAGCTAAGACAAGGAATTCATGAAATCTTCAAGCTGGCAAAGGTTCAAATTTAAAACCTAAAAGGGTGACTTGGAACAGGCTAGGCTGTATTCATTGATCCCTTTAAACCCTGATGATATGCTTTAGATCCAAAATGCATACCATGCCCACTGTAGCTGATAAGCACGAGCAAACGGGTCAGATCGTGTCATTTCGAGTACTGTAGCGGATTTGGCTAAATCACTCATCTGTACACAATTCCGAAGTATAGGAGTCAAGGCATAGGACGTCTTGTGGAGCTCCGATGGTATCAAAAGGTTTTCCAAGAGCTGGAAATGGCACCTGTGAAACTGTTCTCTCGTGGCCGCCCAAGAGTTGTCGCACTGTCGCAGAAATCTATATTTTGGATTACTTATGAGGATTCCGATGGATCAGAGCATCTGGGGTATTTTATTCCAATATGAGTGAGAATTGGAGAGGTAGATTAATGTTAGATTAATTTTAAGTTGTGTTAAGTATCCAAAATTTACCATTTTATGTACCATAAAGACACCATAAATTAAACATAATTACACGATGATCAAACGGATTATGTCAACACGAAAAATAACAATAGAACTTCATCTGATGAGCAAATCACGGTTTAGGCTTTTTGAACAATCATTGAACAGAACATTGAAAAATGGTCATAATACTTCTGGGATTCTCTGAGACCGTTCCTTGGGATGGGGTGGGTTAGGGACTGGTTATGTTTGGTTCTAGGCACTTGAAATCACTGTGGACTTGAGTTTTCTATCTGGAGGGGTGTTCGGAGGTGGGGATGTCTGCTTCTTGGAAGAGATTTTTTTCGTTTTCTTTGTCTTCACGGGGGTCGCTGAGACTGCTCCTCTCTGGAAATTTTCAGACTTAGTATTAGGCTTGAAAAGTTGGGATAAGACGTTACCGGAGTGCTGTGCAGGCTATGCGGCTCATGGAGAGATTCGTCATCACTTCGACGGTTAACGCTCGTCCTGCTAAGGCTCCTACGAACGCGTTCCACGATTTTTGTTCCCATGTTTTTGAAGGGATTCCGACCTCCTCTGGGAAGCGTTGTGTAGGCTGCTGAGGACGAAGACGTGGGCATAATCCTGTCGTCGATCTGGGACATGCTGGTCGTGTTTCGATGAAGAACGCTGGCAGTTCCTGAGGGAGCATACGTTCTTCGATGATCTCTAATACTCCGCAGTCTCGTGGTCTCCACAGACCTCGATTCTGATACTGAAGAGTCCTTCTTAGAAGGCTTCGTCTCATGAAAGCCTTGGCCATCTGCCTAACCGTGGGCTGACTACCCTTGGCAAGCTCCTCCCGACGGATCTTGTAGAGAATATTTGTGCCCGTGCTGTTGGTTCTCGAGTGAACCATGGTGACGGGACCTCCTTCTTCGTCATCCGTCAGGGTTGCACTCGGAACCTTTGGGGGTGCCAGGCCTCCTCCATTTTCCAAGCCATAGCGGTCATAGGAAGCGGACCTGGCAATGCTTTTAGGCACATAGTGAAGCCTGCCATCCTTGTCGTATTGTCTGGGTAGGTCGTGAGCTTCTTGACTGGGGAATAAGATCTGGGCTCCCAGGTCGCGTTGGATTCGATGCTGAAAGAACGATTCGGAGTGATCGTGTTTGAGTGGTGGGTCCATCGAGAGGAGGCTGAGTTCACTGGAAAGGGCGAGGATTTGATGGACATGGAAGATTGGGAGACAGTGTCTGAGGGCTGCTCAATGTCGAATATTCCAGAGGTGTCACTGAAAAGTGTTTTGTATTAACGGTCTATTAGAACAAATTTTTTAGCTTACCTAGGACTGTAGAGCGTTTGAGAGTCATCGTCTCTAACAGTTCCAAGCTGTCCAATAACACCACGGACAGTTCCATCATAGTCCCTCTCGGTCCCATCGATCAAGGACTTCAGCTGCTCAATAGCAGCAGAAACCTTGTATTTCCGGGTCAGCTTTTGAACCTCAGCAAGCTGGACAGCCTGCTGAAGCCTTTCTTGCTCGGCTTGACTGGCTTCCCTGGCGGATGCTTGCATGTCTTTGGCCTGGACGAGATTCCGTTGATCGATTTCTAGCACCTTGATCTGCTCTGTGAGTTGTTTCACGGTCCTCTCGTTTTCGAATTCTTTCGTAAAGGCGTCGTTTGTCAATTCCTTGATTTTGGACTTGAGACGGTCGACCTCCTTGTCGTAAAAGCGCTGGTATTCCGCATACTGCTTTTGGACTGATTCAGCCGCCTTGAGGGCGTTTTCGGTAATTCGAGTGTCCTTGTCTTCGTCTGAAGAAATTGTAGAGTTGTCGGATTTGTTATGGAGATGGGATTTCTCGATGTTCCAGAGCTTCTTGTCAGCTGAGTAGGCTTCCTTAGTTAGCTTCAATTCTCTCCTAAGACGCTCAATTTCACCTTCGCATTCTCTAAGTTTCTTTTCCTTAAAACCGCATTTTTAGGTTAAGCAACAAGTTGAATTTACCGTAGTCGCAGACTTGGCCACAAGATTAGCGTAATGTTTCTCCTCAAGCTCCATCCGCTTTCGCTCGTCCTCAACCCGTTTTTCGTAGTTCCCAACAGCCTCCTTGTGGAAATCCCGTTCTCTCCTAGTCTGAACCAGTTGGGTGTGAAGCGACTTGTTCGTGTTTTCCATAATGTTCATCCGAGAGGCGAATTTCTCCTGAAGCGCCTCGAATTCCACGCTACGGATTTTCTCGTCTTGGCGGAGCTTGTGCTGCATGTTCTCCTTATCGCGTTCCCAGCCTTGCTTTGTTGTGCTTAACTCGCTCGTCAGTTCTTCGTTCGCTAAGCGAAGGTCGCTGATTTTCTCCTCAAGGGTCGTGATCTGAATAGAGATCGGTATTTAGAAGATTCAGGGGATGCGTACCTTCTTTCTAAGTGCGGCGATTGTTTGCTGGTAGTCGGATACGTTGCTCGAATCATTGGTGACTCGTTTGAAGGAGTATGAGACCGTTGGAATGGAGATAGATGCGGCGACGTCTAAAAACGGTTGGGCCAGAGGTCGATGCGGTGACGTCTTACCTTTACCGTTCTCGTCCTTGCCCAGCTTCTCCCTCAGCACCTCAATATCCCTTTCCAGCTTCTCGCGCTCCGTATTCCACAGAATCTCTCTCCTCTGATGCGCATCCCTGAGCTTGTCAAGATCCTGATGGGTCTCGTCACACCTTTTCTTCATCAACGCCATCTCGCTCTTTGTCTTTGCTCGATCCAAGTTCGACTTTTCCTTCTCTTGGTTGTACAAGCTCTCCAACTTTCGGTAGCGTGTTTCGAATTCTTTCAGGTTTTTCTGCTCTTTTTCGATGTCCTAAAAAAAACTTTTTAACCAAAAAACTAAAATTTAAGTTGACCTGGATGACTCTGAGCTTCTCCTTGACCTCATGCGCTAGGCGCTCGCATTTTTCGTCTTTTTCTTGGATCATTTTCACCTTCTCTGTCAGAGACGCCGAATTTGACTGTAAGAGATGTTCTTGCTCCTTCATCTGCCTGAGGGTGTCATTGACTCTTCCTTGTAGGCTCTTGATCTCACATTCAAAGGTTTGACGTTGTTTTTCCATCTCTACAGACCAGCGATCTTCGGTCTGGAGGAGCTGATTTGTGAGTTCCTTGTTCTTCTTCTTATAGAAAATGATATCCTCACGCTGGGAGTCAATAAATGTCTCCTTCTCCTCACACAGCTTGCATTTAGCTAACTCATCCTTATCTGGAGATCTACGCACGTAGGTAGGATTGTTTAGCTTATGGGCTTCAAGCAGCGTGTGGACACTCTTCAGCTCTCCCATCACGTTAGCCAATTCAGCGATAATTGTAGCACTGCTGTCCTTGGTTAAAGAACGTCTTCTTTGATCCACTTGGGCGTTGTCCATCTTCTCAATTTGCTTACAGATTCTTGAGGTTTGAGTCTCAACTGAAGCCAAAACCACGCAGCATTGCTCGATTTCAGCCACAGAAGCCAGAGCGTTGTCTTCAATAGGAATGGGCACTGGCGTGCAGAATGCGCTAGCAGCTTTGCTCTCTGAGATCTGCTTCTCGAGGAGGTCACAACGAACTTTTAAGGAGTCAGCGTAGTTGTCTTCAGACTTGGATTCCTTGACAGAGCGCTTGTGAAGAGCGTTGATCCTTTCGTTGGCGATATGGAGCTGATTATTGAGGACCTCAGCCTTAGTAGCCATAGCGATTGATTTTGGCTTCATGCTCAGGACGAGATCCGCTAGGCGGCTTGGAATCAAGCGACTTCTTTTGCTGGCTAAGGAGCTCAGCGTTTTTAAGCTCCAAGTCGTTAATCCTGTCCATAAGACGCTCAAACTCGTTTTTAGCGTGGCCATTCATTCCTCCGTCCTTTTTCCTTGACTCGATTTCGATGTCCAAGAGCTTCTTAGTCAGATTCGCGTTCTTCTGCTCCAATTTTGACACCTGAGCGCTTAAATGCTCAACTTCTGAAGTAGCCAGCTCTAGCTGAAGGTGAGTGTTGCCTTCACTAGCGCTTCGGATCATAGGAGGTCTTTGACGACTTCCTAACTTGCCACTAATATTCAGATTCGCTAGCTTGTGCAGGAGCTCCTCATTTTCGTTCTCTAGGTCGTGAAGCCTAGCCCGAGTTCTCTTCTGATCGTCTTCGGCGTATTTCAGCTGCTCTTTAAGGTCGTTTTCGCGTTCTAACAGGTCTCGCATCTCCTTAGGAGTGGATTCGGTAATAATAGGAATCATTGTCAGCGGAATCTCTGCGCTAAGCCTCTTCTCCCTTTCAGCTCGGGCTTCACGCCATTTTCGATGGGTTTGAAGCTCTCGGACCTTTTCGTTAAGGAAGAAGACCTCGTCTTCAACTTCCGTAGACTCAAGCTCGACGTGAAGCCTTACGGAGACTTCTTTGGCTATCCTAAGCTCAGATTCCAGTTCTTTGACCCGAGCGGTGTCCATCTGAGATGTGGTCAACCCGTCGTCGCCGTTAAGCCCATGATAGATCGAAGGCGTTCTTCGGAGGCTATGCGCTCGGCTTCGGCTTCATCTCGTAATCGTTCGGATTTGCGGAGTTTGAATTGCAGGATTCGGCAGTTTTTTGCGTTTTGCTCGAGTTCGCGTTGCAGTTCGCGGAATTCTTCAATCTCTTCTTCGCGGTATTGGTCCTGAACAAGCGATTTTCGAGGAACGAAAGGTTTTTTCAATGTTAAAAAAAGTTTTTTGATTAGCTTTTTCGGTTAAATTATCTTTATCAACGAGTTGCTTTAAGTTCAGATCAACTCAGAACGTCTAGGCGCTTGACCCACCTGCATCTCTTCGATCTCCTGCTGCAAATCCCTGTTTTCTGCTTTTAGAGCTTCATTCTCTGTCAACATCTCGTCGCAAAGCTGCTCCGCCGCATTTAGCTTCTCCGCCATAGGGGTGTCGCTTTCTCCAGAGTACACTTGACCCTGAAACCTCTTTTTTAAGAAACCGGTATAACTTTCAAAGTAACCTGTAAATCCCGTAATTCACATTTGAGCACCGTGTTCTCGTCACGGTAGTCTTGGATGCAGTTTTCCGCTTCTAGAAGCTTCTCTTCGAGCATTTCGATTAGCGAATCTTCGCCTTCAGTTTTTTCTCTTTTCGAAGGGTCCATCGCTGACGCTCTTCCTTGAGACTGCAGATTTGGTCTTGAAGACGGGCGACTTCGAGTTTGAGGCTTCGGACGTCGTCGGGTTCCTAAAAACGATTAAAAGCTAAGAAAAAAAAAACTAAAAATAGGAGTCTTGGAGATTTAAACAAAATAGCCTCTTGCACGATTTGGTGTGCGTATGGTCGAGAGGTAACTCTCCGCATTGTCGTTTTGGACATCGAATCCCCTCTGAGTCCATAATTTTTTCCCTAGGTTTTAAAGTTTTTTTACTACAAAACTAAATCAACTTACAGTAGAAGTAGGCGTCATAGCCCTGTCATCATATTCTATCGACCCTGACACCGCTGTCACCATAGATCTGGTATCAAAATTCGAAGCCGACGTCACACTTTCCAGGCTCTTAGCACTGGACAGCCCCTTAGAGTTTGCTGACTTGAAGCTAGCCACGGAGGTCGCATCTGTAATATCTAAAAAATGCCACAAAAATTCACAAAAATGATTTGCAAGCCTACCATCCTGATCCGGTCCCTCATCAGGATTTTGTGTCGTTTTCTCACGCCACGATTTCCTGCGCTCCTTTTTAGGCAACGCGATCGTAGGTGAGCTGGCAGCGGTTGAAGGCACGGAGTATACGGTAGTCAAGATTGTACTGGAGGTGCCATTAGAGTTCGTAGGCGATGTGGTTTCGTCGTGTTTCGATCGGACGCGAAAACAGTGTTTGCATCGGTCTTTCAGGTACGGCGGCTCGAAACCATTGCAACTGGTTTCGGACATTGACGCCGCTGCAAAAATTGTTTAAATTAGATTTGTGGCAAACAGAAATTGTGTGTGAGGGTAAACAAAAGCTAAATTTCAAGTTTTTGAGAGTTCAGCAAACCGATTGCGCTTATTACGTAAGTGACACGATCGACGAACGAGCAGAAGAAACAGCAGTGATCGAGTGGGACAGCAAGCAAGCGAGAGGAGGCGAGCGAGAGTCCTCGGCGGGATAAAGAAAGAGTCAAAGTTTATGGCCGCGAGCGGATCGGACGGCTGAGAACGCCGCCGCGAAAGAGTATCGATTGATTGGGGAGGGCGGAGGGGATAAACAATAACAACGTGTGTTGTGAGGGGCGTTGAAACGAGTGAAAATGGAAAGTAAAAGCTAAAAGATGAGTAGGATTGGAATCCGGAAGTCGTCGGGTAGGCCTTAGCAAAGGCGCGGCAACAGCAGCGACACATTCAAGGCTCTCAATAGAGCAGCAGTAGTCAGAATTCAAGAGTTTACGCTATGAGAAAGAAATCCGACGTTTCGACCGAACGGTATTTCTTATTTTGCGCATTCTCTTAATTCAGAATTGTGCCGCTCTGCCACAAAAAACCGTCTTTGTTTCTCTCCTCACTTTTTTCCGTCTTTCTATGCGCCAAATCCGACCGATTCTCACTTGACTTCTTGCAATGAAGTCGGAATACAATTCGAGACAGCGCCCCGCTTTCTGTCTCATCCGCACCTTGTCTGAATGCATTTTTTGGCCCACCTATAACATAGGGTGGTCCAAAAAAATGTGTGGCCAGACTCCTCCGGTCCGCCACTCACTAGTCACCGCTTCACTTCGTCAAAATGAAAGCAAATGTCTGGCCAGACAGTTTCTCCCTTTCAGACAGAAGTGGATCGGTCGGACTTTCAACCCAAACGCCCTAAAACAAAAAGCCAAGCATCAACAACGCGCTCTAAATCAAACTTTTTGACTTTAAGACATTTGCGCGAAGCAGCGTTCATTGAATAATGACCCTGTTTGCTTCACAGAACTCCACTCTTTAAATGACTTCAATTGTCTGCACTTTGAGTACAATTCACCCAACTCCATTACGCTAAAATCACCCCAATCACCCACGAGTGACGAAAAAACGGAAGAAAGAGAGGATTAGGAAACGATTCATTTAGGCAACAAAGCCGCTTTTCTTCTTCATTCGCAACACCGAACGTGTGAAAAGGCGATGCAAAAGCAACGAAGAAGAGCGGCACTAATGAAGGGCGAAAACGCAAAAATGAGGCGCAGGAATGCTTGGGTTTCGCACGCGTCGGTCAGCAAGGGACGCCTGTGGCCGGCGAAGCGCCGTTGTAAGGCGACTCCGTCATTATCATTAGGGGACGCTGCAAGAGGCCCTCGTGGGGTGATTAATGAAAGCGAGTCGCGGTTTCGCTCGTGTAATAAGCGACAGCCGTTGCAGAAAAAGCGGATGGACAAGAGCAGGACAGCGGTGGATGGGTAGGGGTTAGGGGAAGACTGGGCATTAATTAAACACGATTAATTTATTGATGAAGAGGTGGCTGTTGTGAAACGTTTCTGGGCTTGAATTTCCAACTAAAAATTGTTAAACAAATGACTTAGAAATGTTAAGCTTAAGCTTATTGGAACATGCAACATTTTGCTCCTCCAGACACCCACTTAAAGTCGTCAACATCCTGCAAATTACAACAGGCGCTCCAACACACAAAAACGAGAAAGCCACACGGGTTCGAGTTAAGCCAGATCCACCGGATCTCCTCCGCTTCCGCGAAGACAACATAAACCCGGCGTCACCGCATCGAAGTGCAAAAGCGACGTGGATCTCCGACGCGCGAGAAAACAAACAAAAGCCGGGCAGATCCAGTCTCCCATCTGCCAGCTTTTCTTGTCACCACATTCTGTGGCGGAAGAACATCGCGGGGACGAGTTTGGGGAGTGACGACGGAAGGCCAGACGATCAAAACGAGGGCGCGAGATGACGTTTTGGAACTCTCTAAGGGGCCAACAACGCGGCTGGCTAAAGAACGGAACGGAAATCGAGACGAGTGCGCCAAAGGTGTAAACAACTCGCGTGTCACAAGGGACGAAAGGCTAATTATATCTCAGGATGGATGAACCTAAAGGACGGCTGTTGCAAGAGGGAAGTGAGTCACGCAAGCTGATGCTGTGGCCAAAGTAAGAGAGGCCAAGGAGAATAGGAGTTAGGAGAACATGAGCAAATAGACTCAGACTTGGTGTTGAAATCTCTTGATGACAGGGAATCATTTCATTAAATTGCGAAACGCTTTAATTCTGTTTCATCTTGATTGTAAAATGTTCCTAAGTCAGTTTAACAGTTGGGAAACGTTTCACAATAGTTTGCTGGTTGCTAACAAACTAAAGACTTAAACGAAACGTTTAATTTCTACCAGATAACTTTTGTGAAACGTTTCACAGCTCTTTTTACTTTTATTCCTTAGATTTCAATTTCATTTTCGAAACGTTTCACAGTCAATATCAAGGACTGAAGTAGCCAGACATGACTCAAAAGCAAACAAAGCCACTTGAAAATCTCGCGCGCAGGATTTGATGTCAAGAAGGATAAAAACGTTGGCGGCAGAGGAAATTTAACGGATATCTGAGCAACCGCAAATTGTGACAGCTGAGATTTTGACATTTTGAGGTGCAGCAAAGGAGGCCACGGCATTGAGAATACCCAAAGAGTGGCACTTTGTGCGAGTGGAAGTGGTTTGTTTACAGTAACTGTTAAGACAAGAGTGGAAAAGTGTGGCAATGTTTAATTTACGCAAGCGGGAGTGAGGAAAACACATAAAAAAGGTACGAAAAAGTGGTGTTGTCATGGTTAAGGTACGATATGGTACTTTACAATGCTTCTTTGCGACTAGAATTGAAAATCGTTCTTATCAAATAGCACAAAAACCATTTTAAGAGTTTGTTTCAAACAACAAGTTGCTGTGAAACGTTTCTCACAAGATTCAGTTCATTGAAATAACAGCTAGACAGAAAGCTGGAAGCTAGAAACGTTTCTTATGTAAAACAGCAGCAACAAAAAGAGGTTAACGATAACATTTTAGTCCCATTGGCGTTTAAGCAATTTAGAACACAATGGAGATAGCTGAACCAATCCTTAGTTTTACAACTCCTAAAAGACTTTTCAATCGTTTTTTGAAACGTTGAACAGCACAAAACTGGCCTCACAACCTACTCCAAGTGATATCAAAACTGTTTAATTATCAGTAAACCAATCCAAAAATTTCCTGAAACCTTTGAACATCGCACCACAGACCTCAACTCCCAAAATAGCTTCCACTCCTATTCACGCAATTCAAAAGCGCTTCTTTTGCAAACACGAATCCGTCCGTCTTTTTTAATTACTTTCGCTTAGGCGTCGTGTTTTGGCTTTCGCGTCCTACCACTGAACTCCGCGTCGTCCCTCATCTCCCACTGATTTATTCGTCCTTTTCCCGCGCATTTTAGCCGTTTTTTTGGCTTTGGCGACGCCGCAAACGCAAACAACAAACGCTTTTGGCGAGACACAAACACGAAAATCCCACGAAGCGCGAAGATCTGGGTTTGGAAGCTCTTGCTAGAAGCTTAGGATAACCAAGTGAAGCCTTGGAAAATGATGTTGAAGTGGTAAATTTGATAAGCGGCCACGTAAAGAATCACATTTTGCGAGGAGTGAAGTAAAGAGTAAAGTTGAGGCGCAAAAGCATGCAAGGAAGTACGAGAAGACGTCTAAGAAGAGGCCCAGGGGCGAACAATCCATAACATGACAAAGTAATTGGGCTGAAAACAAGCCCGCTGAGACGAAGATGAATGACATCAGATGGTTTGCAACGGGCAGCTCAGGAATTGGTGGTTAAGGGTGAATTAGCAACAGCGAAGACGAGGCCACCGCCAATCTGTGGATACACCTCGCTCCTGGCTGCCAAGGCCACAAGGCCACCCACCTCAGGCCGACCGCCAGCTGTCACCGACAACGACGACGAGAGAAGACGTTGGAGGAACTCGATCTGCGGAGGAGTTTTGAGCGGCGATTAGGTAGTGAGGAAGAAGAAAAGAGATCTAATCGTAAATCTCGGATTTCCGGCGATTGATTGAGGACCGGAGATCGAGGGCAAAGTTGATCAACGGTACGGAGGGTGGGATGCAGGAGTGAAATTGATAAGTAGTACAATTTAATAAAAATTTGGCTGTTTTTAAAAGGTGTCAAAGTTGATTATTCAGCAATTTACAATACTAAAGCACGGATAACCCTTTTCTACAACCCCTCGCAAAAAGCCACAAAATTTTGTTGTTCAACGTCCCGCGCCCTTTAAGAACAGCCAATTCCTAAAGACCAAAACCACCCTTCCGTGGCCGTGAGACGCATTGTTTACTATTTGAATCCCATTTGGGAAATGGAAATTTGATCGATGGGATTTGCGACTTTTTGTGGAGCGCCGAGAGTGCCGATGGGACCACTAAGACTTACTCTGCTTCCAAAAATCGCTGAAAAAGCCGGAAAATTTTATTCTGGACATTAGCAAGAATAACGGAGCCTGGGACGTAGCCGCTAATAACGATGTTAACGTTGTCACACGTGGTATCAGAGAACATCGAGCGTTTTCAGCTCTAAGCTCTCAATAAAGAGAGAACTCTTGGGACCGAGCATATGAGGCATGAGGCTAGGTTGGCTAGGGACTAAGGGAGGATAGCAAGACGAAGGAGAGGGACGTTAGGAGGACACCCAGAAAGGAAACAGGAGGCGCTTAGGATGGTCAGCGACGCTGGGATTCGCACGAAGCGCGGCAAGTGAAAATTGAGAAGACAAGTTAATCCGATTTTCGACTCAACAAGCGAGTGAACGTCGTGTGCCTCGCGTTGCTTTTGCCTAGGAGAAGAAGGCAAGAATGCCCAAAGACCCTTTGGCAGTTAGTCGAAGTGACCTTTCCGCCGCTCGTCAGCGGCCGCAGCAGCTGACTTGGCACCAACAGGCGTCCCAACGAAATTGGACGACCCAAGAAACCTGTTTACCTGCCGCGCTTGCACGCGCAGAAGGGGCTTTTTAAGGGGTTCTTCCGATGTAGAGCGCTACTTTGGCAAACATGAAATCTGATACGTAAAAGTGTTCTGCGGTAATCAGAGTCATGTGGTTTCCGTAGAGCGCTAGGTTTGACGCCTGCGAGACGGTGCGAATTGGATGATTAAAGATTAAAGAATTTGGAATTTGAGCGAATTTTAAGGAGAAAGCTGAGAGATGTAAGTGCACTTTGACAATAGAATTTTGAGACTAACTCCAATGAAGATTTTTGCAGAATGAGAAACGTTGCAATTGTGATTTAGCATTACACTTTATTAGCACAATCAACGGAGCCGCGAGGTTCCAAGATCTTTGCGCTCCATCGCCACCATGAGGGTAGCCGCCGTTTTTGTAGCTTTATGAATTTTCTCGAAATAACGGAAATTATGCATTATTAAGGTGACCGCGCGCGCTATTGCGCGAGGTTTCAGTTTCAAAATGTGTTCTGAGTCGGCGCTTCGCGCCTCCAAAAGAGGCATAAGCGCACCGATTTCGTAATTTCATAAATCTTTTCGAAATACTGCAAATTATGTATCATTCGGTTCCAAATTTTGTGCATATTCGATTGAGCCCAAAAACACCCGCAACTGAGGCCGATTCGGCGTTTGAAGCGCCAATTTAGGTGCCGACGCGGTTGAAAAACCGACCGGTCCGCGACGATAACGAAATGCACGCAAACGGAAATGGCGCCGCTACCGTAACCCGCGTTCGCTCAATCAGGCAACTCGCGTCTAAAAATTTTGTGGCAGACGGACGGACAGTTCTTCTTTATTTTATAAAGGATTCGATTCCAACTTTATGCGGTAAGATAGGTTGAGATAGGTTCACTGGTAGTTGAGGTTTGCCGTTGGTTGAGATCGGTTTGCTGTTAGATAGGTTTGCTAATTTAGGCTTAGTCAAGCAAATTTAACCCTTAAAAGACGTTTTTCTCAATTGAACAGTTTTATGGCCTTACAGAAAATTTAAAAAATGACCTTGTCCTTCGGCAAAGCTTAAAATTCCGAAACCGTATGGCTTAAGAACTCAAAACCACACCCCATATTTGACTTTCAAATCTCAATCTCACATTTCCAAATCAGCCTAAATACAGAATGTGGGCAGACTCGTTAGACCAACACAAATTTTTTGGAGTACTGCTTTAAGACTTTTCCAGTTGGACTTGTTTTAAACTGCAATTGGAATCGTTATTTCAACTGGGTCACAAAGAGTTCCAATTAGTCAGACCGATTTTTTGCTAAGATCTGTGCAATGTAGATGGCGAACAGTCCAATCACGCAAACACATTTTTCCATTTCCTAAGACACTTTGTAGTCTAAAAATTGTAGGTTAGCATGACTCAACCTCTCATGCATATGTCCAATTTTACAATTCAATTTACCTAACTAGATCTAATATTTTTTTGCTCCACACGTTTGAAGACACATTAATCACCAACACAGCACGATGAACACGTCGCCTATTTCCTCAACATCCACAAGTCCAAACCCAATTAACGCCTCTCCCTCCCCCGCCACGTCTTTCCATCTCCTCCTCCTGATTGCCAAAAGCCCAAAAAAACCCAGCATTTCGATTCGTTTCTTTGATGCTCCCGCCATTCCCCACACTTGCATGCATGCAAGATGAAACACCTGTTTATAAGTGTTCATATCGTTTCTGGCGTCGGACTTAGTGAGTGCCCCTTCTCGACCCAATGGGGTCTGGGGTATAAGGCTCTTATCTGTTCTTCTCTCCTCAGAGCTCTATTTTTGAAAGAATTTTAGACATGGCAAAGTCGAGCTGAGGCGCCTTCGTTCTCATAAAGCGAATTTGTATGATTTTGAGGCCTCATAAAGTGAATTTGTGTGATATTCCTGGCCTGCACTCCCTCCTCCCTCCATTCTGTGCCGTTTTAAATGTTTTCAGGGAAACGGGAATTATGAAGATGTCGTAGAAGACGCAAATAGAGCATTGATGAGGGTGAGAAGAGGGCTTTAGAGACCATTGTGTTTGTTTTTATTCTCGGGATTTGTGCATCATAAGCGGGGTTAACAGGAGAAGAGACGTACAGGAGAAGAGACGCTTAAAATTGAGTGCTCAACGGTGTGACAGTGGTGAAAAACAGGCTAAGTGTGCTTAGAAGATTTTGTATCTTCATTCGTTTGTATTCAAAAATGGCGTGGATTGACGCCAAGTTGGCTTATCCTCCCGGACTTGCAAACTAACGAGACCAATTGGCGTCTTCAAAACTGCGATTTGCAGCGTTGCTGCAAATAAGAAAAAATCTAGGCTTTTGGGAAACGTTTGAAGGAACAGTTGGAATTTTGGGAATGCTGGAAATATGAAGACACACATGCGCAGGCACATGAGTAAGCCGCGCCTAGGCCCGCGGGTCTGCAGGCAAAAATACATTGCAGGCTCGTGCTTTTCGGTCTTTTTCGGCTTGAGCCCAGGCTCTGGGATTTTCGAGCAATCGGACCGGACCCGACCCTGGGAATTCGGGCTTCTGGGCCCGTGCTTAGGTCCATGCTTGACGGGTCTGGCTGGCTCACGTACATCAATGCTTGGGACGACTTGTACATGCTAAGAAACCCTTTGATGCTGAAAAAGCTTGTAATCTTACGGCCGGTTTTAAGCGTATTTTACATTTTCCAAATCTGTTTACGCCTCACAACTTTATTTTTACCTACACAATCTCTTCCCTTAGCTACTTAACAGCCACATACAATTCCGTGCCATTCCCCTAATCCTATCCATCCCCTCTTGATGACTCACCTGTTCCAATAGGAGACCCATATCCAGCGGCAAAATAGGTGCGCACAAGCTTGTTGTCGTCGTTGATGAATCCAAAACGCGAGAAAAAGCGAATTAGGTTGAGAAACGTGGGCATATTTGATGTCTTCGTGAGAAAATTGCTTCCGTGTGTCCTCTAATCAAATCAGCATTGTGCCGAAGAGAAAAATTGGATTTCGGTCAGTAGGAAAACAGCCGTATCGTTCTGAAAGCAAAAAATGGTTTGATAAAGGGTGCAAGGTTGGTCTCTGACAAGACAAAGTTTCCAAAAACAAGCAAAACATGACCAGCACGGAAGGGGAGAATTTCAATTATGCATTGAGATAAGAAAGTGTGGCTAAGGGAGGCGGAAAAGAGAAGGCCTAAAACCGGGAAACAGAGGGTGGATGTACCCAGTGGCGCGTAGAGCAAGAATTCGAACAAATTGAAATGTTTAGGCGATCTCTATTGATTCCGAGAAACACGGCGCGTGAGTGAAATGTGGAAGCGCAACAATCCGAAGGGAATGGCAAGTGGCGACTCATTCGCGGTTCCGGTGGCGGCTGGCCGGCGAAGAGTCGCCAAGGGGCGGTGCCGACAAGCCACCGCTATTTTGCTGAGCCTTTAGGAAGAAGGCCGTCTTGGGAAGAAGAAAGACCAAATCAAAGCGCCACGCGGGTGTTCTAGGGTAAATGGTTCTGAGGGAAAGCAATTGGAGCAAAAAAGAAGTAAATTGGGAAGCACTTTAGAAGAACGTGACACACTTAAGATCTTCTGACAAGCTTAAAAACTTATTATCATGATCGAAAAATGTCAAATCTGGCGCAAATAAACAAATTTCGTCTGGTGACATGTAAACAAATGGCAAAAAGCAGACAAATTCAAACAACAAACTTTCACAAAAAAGGTTTTAGAAGGCTGGGTTTTTGTTTTGTATCAAATCCGTTTTGAGCATTTAGAAGCCTTTTTAGTCTGGCTTAACAAGTCTCACAAAGCTGCTTGCAAATCCGAAATAAACCTTACAAATCAAGCGAAAATCAAGCGAAAAATTAATGATTAAAACCACATTCCAGGGGGACAATGGCTAACGAGCGAAGGAAAACAAGTAAACAAGGTGTTTTCGTAGTATTCCACGGAATCTGAGTTCATTAGAAGCTTGGGAAAATTGCGAGACCTCCTGCTGGTCGTTTGTCAGTCTGTGAATAAGAGAGTGTAGCCTATCAAAAGATTGCTGTTGTACACAATTTGCTTAACGTGACCAGACCCTAAAAAGGAGTAATACTGAAGGTTCAAGAAAGCTGTCTGACACAAAGCATAAACCAAGATAAGTCTTAACCGACTAATTTTAGTATTTCAAAGACCGACTGCACTCCACATGTTGATGCCATACGGCGCAAAACGGTTTTTTGTGTTTAGAACAGATGAACGACTGTGATTATGAAATGGCGCAAAATGGGATGAGGAGAATATAAATTTTGTAGCTTTTGCGTGTGTAGAATATTTGCCGGCAAACAAGCGTGTTCCTGGCTTCAATATCGAGAACGCTGTTAATTTAGGGAGGAGCTGGAATGCGGGAGAAGGGAAACCACGGAATGACGAGGATTTATTCGCGTTACAACACACAAATCACACCAAATTCGCGCACACACGGCACGAAGCACGTCGCGCGTTCAGCTAGCCTCGTTGACCGGCGGAGTCAGAGTCTTCGTGGTCGGACCCAGATGATCGCCCGTTCAAAAATTAGATTGAACAAGTTTCCAAAAATTGCGAAATTCTAAGAATTTTAAAGACTTAAACAGATAGCTTTCGAGCATATTTTCAGTGCTGATCAGCTCTGTTCTTTGAACATATTAACAAAGGTTGTTGGGTCTGTGAACTCTTTAAAAATCTAGCCACTTCAAAGCTCTTTCTGTCATTCAGCTCGGCTGCGTATGAGTCATGATCCAAAAGTTTGTTTTGTCTGCTTCATTGTATGTACGGCCATCTCATGGGGATAGCGTCAGTTTTGCACATATTCTCTGTAAAAACGCCAAACGCAATTTTTAAGAAATATGTTTAAACACAGGTAAGTAGATTTTCTAGCTTCGCAATGTTGAAAACTTTCATTGAGTTTTGAACACGTTTTGAATGACTCTACATGCGAACAAGTCCGTCTCATATGTAAGTCCTTCTAACGTTGACAAACAATTATAATACATTCAAATATAGTGGCAAAACCGACCGATTTAAAACCCAGTTAACAAACCAAAATGTGCGTTTGGACAATTGAACACCTGCGATTTATGCCTCATCCCTTACCTAACTAACCGTTTAGTTAAACAGAGGTTAGTAAAAACATCATTTTATTCACATGAACCTAGGAAAAACGTTTTTTAGGAGCAGCAATTGCAAAATTGGAACTTACGACACCAATTATTTATTTTTAGGACTCCGTAAATTGTGCTCTCCAATGCACCCTGATTTCCTCTTATTTGGAAGCATCGATAAATGTGAAAGAAATTGTAAACTAACGCTTCAATTATTGCTGTGCTCAGGATAATCTGTTTGCACGGTATCAGAACTTGTTGTAGACTTACTTCAACGTTCATTTAACGCAAAAATTAGATAGAAACCAAACCGATTTAATTGAGGTCATGTGGTGGTGTTAAAATAAGGCTGAATAAACATTTTTTTCAAATATGAAGCTTTGTAATTTTTGTTGTTGGAAGCCTTAGTGACTCACAATCTTGAAATGTGCTTTGTCTGCTTGCTAGTATAGGCTACCTCTATCCGCTGCAGTACACAGAATGTAATCATTGTGTCACTTTTTCTCGCCATGGTGTGCCTCATATTGTAAACTATATCATTATGAGAATTGTTTTGAATTGAACACGTTGAATTTTAGAACTTACATTCGCGTGTTCCAGCTAGAGCGACTTAACTAATGAAGCAAACAACGCAACTGTGATCACAAAAGTAGGCAAAGGAATGTAAAATGCTTGTGCTTTGGTGGGACAGTCACTAAAATGGTAAGTCGGATTTGCTTGTTTTGTGAATCATTAGTTTTGGGCTACTTACACATGGCAAATGCTTCACAAAGAGCGATTTAGGTTGATTTTCGGTGAACGTTGAATTTTAAGCGAGTTATTAAATTCAATGTTTGAACGGCAGGGAGCCCTACACACAAATCATAACAGTTTTAGGATTTGTCATTACACAGCATTTTCCAGCAGGTCACCCATCATCTCGGTCGAAATATCGGAAAAGGCTATTCTTGTAAGAAAACTTTGTGCACTATCCTAGGTGGGCGTCTGTGTCACTTAGCCGTTTTCGCAATAGGTGTCTTAACCGCGATAGGCGTCGGTGCAAAAACCATAATGGAAAAAGGTCCAAGCCTAAGCCTGTCTGAACCTGACAGGCCCAGCCTGCTATTCCCGTTGTTCGATTCCTCTTTCAAGCAGCGGGGATAGTGCGCTAGTACTGGCCTCTTGGAGCATCTTAGGGACACTTTTCATTATGTCGTTTGCGCCGAAAGCGCCTGAAAACGCGTTGTGTAGGCTCAAGGCTGCCTCTTTCAGATAGCGTACAAGGGCGACGCGATTCCATTTTAGACGCTCATTAGACGACCCATTACTATAGGATTGGGCCCAAACAAGTATTGTTTACAAACTGTCCCACGCCAATTTGGCAAAATGCGCGCAAAGCATGTCAATATATGGAAGCATATCAAACTTTCATAATATCACCTTGGTTTTAATGGGTCGAAGTGCATCGAATTTTAAGGATTTTTTGGGGTTTTAGGGATTTCAAGTCCTGTTTGCCTATCTATAAAAACCAACATATATAAACCAACATTGCAATATTTGATGCAATTCGCTCTACTGCAAGCGGCACTTATCGACATTGATAACCACTGTATTTTGTTACAGGAGCTATTGTCAATTCTCCTTTTCCACTTCTCGTTTCCGAGTCATAATACGGAGACTTGTTTTGTCTGCTTTTATCTATACACCGCTCCTATCTGAACAGACGAAGAAAACGCATTTGATGCGTCGGTTTTTCTGGTTATTTTGTGCCACATATTATTCGATGATTCTTAAACATTGGTACGGTACATCTACAACATTGATTAACGTCTTTAGTTTAAGCCAAGATTTAAAGTGTCTAAGTGCACTGGTTTTTTTAATGTTACATCTGGTATTTTTACAAAGAGAGAACTCAAAAGAGGACTTGAGCGATTTAATCAATTTACCTAGTGTAATTTACCTAGCGGCCTGCGAAGTAGGCTGGGCCAGCGCCGCAGTGCGCTGGTTTCTCCGTATATCTTTCTTGACTGCTACAGAAAAACGTTTAGAATCGGTAAATTGCTAATTTGGCCGTTTTAGAAAACATCATTATTTAGGTGATTCACTTGAACAAAGTTTAATGTGACGAGTTGCAGATCGAGTGATTTGAATTGTGGTCAAATAGATAAAGCGGAGAGCTACACCGATGTATATCCGCTTACATACATTACTTGTTTTGCTTACTTATCTTGAATAGCACAAGTCGGAAAATTGGATATGTACAACGATGTGTAATTTATAAAAGGTGTAGGTAAGCACTGTTTTTCAGTTTTCATTGAAACAGCTTTTAGAAAAAGGCATCTCCGAAACAACAGTTTCAGTGCCTAACATAAATCTATGGCCGAATGATTTTCGATTGAATACGACGGAGCTAAAAATGCATTCAATGCGTCACGTTCTATGCATTTTGTACTCGTGTACCTCAATTTATAAGCGTTGCTAACCGAGTCTAAAAGCTTTTATGTGAGATAATTTTTACTATCTCAAATTAACTAATTATTACTCAGTTATCCGACCTGCTACTTTTGCAGGCTTTTTTGACACAGCACCACCCTAACCTGGACTGAAAGAAAATGAACAACGATGTAGCTTGAACAAAAACAAGGCACTTATAAGTAAGTAAGAGTTGTTGTCTTAAAATCTTGACATTGTTACATTGATCATTTTGACATTAAGCCAGTTTAATTTAAGCAAAACTTGAAACTTATAACTTACACCAACACCATTGCAAATATAAAGTGACTTAAGTTTGCGAGTTAAAGGGACACGGCCACTGTTTTTGCGTTGATCACAATTCTGACGTCAGAATGACGAGAAACGGCATCAGGACTGCGCAGTATGGCAAAGTTCAAATAAGGCAAAAAAGAGAATTTTACCTGTTTTTCAGTGTTTCTGACGCTGCTGCCCAGTACAATTGCGGTCGGCTACAATGGAATCGGGTTCGCAATTTTGTGTTGTCTTCTAGAGAGCTGTTGTCTTAAAATCTTGAAATTGTATCTATTCACTTTAGATGACGAGTGGTTGTTAGTACAGTCAACGCAATACCCATCAACAATTTATTGAGCAACTTTGATAAAAAGACCGAGTAGCTCGTTATGACAACTAATTTTAGCGTTTTTAGAAAATAACGGTCGCGCTGCGTCACAAAGTTGAACGGTGAAAACCTGAAACATTTGACATCAATTCTTGAACAGGTTAATGGAATGATGTTCTGACCCACCTATATGCAACTCTGCTTCCATGGAAAGATAGCTCTTCATTGGTTTTATCTATTGTTACTATTTTAGCTTCTGGACAACGCAACCTTCAAGCATGCACAGTCCTTCGCAATTTCAAAATGCATTTTTAGATTTTTCTTGCAGATTATACTAACAAGGGAATGCTCAGAAGTCACAGTCACGGATTTGGATTAAATTTGGCACAGAGTTAGGGCTTGGTATACGTAGTGATTTCCCAAAATTGCAGCGGCGGATTCAGGGATTTTCAGGAGTAACACACGGCTTAAATATTCTTACTCAAAGTGCTTGAATGGTTTATTTGGTAGGGCTCTGGACTCCCAAAACTTGAACCCCTGTTCGTTGCCGCCAGGGAGCGGACGATTTAATTTTCTTTCGTGTTTGCTTTTGTCCGCAGACGCTTTCTGCCGTTTTTGCGCTTTCTTCACGAGCGATGTCACTCCTCCCGGATTGTCATCACGTCCTGTTTCTCCTCCGTTTCTTTTGCGAAGATTTGGCTCTTGTTCGTTGCGCACATTGTAGCAGCCACTTTTGTTTATTGCACTTTGCCATGGCACTTGTGTTAGCAATAAAAATTGCTCTCGTTTGCGCGTGGAAAAAGAAAACAGGTTTCGAAATTTGGCATTCCGGAGTCTTACCAAGTAAACCATTCATTTAGATCAACGTAAATGTTGCAAATGTTTATAGTCCTAGTTGCCAAACTTTAAATTGTGTGTTTCCCCTTAAAAACCCCGCATCCGCTGCTGCAATTTTGGAAAAGTACTACTCTGTGCCAAATTTAATCCAAGTCCGTGACTGTGACTTCAGACCATTCCCTTGTAAGTCTTTAAGGTTGCAAATTCTCAATTGCAAGATAAGAAAGTTACTTTTTGGTGTTTTTTAGACAGCATTCAAGTCCGAGTCCAACTGAACAGGCAATCAAAACAGGTCTTTTCTGTGGCAAATCAGATACGCCTATCTGTCAAAAGCGGTGGGGTGACCGCAGCTAATTAATATAGGTCGCTAATTGTTTTGTTATTGCAGTGATCAGAACTAAAACCGCATTTTTGATTGTAGAGAAGCAGATTTCGAAGACTTCGAAGCGCTCAGTGATCAGAAACGTCATTTTTATTGGAACTCAGAACGTTCTAACAGATATTTGTCTTGTTTTTTACCACGTGTTGATGCATGTTTTGGATGACGAGAAAATCAGGTAGCAGAGTCGTCCTTGGCTTTTTTCAAATTCTGTGTTTGCCTCTTATTTGCACGGATTGCAGCAGTAGATCTTATTTGTCTGTGTCCTCTCACTCACTAGGCCATCCAAATGTTCCAAAATTTTGTTAATTTTCCCAGTCGGGCAGGTTTTTTGCTTGTCCTCATTAGTAACCAGGAAGCACTTCTTCCTGCAAGTCCACAAATCTGATCAGCCATTTGCTGCTAACCGCAGCTGTTCGATGGGAGCACTTTTTTGAGCCCGATTGCGAAAGAGTGATTTGCACGTGCAGCTTGGGAATCTCTGATTAATCACGTAAAAAATCGTGATTAGCGGAGGGTATTTAGAGCGAGGCGGTTTGGCCAGACGTGATTAGTAAGGAGTGGCTGTAGATATTCTTGGATTAGTAAGAGGTGGATGTCCCAAGAGAGGCCTAATCTGTTTTCGTGTTTATAGCTATCAAGGATTTTAAAGGTTTATGTCTTGATGGCTGGCTAGTGTTTAGTGGTTCCCAATGACAGGAACGCAACAGCTGTTAAAAAATTGACCAGAAAAAGTGCCCTTGATAAAGAACCCGCCGCGCGCACGTTCTCGTGGAACTGCAATTTAACACTAATTCAGTGAATTTTGTAGAAATTAGACTAAATCTAAGATCCGAATTTGGCTTATTTGGATAGTTTCATGTGCCGTTTTCGTGAATGTTAATTTTCGGAGTTCGCATTTTAGGCTGTCATGGTATGAGTACCAATAATGACCTGAGTTGAGTTGCATAAATCTTTACTTTACCTTAAAAGCCAACATTTAGGTTTACCTTTGGATTAAGCGTCTTTTGGGGACAATTTGAACGTTCGTCAAGTTTTAAAGCTGTGTTTTAACAATGATTTGATGGATTAGAAGCTTCAGATTGACCCGTTCACAGCTAAAATTAAGCTTGACCTAAATATTACTTTTAGACTTCAAACAAACTTAGGTATTAGGAAACTTAGGTTTTTAGTGTTTTGCAACCCGGAACCGATGTAGCGGTTGTTCTCCGCGTGCCTTTGCAACCAAACTCTCTTGTCCAGATGCCCGTATCTCTATAAAAACTAGTGAATAATTGGCCTGAGAACAACACATTAATCTTAGGGCGCGCTTCCTGCTCGACTTTTCACCTTAACCATCATTTGTCTTCTCATCATATGCTGTAGCATGCTCCTATCTCCGCGATAAACTCTTGATACATAGAATGCTTGGTTTTTGGGCTTTACAAGGCTTAAAAGAGTGCCTATCATGTTTTTGTGTATCTTCTCCAAGGACCACAACAACCTTTCGATGACATAAATTGTGATAGCTCGATCAATCGCTCTCTAGTGGACTCTGCCACAAACAAACAATCACACATCTTGCATATAGCGAGTCCGAGTCTCTGTAATGAGTCGATTCTATTGATTCTTGAAGTTCTGTTGAGAGATGATCTGCTTAGAATGTGATATCAGGTGAGACAAGCCTCAACTTTTGAAAAATTCGTTTGTATCCTAGTTCAAGCTTCAGAGGCCACATTAAGTGATTCTAAATGTTTCCTTCAAGCAGGAATGTCAAAATTTCAGTTCTTACCGTCATCCAGCAGCTGTTGTCTGCTGTGCCGTCTGATTGTCCACTCATTTTTGACGCTTCAAAACAGTTGATCTTATTTTTTTAGATGAGTGATGAGTTTTTAAAATGTTTCTGTTTTGATCAAACGATGGATGATCAAGCAGTAGACAAAAAACGGCAGTTGGCGTTTCGGCGTTTCCCGTTTTTTTGAAACATTTCTATTTGATTTGTCTAAAATTAGATTTGCAACTCGGTGACGGCTGGTGACCGCTGATTGGGTTTAGTAAACGTTTTTAGGATGTTTCAAAAATTGAAAAATTGGGTTTTTGCCAAATTGATTTTAAAAGCTAAACAGCTGGTAAATTTGAGATGGTCTTGAAAGCACATAGTCACCGTTCTTTTTCGCATTATCACAGATCAAAGGATTTTTTTTGGCCCACCCTGTAAAGAATTGCCAACAAACTTTCACACCATCGGAAAGTTGTTGGTACAAGCTACGCGTTCACTCTAATTTTGGATATTTTTGAGTAAGCGCGAGCTTGAAAACAGCACAAGGAAAGTTTTAAGGCACAATCGGTTTGCAGAAACGTTCAACACCAAATGACAATGCCGCCGTTCTGCGTGTCTGGTTTGAACGTTTGAGACGTGAAAGTGTAGTGAATTCTTCATTTTGACCTCTTAATTGGTCTTTACCGGGCGGTTTTTCCTAAAAGTGAATCAAAACCCAGACATTTTGGTGCCATTAAAATTGTGCCGTTCGCCTGATTCAGAAAAAGCTCAGTGTGCTAAGATCCGACCCAATAGTGAAAACTAAACGACGAAAAATTTCTTCCGTCTACGCTCGGACACCTTGTACTCTTTTAAATATTAACAGTTAGTCAGTGTGCGTAAATTGGGATGTATGTACTTCAACCGACTTTTGATCAATTTTTGCACTTTTATCCATAAACAAAATTATTTATCAAATGCTATTGTTATAAACGCTATAAACAAAGTTGGCCTATTCAATTTTGAAGGGAATCTTAAATGGACACAGTCACCGTTTTTTTCGCACCATCACAGATCGCGCTCACTTCTGGGGCAGGGTGGTTTGCAAAGGCGTTGATCACGATTTTGGCGTCAAAATGGCAAAAGGCAAAAAACGGTTTCAGGACTGCGCAATATGGCAAAGTTCGGATAAGAAAAAAAGGAGAATTTTACCAGTTTTTCAGTGTTCCTGACGCTACTGCCCTGTACAATCGCGGTCGGCTACGATGGAATCGGGTTCGCAATTTTTCAGTGGTCAAAACTGGCGATTTTCTTTGCGATTGTGAAGTTTCTTGGAGGACTGAGTGGATTTCCGATTGAACACGTCCCCACAACGCGATGAACACAAAAAATTTGACCAAAGGCCACATTTACTCCGTTTTCATTGTAGTCGATTGTGGTTTTTTGCTGGGTAACCGCGTCGGGACCACCCAACGACTTGTAAAATTCTCTTTTTTGCCTTATTCAAACTTTGCCATATTACGCAGTCCTGAAGCCGTTTCTTGCCATTCTGACGCCAGAATCATGATCAGCGCCTTTGAAAACCCATCTGCCCCAGAAATGAGCGCGATCCGTACACTCAAAAAACGATGAAAAATGCGATGTCTGTGTCCCTTTGAAAGGAAAACACACACTTTTAAGATCACCTTTCTTTCGCACAATCACGGATTGTGCTCATTTCCGGGGGAGGAAAGTTTTCAGTGGGGCTGATCACTATTCCGGCGTCCGAATGGCGAAAAACAGCTTCAAAACTAAGCCATTTGGCAAAGTTTAGATATGGAAAAAAGTAGAATTTCACCAGTTCTTCAGTGGTCAATGAGGCGCGATCTGTGCACTCAAAAAAAGATCTTTTTCGTTTTATGACTTGTTTTTATTATGTAATAAGTAGGAATCCAGTTGGACTGTTTCATGTCTATAGCAGAATTGGGCTTGTCAGATAAAGTTACACTATTGACGTTTCATCGCATGTTTAGCATGGACATCAACTAAAAAACTTTAAACGAACAGCCTAACGAAAGCTAAATTAGGTGGACAGCTAAGCTTAGGCAATCCTACAAAGTTCTTGGACATGTTTAAGAAATTATCTGGAGCTTTATACATAGATTCATAGGTATCGCCTTGATCGAAAAACCTGTTTTAGGTTTCACCAAAATAATGCTTAGCTTGGGCCTTTCGCAAACTTGAACTTTCCTAAGTGAGGCGTAACACCTAACGCAAAGTCTTATTTGGATTAGGTTTTATACCTTTCCAACTTAGATCTGACCTAAAAGAGTGTTTAGTAAGTTAGGCAGCTAAAGCGTACGCTCAACCTGCGTCGGCTTTATTAACCAAGCGCAAAGGTTTAGGCCTCTCAACGGCAAATGTTACAGAAAGCATTTTTAGCCCTGCACTATTTGGCAGCGTTGTCCTGAGCTTCAAAAAAACAGCCTTAAAATAATGCTACCATCTTAACGACTTGTTTTCTTGTTGTTAGTTAAGATGCAACTTTTATTAATCTAGCTGTAACCACCTCTAGAATTTGAATTCATCAACATTGGCTGCATTTCATACTTCCTGCCCTTCTAACTGTTCTCAAATCACAGATTCCTGTGCCAAGTGAGTCCGATCACTCATGCTTTTTGTGTCTTAGGACAAATGTACCCGGCGACCGGCCGCTGTGTGATCGGTCCCATTAATCTCCGTTTTTCGCTATCCGCATCCTCGTTCGCACTCATCACCGATCGCCGCCGCGTCCATCGCGTTGACGTCCATTGCGAGTGTAAACCTCCTCTCTGTGGCTTTGCTTCTGTTGGGTCTCAGCCATGGGTGCCTCCTCTGGTCGGCGACGGCGACGGATGTTCCAAAACTCCGCCTTCGGAAGCGGCAAAAAGCGGCGCCCGCTTCGACTCTTCGCCGTCGCCGCAAAAAACCGCCTGCGGCACCAATTTCTCCGTTCCAGAGAGAAATTCAATCCTGATTTCAAGCGGCCTCTCCTAAGGGTTAATTGTTGCAATCCTCTTCGTCTTTACTTTAAACCCGAATTTCCTTTTATCATTTTTAGCTACTTTCAATGAAAGACCACGAGCCTTAAAAAAGACCCTTCCCAGTTTGGGTGCTGGTCAAATCGATTTGGCCTGTCGCGAGGGATATAATATGACTCCACATCGTCGAGGGGGTTGTTTATTATTATTTGTTATGATTTCGGAGTCATAAAACTCCTCTTGCAAAGCCGAGGCTTGAGAGAGTCCATAGGACTTTCTGAGATGGATGCGTCTAAAGGGTTCCGCGTCTGGTAGGGTAAAAACCCATTCTTATAGGTTTTAAATGACTGCAAGAATGTTAGGAAAAGTGGGATTTTCAGCGAAACAGCCGTAACTGTAAAATTGAATTTTAAGCGTTTTAGCTTCAAAATTTGGTTTAAGCTTGATTATAAATTTTAGTACCTTTTTAAATGGCTCTAATTGCGGTGTTTCCTTTGGCTTGAGAAACTATGCTTACGCCTAAAATGTAGATTCAGGCTAAGCTCAGGTTCTTTTTAGATTTGCAAGCCCATATTGTCATTTCAACGTATGCTAAAACTTTAATTCCATCTCTTAGGCCTATTCTAAGACGATGGTTTCAGCAAAGACTCAGAACAATGCTAAAATTATAGGCATAGGCTTTAAAGTGAAACTCTAGAAGACAGTCACAGTTTGCGGTTAGACTTTCGCTTACGTAGTGAGTTGTTCCTATTTTTAGACCTGACCTAAGGTGATGGTTTTGGTTTGGTCTAAGGCTTTCTCTAAGCTCAAGCCCTCTTGAAATCTGATTCTAATTTTTTGTTTCAGCTTTAAATCTGACTGTATTTTGTTTTTTTAAAGAGTCAGGCTTCAGCTTCCTTTGTTTTAAATATGGTCTAAGTTGCATTATCCACCCAGGCGAAAACCGCACCAAAAACATGTCAAAATCCTAAAAAAATCAAAACTTTCAATTTGGTTCTTTTTTAGTTGTCGCTTGTTTTTATCCGCGACGCATTTCACCTCTCCCAAATCCTCTCATTCACACTTCTTCCAGGACACAAAAGTTCCTTTTGCGTCAGCTCGTGGCGGCACATGCTTGTTGGGCCTTCGATTTGGTAAGTGGAAAAACGACGGAGCTTTTTCTCTATTTGCAAATACTCCATTATGCGAATTTAGGCACCTCGCGGCGATTCTGACGATTTGCTATGCGTGGGGCAACGTGCAGGACATCGTCCACCGCAAATCTAAGAAAACGCCTCCAACGCCTAAAAATGGAAGGGCGGTGCAGGTGAAGATGGGTTTTTACCTGGAGTCGCTGGGTAATTTCAGGGAGACTCAGATGGTACGTTACGCTTTTTGCAAATTTTGGGCTATTTTTGTGTGTTTTTCAAGATTCAATTTTGTCTATGAGATCCTAAGCATGCATGGAATTCTGTCTGAAGCGAAATAACCAATTTAGGAAGCGCATAAAATGAGTTTATCGTGGAACGACGCGCGCTCAGATGAGAGTCTGAGGAGAAGAGTTGCTCAGAGAGAAGTGTGCGAGAGGTCGCGGCACGCGGAAAAAGTTCAAAGTGATGGATATTAGAGATGGGAGCCGTGGCAAGAGGGAAAAACGCGTTTTGAAGTGTTGCGGAGAGTGAGTGTCTCGGGCAATGCAAGGTCGCTGAGCCAATATATGTGTACTTTGGGAGGGGGAGAGGAGGTAGGGGAATGAGGTGTATAGGAAAGAGGACGAACCAGGGTTTCTAAAAGTAGTTAAAAACAGAATTAAGGATCAGGCTGACGCCAAATTAGGATTTGCATGTAACACTTAGGCCTACTGGAACCTTAGGCTTTACACTTGAAGTTTAATCCTAACCTAAAAGACGTTTAGAACCAAAATCTCACATCTTAACTGACTGGTACTTTACACCTAAACCTAAAGCTTAAGCTTACTGGGCTTTTGGCTCAAAAGTTGGTTTTGCGCTTCAGATGCTTTAGATTGTATTCTTATGGTCACTATTAAAGCTTGGGCTTAGCCTTAATCAAGTTTGACGGATAACGATTACAGCTAACCAAACCCATTTGAGGCTTTATTGCACTTCTGCTTTGGCCTAACCTGATAGGGGTTTCTTAACAACAGGTTAAGAGGGAATAAGCGAATTTTGGTTAAAGAACTGAAGCTTACACTTAACCTGCTTTGAACTTCAAAGCTAATAACGTATCTATAGCTGTTTTCATAGGCTTCATTGCACTTTAAGCTTAGATTTAACCAGAAAAATACTTGTTCTTAAGCTAAAGTTGACTGAACAGTTAACGCTTAGGCTTAGCCTGTTTCTAGCTGTAAACCTAACGCATAGTTAGGCGTTGTTAACAATACCGATTCTTAACCTTATTCATGGGCTCATAGGCTTCTGTGCGATTGAAAACGTGGGCTTATAATAATCGTAATTCAAGATTAGTGATCACGTTTCTAAGTACACATTTAACAGTATTTGAACCAGGTGAAACACCTAAAACTCAGGCCTATCTTAAATTAAACGCTGCTAATTTTGGTTAGACAACGAAGTCTTGGGCTGAACTCTTTCGAGGCTTTAAACCTACCGCTGAAAAGCAGGATTTTCACCTAAAGATTTAACTCTTTGAATGTTCCAAGTCATCCCGATAAATGAGCGTCAGGCTTTAATCTAACTTAGCGCCTTACACGCATTTTTGCCTCGCCTTAGCATGAAACGTAAAATCACGTTGAAAAACCTCTTTTGTGCATTTGCAATTTTGTGTCCGTTCTATGACTCAAGCACAAAACTTCTTTGCCCTTTGCAAAACGCTTCCTTATTCCTGGTGTAAGTTTAGGACGTCATTCACTCATCCTTATCTAAAAAGTGTTTCAAAAACGCAACAGAGACCGATTCATCATTTTTTCACTTGCTTGTCTTCGAATCAATACGTATATAAGCTCATTTCTTATGTCTTCGAAATTCCAAAAACAACTGTCTTCTCACGTTGCATTGTGTTGTTTTCAAAACAAGAAATCTGACCCCAAACTTTAGATTTGGTGCGTTATCTAAAAAACGCTTAAGAGCCTCTAAGCGCTGTCCTATGTAAACGTCGTCCTATATTTAATGACTAAAGTGTCGCCGCCAGATCGACGACAACAATTGTCGGCTCGTTTCTTGTGATTTATGTTTATGCCTTTGCTTCGGGAACCTTTCAGGCATTTTAGCTATGCTTCAGTAGCTAAGGGGTCGAAGACCCAAACCAATACAAGCATATAGGCAAATTGAGATTTTCACGCAAGCGTGAAGGGTTAAATGCCAATTTCATAGCCAGATTGACGCTTGTAATTGACCTCCGTTTTTCAGTCATTTGACGTGGATCTCTATCTCTACATGAGCTGGCAAGACCCAAGCCTGAACCACAGTGGCCCGGGATACGTGATGGTGAACGACGACCGCGTGCGCAGCGAACTCTGGTATGTATGCAGATGAGCCAGCCGAGCCTCGAGTGAAGAGCCTCACACGGTTTCCGTAAACAAATCCTATTGGGGCCTCTTAACGACGTCCACAAAAAATGTTGTGCTGAATCATTTATAGGAGTCGTAAGCCGTTTTTGGGTTAAACTCAAAACAAGAGAAGAGGGAATTTTGAGGGTTTGTTTACTTTAGTGGAGAGGCAAATTGTGAGTTTAGGGAAATGCAGTTAGAAATTAGGCAAAAGTGGTGAAGGGCAGCGGGATCACCTGTGACTCAATTTGAAATTCAGCTGATTTAGACCAAGAAGCACAAAAACAGTGTTTTCAACTGCTGCTTGAGTTTGGTCCAATTTGTTCCAAGGTCAAAATTACAAATGTTGCATGACAACAAAATTTGGTATGAGCAAAAGTCCCTTAAATCAGTTTAAACCGGTTTCAAAAATTGTTGACGTTTTTGGTTTGAACCCGAAACGCAGAAAATGCAGTTTTGAGGGTTTGTTGACTTTAGTGGGGAAGCAAATTGAGAAACTGGAGAATTAGAGAAGAAGAGAAAAACAGCGAAATTCGAGGTCAGTGCCTCACAGTTGCTTTGTTTAAAGATCAAATTTTGCTCTTGCACAACGTTATAGTCAGACGATCGATTTGCACGCCAGAACCGCTTTGCACTTCCACCAGTTTCCTCCGGCTTCATCCTGCTCAGGCATAGTTCACCATCTTTCGGGTCGCACCACCTACGCTCTATTTTCACCGCATCGCCAGCGATTACGATAAAATCATGGTCCAACTTTATGTGCTATCAGCAAAATCTCTAAATTTATGCTTCAAAACATCAAAAACATGAACTGAGTATTTAAAACCCAACCTAATAAGGTGGATCTGAGGTCAAAAAGTCAAGGGAGTTCATATCAGACCGACCGAACTTTACTTATAGGTCTCCTGGGACAAATTTAGTAAAGTGTATCCGGAAATTCAATCAAACATAGCTCTGCAAAAAATGCGTCTTAACAAAAAGCTTTTTTAACCGTCTAGTTGAAATATATTTCACACGTCAGATTTCCAATTTTCGGCTTTTTGTCAAAGTGTCAAAAAATTTTTTCAGCGTCAGTTTCTAAAAATCCTAATTTCCAGGCTTCCCGATCTCTACTTCGCGAACGCTCGCTCAGCCCATTTCCACCATGTCACCGTGCCGAATTTCAATTTATTCATTGCGCCCGATGGCACAATCGCTTATTCGAGCAGGTAAGTCAATCCTTGGCCACGGGGATTCGGCGGCGACGTAAACAATCATCAATTGTCTCAGAGTGACGTTGAACGTCGCGTGCAACCTTGATCTGATTAACTACCCGATGGACAGGCAAAACTGCTACATCCGGGCGCTCAGTTGTAAGTCTTAAACACTATAATTGTCAATCTTAAAAAAACCAAAATTCAAATTTTACTATTTTGACCAAAACAATACCAATCATGCAACGTTTCCTCTACATTTAGATGCATACATTGCCAAAATGGTGAATATCACTTGGTTCCAAAAGAACCCTCTCCTCTACAACCCTGAAATTGGCCTCCCCGAGTTTGGGATCACAGCAATCGAGCCGGGTTACTGTAATGGAACTTATCGTTATGCGATTATGGAGAATTCCCAAAAAATAGGTCTGTTTTTGTAGCTTAAAATGAATCTTAAAAACTGGATTTTTTAGATCAGTTCAGTTGCCTAACAGCCAACATCCTGCTGGCCAGATCTATCGGCTACAACATTGTGCAGAGCTACATTCCTACAGGGCTTATCGTCATCATATCGTGATCCTCAAAACCTCAAAAGCCTTAAAAAATCATTCAAATTTCAGATGGGTCTCTTTCTGGATCGACCGCCGCGCAGTTCCGGCCAGAGTCACGCTCAGTTTTACGACGCTCGTTTCGTTGACGACTCTTGTAAGACGAGTTTTTGGGTTTGAGAAATTTAGGGACATCTTAAAACTATCCTATGGCCAATCTCGTTATGAAGAAAGTGCGTCGTTTGACAATTATTTGATGAGCGCGACAAGCGAAATCATTTAGCAAAAAAAGGTCGCCGAAGCGGACACATAAATTCTCGTTCTTGCAGAGGGGTTTATGTAATTGCAGAAGGGAAGAGAGGAGGAAGTTGAGTTAGGACAGAGCGTTTGAGAGTGACAAGTTAATATCTAAATGACATGGGTGGGTTTTGGAATTCATGTGGTTTAGACTATAGCAATTTAATTGGACAAAATGAGGCTTTTCATCCTGAAGAAAACTCTAGGTTATGGCTCTAACTGAAACAGCTGAACCGTAAGATGGGTTTCATCTCTAAACTAGGCTTTCCAGATTATGCTCAGGTTCAAGTGATCTTTAGAAGAGCTCTTCAACGTCACAAATCTTTATTTACTCTCATCTCATTCTCACATTAAATCCAAATCTAGCAGTTTCTTAGTTCCGCTCCCTCTTCTCAGCCGACGACCCCTCGCACCCATTCTCAGCCTCCTTCTTCTTCTGATCGGTCTTCAGAGGAATCTCCAGCCACTTCGCCATCTCCGCGGCTTCTTTTCCCTCCAGATTGTTGGCCGTGTACTTGATAAGCGTGTCAGTCAAGTCCGGCATCTCCAGGTAGTAAGCGGCGTTGACAACCGCGGCGAGTTTGCGTCGAGGGACGCACGTGTCCAGGAGAACGACGTCCTCCTTGGCGACGTTTCGGTTGAATCGGTGCATTTGGCGTTGTTCTTCGGTCCTGGGTTCGTCTGCCTCGTGCTTAACGAGCTTAAGAATCGTTTCCAAGGCGTTTCCTTCGACAGAAGGCAGAGGGATGCCGTCTTCGGGGTAAATGCCTTCGTTCGAGAAGCCCAGATCGCTCAACATCTGTTTGAGCATATTTGCCTTCATCAGATATTCAGGCTTGAACTCGAAACTTTGACCATCAGAGGAGGTCAGCTTAATGGTTTTGGTGGTGGAGGTCATGATGAAAGAGGGCTAGGCTTTGTTTTGATATCGAATAGTGGAAAATACAGGTCTTATATGAAAGATAAGCAATGAAACACGTCAAAAAGCAATGTTTGTGTAGAAGGCCTGGTAAAGTTAAAAACAGATGCTTCAATTTTTTAGGTTCTGAAGATCGATTTGAACACTTAACTTTAGACTTTGTCCCAAATCAAGATATCAGCTTTAGCTTGACCTTTAACAAAACAATGGATTGGAAACTTGTACCGCAATTGCTATTTTCATCTGTCGTATTTGGTTCGTTCCTTTCCTGCATTCCACAATTTCTTTTTAGCAGGAACTGTGCAAGTTCCCAATGGGAGCACGTCATCCAGATCCATAACAAAGATAAAACAAACGGCGTGGAAGCGCTGCTTGGATGTGAGCAATTCTTAAAACAACAAATTCCTGACGGTCTTAATGTCAACATATCCAAGAGTCACCTTGCATTCACAATTCTACACTACAACCAACGACATTCTGACATGCATTTCAAGACTCTATTTAAAAACCAGGTTCGCACGGCAACTCTACACTTTAAAAACAATATTAAAGCTCAATACGACTTTGTTCATGTGATAAACGCTAAAATAAACGCCATAAAGCTGATGAGGAGTCAAAAGTCAAATCAGATCCTTTCTAAACATCGCAATTTTGGATTTTTAATTTTTCACTTGTTGTGCCTTATCTTATTGCATTTCAGGGAAACGGAGTCCGGTTCAGTCTTCCCCAAGTTAGTTACGCCAAGGCCATCGATTTCTGGTTTGGAGGTAACAAACCTATCCTTATCCTTACGACTCTACATTCCTTTTTAGCTTGCATGTTGTTTGTGTTTCTTGCACTCCTAGAATTTGCTCTCGTCAACAGCTTCATGCGTAAATCGGACAAATACGAGAAGCTCTCAAAAAAATTCGCTGCTGAAAAAAGCGGTAAGCCTCAAATTATAATCTGAATTCGAATTTTGAGCTTTTAGAAGAGAAGGTCCTTCCCATGTCAGTCTCAGCTCTGCTTAGATCTCATGAGAAGATGCAAAAAGAAAGGCGAGGAAGCCTGTTTCCCGTCATGAATGGGATGAGGGAATACTCAAACCCTCTCTCAAGAATGTCTCCAGCGTCTAAAAGGAAAAAATACGTGGACAGGAAGTCATCCTCAAAGGTCAAATTTGAGGATGAAATTGTTAAGAACAACGGAAGCACGTTCGAGATGAGGGAAAAGGGGTCGGTAGGAAGGAACAACCCAATTATGATGATCGACGATGACGAGAAGGACCGTGAAAGCAGTAAAAAACGTTTCCCGAAGCTTGAAGTTTATAGGTTTTTGTTTAGATGCCTTGCTGGAGTCCCTCTATGACAACATGTCAGTGAAGACTCCCGAGAAAATTGTCAGAGAGTTCAGCGATGAGCCTGTAGAGCTGTTAGACGACGACAGTCCTATGTTGTTTAGGTAAGCTTCGCAGGTCAAAAACACCTCAAAATTGTTTATTTTTAGGAAAGACAGTTCTGACGACCCTGTATGGGCAGAACACGCCCACGTTTGGGCGACAAGACCCAAACCAAAACGACACTCTGTGGCCCCTAATCCAGAACTCTCGGAACAGTACGCAGAGGTCTCAACAATGTTCTCGAGAAGAGCGCTGAATATTGACAAATCGTGCAGATACGTCTTTCCGGGATTCTTCATCCTCTTCAATCTATTCTACTGGTGGTTCTACACGCGTCCGACTGCTGAGGAGGCTGCTGAGCAATATTAAAATTCTATTTTTTGTGGTTACGGCAATAAAGTGGTTTTGAGCTGGTTGGATACTCAATGAAACCGTAAAATTAAAATTTAAATTAAGAAGACCCAGGCTTAATAACAGAACTTGCTTGTAAGAATCGTTCGCAACGGGCAATTCAACTCAACCTATAATGACGCACTTCAGAGTCAACTCTAAAACTCACGAAACGCTCCAGAGTAAGTTCTAAACACAAACGTCGCTTTAACTACCGATTTTTATTCAATCTTATTTCATTCTTACATCAATCCCACAAATCTCAAATAGCAAAATCTCAGTTCCGCTCCCTTTTCTCAGCCGACGATCCCTCGCTTCCATCCTCAGCCTCCTTCTTCTTCTGATTGCTCTTCAGCGGAATCTCCAGCCACTTCGCCATCTCCGCGGCTGCTTTTCCCTCCAGATTGTTGGCCGTGTACTTGATAAGCGTGTCAGTCAAGTCCGGCATCTCCAGATAGTAAGCGGCGTTGACAACCGCGGCGAGTTTGCGTCGAGGGACGCACGTGTCCAGGAGAGCGACGTCTTCCCTGGCGACGTTTCGGTTGAATCGGTGCATTTGGCGTTGTTCTTCGGTCCTGGGTTCGTCTGCCTCGTGCTTAACGAGCAGTTAAGAATTGTTTCCAAAGCGTCACCTTCGACAGAAGGCAGAGGGATGCCCTCTTCGGGGTAGGTGCCTTCGTTCGAGAAGCCCAGATCGCTCAACATCTGTTTGAGCATGTTTGCCTTCATCAAATATTCAGGCTTGAACTCGAAACTTTGACCATCAGAGGAAGTCAGCTTAATGGTTTCGGTGGTGGAGGTCATGATGAAAGAGGGCTAGGCTTTGTTTTGATATCGAATAGTGGAAAATACAAGTCTTATATGAAAGATAAGCAATGCCCAAAAATTACCAAAAAGTGAAGCATTGTAAACACCACTCAAAGCGAAGCATAAGCATTTGTCCATTGAGATGTCTTTTCTAAGACTTACAACCTATCAATATTCAACTTAAATACTGCGTAGCTTATACATCCCTACGTAGCTTATTCGTAACCTGCTTATCCCGTCTTACCTTTCTAACCTTAATTACCATAGTTTACTTTGTTTTCGATACCTTTCTTGTCAATTCTTCTAGTGTCTTAGCTCACTGACCTTTCTTGATCTATCAAACTCCTCTTTCCGTCTCATATTGACATAACCCCACACACCAACGGCTTCCCTAATCCTTATCTGCTCGTGCAATTGCAAATTCCGTCCCACCGCCGAAAAATAGTTGCTTCTTGCAAATGTTTATTGCGGGGAGGCGTTATCACGGGTTCTCTCGATCAGCGCTGGCTCATTGTATTGCTAATGCACAGCACATTCCGGCGCACCTGACCGGTCAGACGCGCTTTCTCTTCAAGGCTCACAGATCAGCGAGCGGCGGAAGTGTAGATGACAAGTGGGCGCGATGGTTATGTACACAGACAGACGCTCTGTAGAATGTGCAGTCATGTCCGAGTGGTTAAGGAGATTGACTAGAAATCAATTGGGCTCTGCCCGCGTAGGTTCGAATCCTCTGACTGCGAACATTTTTCGGATTTTGTTAACTTTCACGCTTTTTTATTACTTTTAATGCCTAAAAACTCTTCTTTGCAACTGTAATAAGTTGAAAAAACCGTTCTTGAGACACTCACGTACAGTTCCAAAGTGTCACTTCTCACATTTCCCCATCGATCTCTGATGCGTTCCCCACTGAATCTCATTATCCCTTCTTCTGTCGCTCTTATTCGTTTCCTTTTCAATCTCAGTTTCGATTGCATCGTGGCGTGTCGTCCTAGTGCTACGAGAGCATAGATCACACACTCTTTTCGAAGTTTCATTGCACGCTTAAAAGCGACAAACCGGTTGCCGACTCGCCCAATTTAGCGTCTGCTCCACTTGTTCCCTACCTAATGCGACTTTCGGTCTCTCGCGCGCGTTTCCTGCCTTTGGGGGTGTTTCCGGTGGTTGTCAGAGCGCTGATGTGAAGTGGGTTTGCTTAGGTTTTGGGTTTTAGATGGTGTAATGGCGTTTTAATGGCTATGTTTGGGGGTAAAAATCAGGTTCACGTGTTTGGAATTTGTGTAATCTAAAGGTGTTCTTAAATTTGACATATAGATTACGAATTTGTCTCTTTTGAGTTAGAACTATTTCGATCATTTTCGAAGTGACCGGTCACATTTACATGTTAAATTTGCCGACTTCTAGATTGCAAAAAACCAATGAATCATTTGAAAACGTGACACGTCGATCGTTTTGACCATTTTTAGATGTTCAAGTGACGCTTTTGTCATTGTACTTCTAAAAATTTTAGCAAAAAGGGAAGTTTTTACGTTTTTTCTGCTGTCGACATTTCGGATTGCCTGAAGTTAGTTCTCCTAAAAACTGTGTTTTTCATAAAACGCTCAAATCCGTCCACTTGCTATCGCTCAACGTTAAAACTGACAAACCCAGCCGCCGTCTCTTGTTTCGATCGTTGAATTTTAAGGTCTTCGCGCTAGTTTTGGAGAGTGTATCACTCTTAAATTTAGCAGGCCGTCATCTCCTTTTTAAAGGAGAGGTACGCGGGGCTTCTAAATTTAGGCTCGCTTCTATACATCAAGTACTTTGTGTTTCGCTGCAAGGTCAGTTTAAATTGATTAGGGGTGCTGCAAAGCCGAGTGCAACTAGGCGTGGATAATTCTGGCTCGCAAAAAAGTGTTGTTGGCATGGCTACCTGGGAGAATGGAAAGGCCGCTCAGCACCTGTAGTGCGTTTAATACATAAATTCTGGATTTTCTTAAGCTTAAAGAGTTCTGTACTAGGCAGCGAAGACCCATTTATCGAATTACCCATCCAAAAATGACCACATTCAAACCTGTAAACTTTTCCTAAGGCACTCATTTACCTTCAAAAAAGCCGTTTTCCTTAGGTATTTTTTGTTATACAGTGTGCCTCGTCCATAAGAATTAAGCTGACTTTTTTGAAAGTAACTTAACTGAAAGTTAGCTTATGTTGCTATCTGAGCTACCCTTAATTCATAAATTAGAAATTTCCTAAAAGAGGATTTCCTATTAAACCTATCATGCATCCAAAATGACCACTTTTGAACTTTTAAACTTTTCCCAAGACACCCATAAATTAAACACGACTCATTTACCCTCAAAAGAGCCGTTTTCCTAAATTCTCTTTCGCTCTTCTTTGTTACTCTTTCGTAAACTTCACCCTCTCTTGCTTCTTTTCACCTATTCTTATCCTTTTAATAAGGTCTTTCTGTTGCGCCATGAGGCTCCCACAGCGCGCTCCCCTCAATAGCTAATTATTCATTGAGATTCGCTGCATTAATTTGCAATCTAAGGGTTCAGCTAGCTATGCTTTGCTATAGTGGATAATGACGGAATGCGCTTCCTTAAGGTCAGCGTGCGGCATTTAAAAAATGCAGGATGGCTTTTGCACTTTTAAATTCTTCTCCTCGGACCATTTCCGTAATTTAACACATGCACACAGAGCATATCCCCTGTATTACGGGCCATACGTCTTTCTCGTTTTAAGGGGGCCGTCGTGGTCTTTTGGCTCCTAGCCGACCAATGATTAACTCGCGTCGCCGCGTTTGCTGCAAAAAGTCTTAGTTTAATCTCGCGTGTGTTTCAGGCCGAAAATCCATCAAAAATGCCAAAGCAGGATTTTGACACGATCGACTACGTCGGACCTGTGATCGTCGCCGCCGTGTTTGCTGTTATCGTCTTCGCGATCTCATTCTTTGTCATCAATTTCATGTGCATCTTGAAACACGACGACGATACCGTTTTCGAAAAGGTCCGTTCACCTTGAAATTCCGTTTTTTTGTGGAGCGAGGAGCTGTCGCGTTGGGTTAGGGAGAAGATGCTGAATGGTCGGTTTTTAGGGTTTTTAGAGTGAGCGATTTAAGAGTTTGCAGAGTCGTAGGACGGATTGAAAATTAGCCAAAAGAACTTTTAGCAATTTGAGCAATATTCGTTTTTGCAGATTGGTCAGCGAAGAAACGTCCGCCTGGGCCGCGCTACCGCCAAGATTGTCAAGAAGAACGGAGACGTCGACGCCGAGTACCAGGTCGTCAGCGACGGAAAGACGCTCATCAACTAAACTTCTCTTGTTTTGTATAGCCCTTGTTTCCCCAATTTTTAATAGATTGTGCATTTGATTCTATAATAACACTCTTAACTCTTTATCCTCATTTCTCAATTTGCCTTGATCTGTTCTATGAACTTCTTAAAACAGGGCAAAATGGCTTCAGCTCCATAGGCAGTCGTGTGATGGTCATCTCGGTAGTAAGACAGGAGCGTTTTCGGGTCAAAAGCGCGGCACAGATTTTTCTCGTCGTCACAGAAGCATCCATGCCAGTCGAAGAAGGAGCATTTGGAGCACTGGCTGACAAGGTAGTGGATCCTTTTTAAGGTTTGTGAGTGTTGGGACAAGAAGACCTAAACATAAAAATTTGAATTACGCTTAGGAATAAGCAGACCTCATAAGAATACTGCTCGATATCTTCAAAAGACTGATTATTCTGGATCCTAGTCAAAATCTTAGGAATCCAAGACTCGTCCCAGTGATTCAGAACACCTGTTATGACTATATGTTTTGTCAACTTTGAAATCTGGTCAAGAGTGACCAAAGCGTCCTTAATCAGCGTTTCATCGGCTAGATCTCCTTGGATAGGTTGCGTAAAATTGTAGACCCACCTAAAAATGTTATTTTTAGAATTACCAGGTTCCTCTACTGATTCGAATCTAAATAAATGGTAAGATCCACAAAAATGGCTCACCGATTGACGATGAAAACGTAGTCAGATTTGGTGTTTATGACAAGATCCAGATGCTCCCTTCGGTCACCTATCAAGAAACACTCAGGATTGTCATACTGGTCTAAAGGTTTATAGGCAGTTAGGTCCAGAGGCTCGTACGCCCATTTTATGAGCATTTGAAGACTGTAGAAGTGGGTTTTGAAGGTCTCGTAGATGACAGGAAAGAGACGTTGGGCGAAGCTGTTGCCCATGACGATGATCGTTTCTTGGCCGGTCGGATTCTGGCAAAAATTACTTGTTTTTGGGCTGAGAAGCAAGAAAGGCTTACCGTAATATTACACTCGCAAGGGTACCCTTGATTTTCACAGCCTGGAGGCGTAGCCATATCCGCTCCTCCTTGGTCATAAAACCAGAATTTGTTCATTTTCTCAGCGTTTTTTTTTACTTCTTCATAGTCCAATTTGGGTTTACGTAAGTCTCCTTGCTCCAGTAATAAGGCCCCGTTTCGTTTCTGACCTCTAGGACCATTTTCGTGTTTCCATAGCCAGAGCCAAAAATGACCGAAAGACTCAAAAACAACAAAATGGCTGAGACTACAATCGACATGAAGGTCTTTCCTATCAGGGCTTTTTCTATTAGATGATGGGTGAAGACAGATATGGCTAAAAAAAAAAAAAGCTCCTAAGATCACACTTTGATAATCCAAGCTCGAAGACTCATTTTTGATCCTAAGGAAGATGATCACAGGCCAGTGGGCAAGATACAAGACATAGGAGATATCGCCTAGGTACGTCAAAAACCGATTTGAGACTACGCTAAAGGAATGCTGAGTTCCCAGAGAAAACAAGGCTCCTGAGACCATAGTAGCCAAAAAGCGGTTCAGCTTATGACTGTTAAGGTTGAAAATAGGGGTGAAAAACATGAATAAGACAATAATGAAGAAAATGGTTAGGGTTCTAGGCAAGTCAGGATTAGACCTAGGCTTCTCAACTTTAAGAACAGCCTCCTCCTCATCAATCATTTTCAGCTTGTCATAATTTCCATTTTTTGTCTCTTCTAGGGTCCATTTCCAGGCTTCAACGCCAACGTGGAATTGCCAGATTCTAGCAAAAACAAGGTTAAAGGCAATCTTTTCTTCAGCAAGACAGCTGTAGGCAAGTGAGGCCAATGCTGTCAGGTGAGAGAAAATAGAGCCGAAAATAGGAAATTTGATATTCAGCCAAAAGAAGACAGGAGCCATAAGATAATACTGCATCTCAACGCAGAGAGACCATGTGTGGGCTAGGAAGACGTGCTGGGAGAGCTAAAGAAGGGTTAGTGTAGGTCTGGGCTATGTGTAACTCACGATATCCCAATAGCCACTCTTTTTGACAAGTGATCTGACATTAGTCCCAAATCCAAGCGCGTAGAAGCTCTCCCATCTTAAATTCTCAAATTCGACGTCAATAAGGCTGTAGAGCCCAAATGCCAGAGTCACCAATATAGCCAAGGTGTACATTGGCAGAAGACGAGTGACCCGTTTTACATAGAATTGAATTACAGAGCTGATGCTGTTGGTCTTGTTGCCATAGATCATGCACATGAGGTAGCCTGATAGAACAAAGAAGCTGGAATTTAAGGATTAGGATAAGATTAAGGGCTGAGCTTACATGTCGACGCCTACGAAGCCATTAGGGAAATGGTCAGGTAGGAGATGGAATAGCTGGACTAGGATTATGGACAGGCCGCGGACTCCTTGAAGGTCGTTTCTCTTCATGATGGACCCAGAATGGAATACGATCAGAGTCTGTAATTAAAACTGTGCTTCAAAATGAGCGCCCCCAGAATTGAAACTCAAATCCGCGCGGCCGAAGGCCGCGCGCAATACGTAAACATATTTGCTAAATCCTCAAAATTTCTGGATTTTGTCGTAATTCAAATTCAACTTCAGTCTTCGCAGTCTTTTCTCTAACTGTGCTATCGCAGCTTGTCCTTAAGTTTTTAACGGTCTCTAGCAGCCTGGCTTTATCTAATTAACAAAAGTCCAAATTTTATCAGTCAAATTTTTGCTTTTGCTCTGAAATTACGCTTGCTAGCTGCTTTCACATAGCTTCTGCTTATGCTTCAGCGACAGCCTCCCTTGGCTTTAATCCTTATCTCCCCCTACCGTCTGCCATTGTAAGCCTGTTTAAGTAACCATCATTATTCGTAGGCGTTACTGTCGCTGTGTGACAGGAGACGTTTGGTAGATTATGCTAATTCTGTGTTTTTGGACTGTTTACCACAGGGTAGGGCGGACTATGTGTGTCACTGTGTTACTTTGAGAGCTCGATGGTCGTGATAAATAAGAGTCCTAAGCGGCAGGCACCACATAATAAATTTATTCATGTTTCTGCGTATCAGCCAATCTGCTCTTTGTCATTTTTCTGTTGAGCATGGGTTTCACGTGAAATTAAAGGAAGAAGATGACCTTAAACGCAAAATTTACAATAACATCGCTTGGCACTAGTTCCGCTTATGTGTGTAAACCAAAACCGATCAGTCTGTTGCTCCAAAACACAATAAATGATTCACCTAGACTGGAGCATGCTCCGGAGCACGACTGCACTCATGTTCATTCACATTTCTGTCCCAATGAGGGAGCAGTTGTGCTCCAAACCCAACCGGTCCCTTAACCGGCTATCCAGCCGGTTAAGAATTGGTTGATTCTTTTTGATCTGTTCTGTTCCAGGTTTATTGAGGAACACAGCACGACAATCATTACATCCCATTCGTCATCATCATTGTCGCTGATTGATAGCCAAAGTTACTTTAAGTGTGCTCCAACCGCTGTTCCTTTGTCTGTGGCTCCAAACGCCGATTTCTCAAACTAATCAAATCATACGTTTTATCAAATTTCAGGCTGTGAGCCATATGGAGTTCGATTAAGTGTTTATTATCTACAAATCTACGTATCGCGGAACAGATCAAAGGCAACAGACGGAACGGATCAGAGAGAACGCAGTGAACGAGGTCATAAGAGGAGTGTTTAGATGACATAGCTGAGTTTCTGGCGATCTGCTTCTTCCCTCGCGTAGGTCGAAGCGTAGCCTCCACGGCGGATAGCGGACATCGGGTGGGGGCCAAGGCGGAGATTCATCGGTCGACCTAACTAAAACTAGGTCATTTAGCAAAAGGCAAATTATGAAATTCTTTAATTTAAGTTAAGGGTACTTTGTCAAGTTGAGGGTTAAGGATGCTTTGCTAAGAGACGCGCTGACCTTTCAACATCTCACCCTTTTTTTTAAATTGAGGTTTAAGAATAGGTTTTGTTTAGCACTTAGGTTATGTTTTAGTTCCTTAATATGGATTCAATTTCAGACTTGCCTTCTCAAAAACGGTCAAATCGTCGTATTTGGTAATACAGCACCAGTTGATGATTGTCAACGAGATCACAAAAACGATAACTGCAAAGATAAGCGCAACTGCGAGAGGCGCGATGTAGTCAAAAGCCTCAAAATCTTGTTTTGGCATCTTGTCTTGTATTGCCTGAAAACAACACTCGTCTACAAGACTCGTTCTGACCGAAAACTCCGACGCGGATCAAATCGTCTTTAAGCACAATTATAGTAAACAAAGCCAGCAAAGCCATTATATCTGAAGAGATCAACGGGAGAATTGGTCCGTCAGCTGTGCTGACCGCCCTGGTCGGCCAAGAGAGTGCTTGGCTTTGTTTGTCACTCAGAAAAGCCAAAAGCTCAGAGAACAGTGGTCGATGAGCGTTTGGTCTTGGGACGATGAGCGTTTGATCTTAGGACGACGCTGTTGGGATAGAGTTTGGGTGCAGTTGGGTGCAAAGAATATAAAATAGGGTAGATGAAGTGATTTCAAAGTGTCGGCACTTGGAAAAAAGTGAAATTGGACACAGTTAAAAGCAAACTACCTCAAAACTTGATGCATTTACGAAAGATACGGTTGAATTTTTGAGCAAAGTTTCGCGTTATCAAAACTGCAAAAAATCAATTCTACGCATTTTACGCACTCAGATATTAATGTGCTACAGGTTGACTGATGTCTGGCACAGCTTGAAAAATTGCGAGCGCTGGTCGGCAATGTCGTTGTCACGAGAGGTGAGGAAGAAAACAGCGCATTAATCACAACATATGGATCTTATGCGTAACGAAAAAGCGGTTAAAAAAACAAAATTGAAGTAATTTTTTGCGTTGAATAAAAAGACCATCAATGGCAGACCACTTACAAACCAATTTGCAAGTCATTAGGAGAACCTAATTCTATTTCTGTGATCAGAGTCTTTAAGAACTGGATTGCCTAGCACACTCTCGCCTAACCGAAAAACTCGTTTTGTCACTATACACTAAAATATAGTAGCCAAACTTCTTAAAAATGCCTTAACATCAGACTTCCTTATTTCAATAGGCACATTGAACTGTCGCTGTCAAAAAATTGTCGAAAAGGCTGTTAAAAACCGGCCCTATCCAAATCAATATGAAATTCAACCTCATAACCACACATAACCACCACCAACAGGCGAGTCATGACGGCACTTTGGTGCGTCGTGGAAAAACGCACAATTACCTTGTGATGTTATGCACGGCAGAGTTGGAAAAACTGGTTACTCTGGACGACGACCTGTCGGCGACGCTTTCCCAAAACAGCCGTGTTTTGGACAGAAATCGGCGCTTCCGATCAAAATCTGATTACCGAACTAGGACGGAGAGTAGACGCGCCGTGACAAGGTTGCAGATTGCAATGAGGAGACCTTAAAGCGTGCGTTTTGGAAGTTGGAAAAGTGAACAGAAAACTTAAGTGAGGCAAGCGTTAGAAAAGGGTGGCACTCAAAAACCTGTTTTGGAGATTTTGATGCCTAACGAATATGAGAAGCGCCGCATAGGTAAGACCAAAAATTGAGGCATCAACTACACTTCCAATTCTCTAAAATAACGGCAAGAGTGCACTAAAATGGCCAGGTAAACACTTTAGTGTGTAACAGAGAGTGCTTTCAAACCAAAAAGACTGCGTTCCTAAGAACACATATTAGACCACCGAAAATTTTGCAGGCTCACATAATTATGTGCGTTTAGGATTCCACACACCTTAAAAATGGTTCAAACTGGTTCAAAAATAGTCTTGTCCCTGGAAAAGTCCAAAAATGGCTGTGCTCTCTATATAACGGCCTTTAATGTTGACCTGTATTTTTACTGCGGAGGACACTTTGATGCTCTCTCGTTTTCTGAGGTCCTAGAAGCCGATTTTGAATCTTTTCACTGTCAACGATGGCGTAAACATGGCCGATGATCGCCACCTTTTGACCAAAAAAGCCATAAAAACCTTAAAAAGGTTCCAATAAAGAGTTCTTTCTCTCTCTGGCCTGAGATTTGAAATTTCAGGCTTTGATGTTCTTCCTAAGGCGGTTGAAAAACTAGCCTCAACTCAGTCTCTAAAATTTGTGGTTTTAACGCTATTTTATTGTTCTTTTCAAGGACAACACATGCGACTGCAGCAACAGTGGGAGTTCTTTCAGCGTTTCGATTTGTTTGTTTTGACAGTGGTCGACTTTTTGTTGCTGTGCCACTTCTCTTGGTGCCTTCACAGGTGTTTATCTCGGCTTCACGTATGTTTCTCATATATAAGCACTCGCTTTTTCATTTTCAGACAATCATAAATGGGCGTTAAAATTCCCCCTTCCGCATGTCTCTAAACGCTCTCCAGAACAAGTCCGACTAGGCGGCGGTCGTGTCGCCCTTCTCTAATAACATGGCTCTCGCGACGGTTCACTTGGGAGCCAGAAGATCCACCAGTGAGGAGATCACTGGTAAGGTTTTTGATGGTCTGAATTCTTTAATTTCTGATATCTTATTTCAACTGTTTAGGACTAAAAGCAAGTCAAATTTAAACTACTTGTAGCTGACCTAAATCAGAAAAGCTACTAGACCCGGCCAGGAACAGATGGCAAAAAAAGGAAATGTCACGCTTTGAATATTCTGCTATCTATCTCCAGGCAGATTAGTCTAAAAAAGCCTAAAAAACCAGAAATCCTTTATGAGGAACAATCCCAACTAGTGCCAAAATTCAAAACCGGACCTGGCCAAGAATTTCAACACCAGAGTGGAAACATTGGATTTTGCTAGCCACCCTAGAGAGTCCACGCTGTCATCAACAAGTTTGTGAGCAAAGCTACTGAGAAGGTGATTCCTGAAGTGCTAAAAAGATACGTCATTAATGGCGACACAAAAGTTGTCAAAGTCGATGCGAATTACCTGAAGGCTCGATTTGCTAAAACGTTGTCTGAAATTAGACAAATGAAGAAGCTTTCTACAACGATGATAGGTCTCAAGAACGATATCAAATTTAGACAATTTTGAAGCCTCACGTTTTTTATGATTCAGGTTCAAATGACTAACGGCATTAAAGAGGGCTGCTTCTACGAAAATTACAACTTTGTTTTTGCCAAAGTGGACTTCTTACACATCGACTGCAACTTCTTCTTCCTTGTCCATAAAAAGGGACCCTCTCAGAACTCAAAAATATGCTGATCACGTCACCTGACCTGTTATCTTCAGCTATCTCCCACGCTTTTTATTTTCATAAAATTCACATGGACATTCCCAGATTCAAGCAAGACTGACGTCTCCTATCAGCTTACAGAAGTCTTAAACCGTCAAGGGATCAATGAGTTTTTCCACTATAGGGCGGAACTGTCAGGCATTAAAGGGACCTTTGCACGTTAGCGATGTCATTCACCAGGTTACAATTCTTAGCAAAATATTTGACTAAAAATTAATATTTAGATCGTGCCAAGCTAGAAGAGAAATGCGTCACCGCAGCGATACGAATTTATAATGTGAACTCAACATATTACACGTTGTCACACCCCCTATTACACCATGCTGAATGGGCTTCTCGTGTGCGCTTCTTTGCCAGTTCTTGGAGCCAAGTTTCTTGACGAAATCATCGGTCCATCGCGTTGCGGGTCTTCCTTGGGTCGTGTTGTCGGCGGCCGCCATGCTTCAATGCGTGTGGCCACTTGTCGGCGCTGGCGTTGGCCATCTTTCAGGCGAAGGGACCATTTTCTTCTTGCCGCTGTTTCGGTGACGTCCTTGATCTTCGTGACGCCGCGGAGCCAGTCGTTGCTGCGATGGTCGATGAGCCTGACCCCTGCCATCCTTCTCTCCATTCGTCGTTGGGCGACTGCGAGCTTCTTTCTTGCTGCTTGAGTCAAGGCCCAGGATTCGCATCCGTACAGCAGCGCCGGCAGGATGCATTGGTTGAAGAGCCGCCGCTTCCATCGCATCTGGACGCTTCTGCAGGTCAGGAACGGGCCATACTTCCTGAAGGCGTTCCATCCGCTGCTGATCCGGCGACCGATTTCCTTGCACGGATCTCTTCGAACCTGGATCGCTTGACCTAGATAGACGAAGCTTGTCACCTGTTCAATTGCCTCGCCGTCTAGAAGGATGTTGATTTCTTCTGCCGCCATCGCCTTGGTCTTCTGTCGGTTGATCTTGAGGCCGCTCCTTCGCGATGCTTCTTGCAACTCGGTCACCATCAGCTGGAGTTCTTCTTCCGTGTCCGCGATCAGGACGATGTCGTCGGCGAAGCGCAGATTGGAGATCCTTCTTCCGTTGATGTTCAGGCCTCGGTCTTCCCATCTCAGCTCCTTGAAGGTTTCTTCCAGTGCTGCGTTGAAGAGCTTCGGGCTGATGGTGTCGCCTTGTCGCACGCCTCGCTGGATTTCGATCTGGACTTGGGCTCTTCCGACTTGGATCTTCGACGTTGCCTGCGAGTAGATGTTCCGGAGGAGCTTGAGCAGCTTCGGGTGGACGCCTTGCCGCTGGGCCGCATTCCAAATGGCGTTGCTTTCTACGGAGTCGAAGGCCTTCTCGAAGTCGATGAACACCATGAAGATCGGGACGCGGTACTCTCGGGCCTTCTCCAAGAGCTGATTCACAGCCTGCAGGTGTTCTGCTGTTGAGCAGTTCTTCCTGAAGCCGGCCTGCTCGATTGGTTGGGCTTCATCCAGAGTCCTGTCGATCCTAGCTGAAATGACTCTGGACAGTACCTTGTAGATGGTCGGAGCAGCGAGATCGGCCTGTAGTTCTTCAAGTCGAGGTGGTCGCCCTTCTTGAACAGCAGGATTGTTCTTGAATCGGCCATTTCGGCTGGGATTTCGCCGCTTCGGAGGCACTGGTTCAGGATCGCCGTCAATTGGGGAGGATCCTGGACTTGGCGAGCTTGAGCATCTCGGTGGTGACCCGATCTTGTCCTGGGCTTCTTCCGGTCTTCATTTGTCGCATCGCTTCATCGATTTCGGCCTGCAGGAACGCTGGGTATCGTCCTCTTCTTCTTCCGGTGTCGCATCGCCTTCGACCTGGATCCGAGGGCGTACAGGTTGTTGTAAAATACCTGTACTGCCCGTTGCATCTCTTCTTCCGTGTAGCAGAGGCGGCCTTCAGCGTCGCGGAGTTGCGTCAGCCTATTCTGCCGGGAGCCGTCTCGCCTTGGATCCTTCGCAATCCGCTTCCCTTCTGAACCGCTTCTTCGACCAGTCGGCGGTGGTGTTCCTCGATGTCGGCCTTCATCCGTTTCCTAATGGCCTTGTTGAGTTCGCGGAGAGCTGCCCTGGCGTTGCTTGAGTGCTGAAGACGTCGGAGGCGGTGGCGCTGTTGTAGGAGCCGTCGCGTTTCCGGTTGCAGGCGCTCCGGGGTCGGACTTCTTCTTCAGCGAACGTCGCCGCCTCTTGAAGGCAGTGGACCAGGTCTTAGGTCTTGATATCCGCTCGCATCATCAGCTGGCGGCTTTGGCGGATTCATCGCGACGGCCATTCGAAACAGGTCCTTGTCGATTTGCTTCTTCGCGTTTGGTCTTGGAGTTGGACGTCTTCCTTCTGGCCGGGCTTGGTCTTGAATCGTCGCTCGGAGAAGGCGGTGATCCGATCCGGCGTTGTGTGATGACATCACGGTGGCCTTCTTGAAGCCTTGGCGCCAAAATGTAGTCGATGCAGGACTTGAGGCCGTTGGGCGCTGCGTGATCCACTTCCTGCCTTGGCGAGCCTTAAACATGGAAGCAACTGACCTGAGGCGGAATTCTTCGCAGAATTCGACGAGCAGTTGTCCTCTTCGGTTGCGTTCGCCGTGTCCGTAGAGGCCGACAGCGGTTTCTTCTTCGGCATCCTCGCTTCTGCTTCCGATAACCGCGTTGAAGTCGCCCAGGAGTATCGTAAACGTCGAGGGTTCGGCCTGTAGTTCTTCGCGGAGAGCTTCCAGGAATTCCTCGAAGGCTTCCTCGTCGTTTTCTTCGGCGGTGCCGGCGTCTTCTGTTCTTGCTCTTCCGCGGCTTCTGCTGGATCCAGTAGGCGGGGCGTATGCGGCGATCAGTCGGAGCCCTTGGTCGCGGA